>JAFMOC010000083.1:2595000-2642500 GCA_019802505.1 Corydoras sp. C115 | reverse complement strand
CCCTAACTCAGTGTGGAAGTGGTAAGGAGAGAAAAAAAAAAAGAAAAAAAAAAAAAAAATCTGAATTCAGATGGATCCTATTAAATCACTAGAACCTCACAAGTTAAGTGACTGGCAGTTTAGAACATGCAAAAGTCCAACTAGTCACTTCTTTGTACTTCCATCCATCCATTATCTTTTGCCTTTTCCTGTACTCGCTTCACGTCGGGGTTCCCCATGCCCATCCAGGGGAGAACATTTTGAATGCAGGGCAGATACACCAAGGACAGGGTGCCAATCTATCGCTGGGCACACACTCACTCACACAGACACACTCTACATGGGGCAATATGGAGAATTCAATCAACCTTGATCCATGTTTTTGCCTGTGGGAGGTAACTGGAAACCCACACGGACACTGGGAGAACATGGAAACTCCACCCCGATTGAGATTCGAACCGGGATTCCCCATTGCTGAGAGGTGAACCAGCTCACCGCTAAGCCACCCGGCATTGCACTTGTGATCGGTTAAATTACCCCAAATTGTTGTGATCAAGAAGTACTTGTTCTGGATGCTTACATAACTTGAAAATATCACAAACCACTGACTGAGTCAGTCAGATCTGAGGCACTTTGCCTTGCAAATCTGTATTAGTCAGAGCAAGTACTTTGCTTCGCTGACTACTGAAAAGTTCGTACTTTATACTGTGATAAAGAATTCTACCAGACTCAGTGTCTGACAACTTGAAAAGGAACATTTTACAGACATACAAGATCAATCAGGTTTGGACACACCACTTTTTGTGCTCCCCATATTGTTAATTTTATCTGTTCAATTTATCACAAAGCTAGACTTAGTAGTTCTACAATTCGAGTCTGTAATTTATCTGTTTGTGGACCACAGTACACATGTGTTAGTTCCCTTTACTCTGTTCTCTAATGGTCAGGACCACAATCGTACCACCACAGAGCATGTATTATTTGGTTGGTGCATTATTCCTAATTCAGCAGTGTCACTGAGGTGGAGAAATAAAACTGCAGCAGCATTGCTGCACAAAAACCCCCTCAACACAGGTCACCACAGAACTGACAATAAACAATCCTGCACCCAAATTATACCTGTTATACCTGTGATGGTCCTGACCAACAGAGAACCAAGAACCATCAGGGGACTAACAAAACTTAGAAAACAGAAGAACTACAGTCAGTAATTGTAAAATTGTAAAAGTTAATCTATAAGTTAAAAAAAAAGAAAAAAAGACAAAGGAGAAAGAAGGAGGTGTGTCCAAACTTTTGACTGGTACTATAGATCTTTGGTGTAAAAACAGCCCCATTAATATTCTCCTATATGGCCTAAACAAACGGTTGTGTCAATAAATGCAAAAATAGTTATTTTATATATTTATTACACTTTTAAACATGCACTGAGCTACGCCTGTAAAGATGAGTCACTTAAAATAACATTACGAAAACAAGTGATTCATTTTGACATGGATGCTTGCCCTATAGGATTACATTGTCTAGTTGTTTAATGGTTGTTGTTTTGCCTAAGCCTAAATATACAGTAGCAATATTTCACTCTGAATTGCTAGGCCCCAAATTTCATATACTGATAAATCAAATTCATGTCAGTAACAGATGAGGTAATGGAAAAAAAAGGAAATGGAAGGAAGAATAATGTCAGGGAACTGTGACATCAAAGTCTGAAGGTGCTTTGCTTATTCTGGACACCTGCATTAACAAAAGTATCATCACACCATCCTTCAGGAAATGTTCTACCTTTCGTTTAAACCTTTTTTGAAGACGCCACTCTGACGATATTGCAAACATCCCTTATCTGTTAAAAGATCAAAGAAGAGAACAGACATCTGGCTTTTATGATACGTCACCTAACCATTTCGAAATAAGATTTTACCAAATGTAAAGCAGGCGTACGGTCACACCGTTGTGTACGAGTAAAGTAAAACCAGGAGTGGAACTTTAATAAAATAAATCTAATTTGTGCAAAAGTCAAACACCTTAATAATGTAAAGAATTATATTTAGTAATCACTAGTCGGTGTTGGGGTGGCACGGTGGCTTAGTGGTTAGCACGTTCACCTCTCAGCACTAGGGATTCCCGGTTCGAATCCCCATCTGGGTGGAGTTTCCATGTTCTCCCCATGTCCGCGTGGGTTTCCTCCGGGTTCTCAAAAACAGTCCAAAAACATGGAACAAGTCAATTGAGTTCTCCAAATTGCCCCCTATAGAGTGTGTTTGTGTGAGTGAGTGTGTGCCCAGCGATAGATTGGCACCCTGTCCTGGGTGTATCTGCCCGGCGCCCGAGACGTTCTCCCCTGAATGGGCATGGGGAACCCCACCATGACCCTAATAGAGGATAAAGTGGAAGACAATGAATGAATGAATAGTCGGTGTTGGCGCTTTAGTCGTTAGTCCGATCGTCTCTCAGAGCTGGGGATCCAGGTTGAAATCCAAATGTGGGTGGAGTTTCCATGTTTTTCCCGTGTCCGTGTGGGTTTTCTCTCACAGTCCAAAAACATGAATTTAATGGTACATTGGCTGCTCTAATATTGCTCATATAAAGAGTGCGTGTGTTTGTGTGCGTGCACGCATGAGTGTGTCTGTCCCAGCAATTGATTGGCGCCCTGTCCTGGGTGCATCTGCCCACGATCATAATATAGGATTAAGCGGAAGATAATTAATGGATGGATAGGCTGTTATAATGCAGCAAACACTCTACGATATAAAATACATTATGCAGTGGAACTTCTCTTAACCTCAAACGCCCATGTTGTACATGAAAATAACGATGTGAATATGTAATTGTTTAATCCTTTAGCAATTCAATTAAAAGAAATTAGACAAATTAACTACATTAATATTTTAATAAACTAAATATGTATTTTAGGGTTAACATATGAACAAATGTTCGGCTGAGAAAGTTGCTTTGACATTTACCTAGGAAAGCTGCACAAAATTATTTTTTTTTTCAGGTATAGTTCTGTTGCTGCCACCATTTGAAATACCGCAGTGACTCTTTTCCATTTTCCATTTAATACTCCAGATATATTATAGTGATAGACATCACATTTACAAGTTGCAGCTTTGTGGCTCCCACGCAACAACTGATAACTGATGCATTAGGATGCCCGAGGTTTGAACTTAACTTATTTTTTAATGCGTTTCTCACTAATCAATTTGTCCAGCTGAAACCGGCACTACAGAAAAAGCAAAATGATAAACTGTCACAATTAAAGTTCTCAAGCAGCTCTGCAGCATGGTGGGAAACCACACTAGATCCCCCTACTGTACTTGGTGACTCATAAAATACAGGAACACTACATCAGTATAAGAAGTTAACATTAACCTTTCCTCAGTACAGCTTTTTCTTCCCATTGAACATTTCAGCAGCTGTTTCTGTCATGGCGCTCCTCCTTTCTAGTTATGCAAATCACCTAGGAGCAGTTTGCACTGACTTGAAATGTAATAAATCCGTCTGATTTCCTTTAGGTTTTACTCACAACCTTCGCTTTTGTCTGTTTGTTTAGAAGTCTGAATTGACGGTCATTAGCTACCTTTAGGATGCGTTTTAAAAAGTATTAATTAGTCTGGAACACTAGTTTTATCTGAACCATCCATATATCTTTATATATGGGGTTTTTTTTAAGTTTGTTGTTAAAATTCATTCAGAACAAAAATTCCACACAAGTACTACAGAGCTGATTTGTTTTTTCTTAAATGGAGACTATTTTACCCCTTAACATCATCTCATCTTATCATATTCCGCTGAATCTGATAATAGGGTCTAGGGTTGCAGGGGGAGGGGGTTCATAATACCCACTCAGGACAGGGTGCCAATTACGGGACACACAGAATTTTACCGTTATTGATTTAAAATCAACTCATTTTCCCACAGAAAAGCACATTTCTTTAGAATTTCACAAGACTTTCTTGTGAATGCAGTTCAGAGTAATCTCCAAGTGATTGAAGGCATTTTTGACATTTGTTCATGGTCATGATCATAATTCTATTATCAGAAAAATACTGAAGAATAGCATGCATTTCATTTTGTCTGTGGTTTGCTAATTATCATGTAAATAAGGCAGATGGTTATGTGAAGGGATAAGACTAAAAAAAAGGTATGTTTGGAGGGGAAAAAAACTGTACTCCAATAAAAACCTATACCATTTGTGAAAGGTGTTGATACCACACTTTTTCATACCTAATTGTACCATACCAAAGTGATTTTGTTAATTTATTTGTGTTTATTGCATTTTAGATGTGTTTTATACATAAATTTACACTACTTAATTATTGTTGTGCTATTTTTAATCTTGATAAGCTCCAAATTTCAAAGTTCAAAATTTTTTGAGGATTATTGCGTTAAGAAAGGTCTTTTATATTAATATCCTGGCATAATTTTTTCCCAGTATTGTACATCAAAGAGATTTAAAAAATATATATATATATATTTTAATTTTACCATCAAATTATCTGCTAATCCTAAATGTGTAAAGGTCATGTCTATACACTGATTGTAATGCTTTGTTATGACATTAATAAAATGTTGTGCATCATTAGAACATCACATAGATGTCACCTAAATAGCAGTCTGATGTTAAGCTTGTAAACTAAATATTCACCCATTTTTCATGACAGGGTACCATTCTATCGCTGGGCACTCACGCACCCATACAGAAGCACATTCTATATGGTGCAATTTAGAGCAGCCAATTTTACCTTAAGTCCATGTTTTTGGACTATGGGAGGAAACTGAAGAACTGGGAGAAAACCCATGCCGACACGGGGAGAACATGGAAACTCCAGCCAGATCGAGATCTGAACCTGGATCCCCAGTGCTGAGAGGCAAATGTGCTAACCACTACCACACCATGTAAACTTAAATATTCGTTACTGTTGTTAATAATAAAAAATGATAGAAGGCACACATTTACCTCTCAGCCCAGGGGATCCAGGTTTGAATCCCAATCTGGGTGGAGTTTCCATGTTCTCCCCGTTACCATGTGGGTTTCTTCAATCTAAATTGCTCCACATAGTGTGTGTGTGTCTGTGTAAGTGAGTGGCACCCTCTCCTAGGTCCATCTGCCCAGCGCCCAAAACATTCCCCACTGGATGGGCAAGAGGAACCTCTAAATGGGCATGGGGAACCATGGCGACCTTATCCCATATAAGTATAGGATTAAGCGATGATGAGATGAAAGAAGATCTTTCTTGAGAATTAGAATTGGTAGAACTAAAAATGTAAGCGTTTATAAATAGGACTTATGACTTTAAAAGCCTTAAATTACAAGCAAAACATGTCTAATAAACAACTAAGAAGATCAAGAAATTGGTCCTATGCCAGTTCAATCAAAGGGCATGCAGTGTTACTGTTCACAGATGGATAAATACAGGGTGTACTCCTCTGAAGTTAGCTCTAGCCCTCATAATGCTTATGCTTGTTCAGGTATCATCTTCCCTGCCAAATGCTAGAAGTCAAGGTCAAAACAGAATTACACTATAGCACATTGACTGTAACCACAGCAAGCTTACATTGCACTGTACTTTGTACAGTAAAATCATGGCTACGCTGTTTAGTTTCTGGATTCAGCTCAAATATTTTAATAAATCCAACAACAAAGCCCAACAATTAAGTACAACAATGGGTTTGTAAAGAAAAAAAAAAGTCAAGACCATCATTACTTACCATATTAATCCACTTTGTTTTATAGCCTAGCAATTTTACACATTGTTGAACTGAATGCTGCTGCTGCTTCTTCTTTTGGCTGTTTCTATTGTGGGTCACCACAGTGGATAATTACTCTCCATTTTGCCCCATCAGAAGTATCCTCCTCAGTCACACCAACCACCAGCATGTCCTTCCTCACCACAGCCATAAACCTCCAAACTAAATAATCAACTCATTCTTGATCTTGTACATCATCACACTCAATAAGAATCGCAACATTTTAATCTCGACCGCTTCCAGCTCCCTCAATTTACTTTTGGTGCTGCCATCAACTATACAGGTCACACATCATCCTAAAAAACATATACTTTTACTCTGGTAGATCCTCAGAGATCACTCCTACAACTCAATGGGCCCTGTTTTAGCAATATTTAGGAAAGCCGATCCACACTCCATGCCGCTTGATTTCAGGCATCAATGTGTCTTTACTATTGTAACTATGGGAAAAGTATACATAGTATCGAGATGCACAAAAGGCATGTACTCATTCTCTTAATTACTCATAGGTGTCTATTGGGCACAATGTCCAATAAACCAATTAGCATTCTCTTTAAAATCCAGGTGAGGTCTGACTTTGGCAGATTGCTCTCTCACTTGGGCATGCACATTGTCACCTGTGTTGACAATTCACTGCCAAGATACCAATGTCTGACTTGATGTCTGTGTAGGTTGTTTTCAGTCAGTTGTGCACCTTTTATTTTTTTTTTGCTTGATAGCAACATGCCATAATTTTTTCTGAATACACCTCATTTTGCGAGCAGATGCTTTTGTCCAAAGTGACTTAAATATATGTGCAGGTTCCAATGCCATTTAAATGATGCAGACGGAAGCCGTGAAAATAGACTGTTGGCGGGGTGTAACTCCAAATCACAACTCAATTGAGACCGACGTTCCATTAATAAGCTTAATGCACAACAGGAGGCATGTACAGTGCAGTGACCTACATTTCCACTGGGAGTAATTTTCAAAGCTCACTTTGCAACTAGCAGTATAATTAAGTCCTTCAGAAAGTGATGTGTGGGGGGAATCCAGCCCAGAAGAACTACCCTCCACAAATGCTCTCATATTGCGATGTAGAGTGGATTAGAGCAATAAGATGATATTTGACAAATAATAAAAGGGACTGCACACTGTTTAGTACACACCAAGAAGAGCCTTAATGTACTGGGAAGATGAGTGTAAATCAACAACCCTTAATTTGACACACCTCCACACCTGCCTTTTAAAATAATATATTAACCACAATTACACAAAGCTTGATTTATTGTTTGCTTGCTCCAAAAATAAAACACATAAATATGACAAAGGCAAATAAAATTGTTCATGTAAGGATTTAGCATATACTCCCCATGTCAGCATGGTTTTCCCACAGTCCAAAGACATGATAGTGGGTGAAATGTAGATACTTAATTGCGCCTAGGGTGTGAAGAAGTGTGCATGTCTCTGTGTCTGCCCTTTAATGATCTGGTGATCTGTCTAGAGTGCCCTATAAGTCCTGGTATCTAGTACCCCCCATGACCCAGATCAGAGTGAGTGGCTAGTAAAAATAGAAGAGTAAATGAATTCACATAATCGCTTGTTTTTAAGCTTTGGGCAAAATTACAAGAGGAAACACCAGATCCACAAAAAAGTCTGATCACTCAGGCAGGATTTGAACACTGGTTAATGTAAAGAACTAATAAAATCCACACTAATTAAAAAAAATACATGTTATGTAAATTAGTGTATTGTGGCATGAAGATCATACTGCAGTCCTTTTGAATATTCATTTTAATTATATATACAGTTTAAGGTTTAGCTTGTATTTTTTCCACATGAATATATATTCAAAACAGTTTGTTTGGATTATATCTTCAAAAATGAAAATATTAATTTAGCAATATAGCTAGCTTCACTCTAATACAGTCTGAAAGTGTCTGTGTGTGTGTGTGTGTGTGTGTGTGTGTGTATCCTCAGGGGGGAAACTAAGTTAGCTATGAGGAACATGCAGGAGTCAGTAACCATCACATCATCAACTAGGATTCCTCTGTACCAGGTCCTAACACGGTTGACAAATAAGAGCCCAGTTACTGAGTCACATCTTACTGGAAAATATGACCATAGTCTGTAAAAATAATCACAAGAGTATTTCAGTGCAATCAGTGACAGTCAGGTGACTGGTGGTCCATTACTGATCAAATAATTATTAGGATGAACGTAGAATAACTGATGGGGTTTTCAAAAATCAATGCAGTAGAATTAACATATTAAACCAAAAAGGATAAAAAAAAAAAACGGAATGGGTCTAAACAAAATAGAAAAAGAAAACTAACAGAAAAACCTTTTTGCTTGTTTAAAAAATTGTATTAAACTGTTTAGTTTTTTTGACAGGACATAAACTATGGTAATTATCTTCATTCAGGCTCCAGGCCCAGACAGAAAGAAAATTAAATGTGATTTTTAAATGTAATAATGTGTAGGGGACAGCTGATTTCCGTCTTGTGACCTGAATATCCCCGTTCCCAACAAGCTCTATGGCTGTGTCTAAGTGTTGCTTCCAATTGCTCCCCGAGGGTGCTCACTTCACTCAGTGTGTGTACGTGTTTCACTGCATGGATGAGTTAAATGTGGAAGATAAATTCCTCTGTGTGTAAAATAGCTCACTATCACTTTAAAATACAGCTTATCTTTCACTATCATTTTAGGAAACAGATGAGTTATTAAAATTTTGTCTGTAGTTTCAACTTAAACGTGCTTCCAATATGTGTGTAGTGGAAAGACACTAATTTTATGCTCACATTGTCACAAGGTATTTACATATTGTCCTTTTATACTATACTTAATTCAGTGTTCTCTGTTGTATAATAGCATTATAAATGCTCAGTCACACTGATAACATGTCTACAGCATTGCACTTCAGACAGCATATAAAAGATGCAAAGGAGTTAAAGCTATGAAATACAAATTACATTAAAACACCATGTGTGTTTTGTGAGTGACATGGGAAGGACAAGATCAAGTAAAGCACCTTTTAACTGTACGATTTGGTCTGTAAAGGATACTGTTTTAAATTGCAATTATTGGCACTGCTGGTGCCAGGAATAAGAATTCATTGGTGAATTAGCATATAAAATATTAAACATGAAACAGAAAAATAATAATCTATAACCATTTCACAAAATAATAAATACAGAAGTGAAGCTTTTACTTTGGTCAACTTAATATACTGATGTAAACAGAGTAGCGTGCATAAGACTATTCCAGTTTAATGTTCAGAAGTGGTGTTATTTTTGTTGTAATTAAGTTCAATTAAAGTTTTATTTTCGTTTTTGCTGTGATATTAAATTACTCCAGCTAAAGGTGAAATATTTCTAACCCATTTTACTCCACTTTATATTATAACACTGACAATAATTGTGGCGTGTACAATATATCATGATACAGCTCCTGTCAAAAAAAAAAATTTGAGTATACCTTTGCATACATTCATACTGAAAAGATGCAACAGATTCACATAGATTTCCTATTGCATTTAACAAACAATGTAATATTACTATTGTACACATAATGTGATGCTATATGTTCAATAAAAAAATAATTTTTTATTAAAATACATAGACCTTTGTACTATGTAGAGGACTATGTTTTTTTCCCAATTTTTCCCCCAAAAAGCACAGCCATAAGCTTAAAACTCAACTAATGATTAAAATTCCATATAAAACAAAACAGAGTAGATTTGAGTAATAAATGTCCTTATTAAATAATATTAACAAATTCAGAAATAGTATAAGATCGGTGGTTTAAAACCCAGAAATACTGGTGCACTGCAACACAAAGTGTTGAGAGAACTTCTAGTTGCCCTCATAAAATATGATACAGCATGTGCATGATTTTAGAACACAGCTCTGAAGCACAAGCATCTACTTCGGGTAGCTTGAATATTAGCTAAAAATAACATCAAGTATTTTGCCTAAATATTACCCAAATTTTAAAGTTTATTATGGTTAGCTGCACTTTTAAAAGTAAAACAGTTTTAGGTTTTATGTACTAAGTGCTTTTAAATTCCCCAATTATGTTAGAGTTAAAATTAAGTTGAATTAATTGAATTATTTCAGTGTTTATATATAAAGTCCCATGCTTATAAGGTGGTGGATAAGGTGGTGTACCCTTTCCACTAGCAATTACAGAGACTATTTAATTATAAGTGTCCGAGCACAAGTATATAGAATGGGCATAAGACCTTTTCTGTGAATACATTACACTGTTGCAGGGTGCATGGGTGGATGGCTGGGTTCTCTGCCCTAAGAAGAAGCAAAATCATGGCCTGCCATTTGCAATGGGCACCACATCGAGCAAGTTGAATAGCTCAGTGATGCTTCCTACAGTGATCATTTTGGACTTTATGTATGTGCTTTAAAGGCCTGAGACACACCTTAGAATGGTGGAATGCAAAACACACTGTGTGGGTGTGTCGGACTATGCCTATGTCCTCATGGAAATGTGCCAGTGATTCTCCATTCCCTCTCCAGATGGTAGTGTCATGTGATTGAGAAGAGAAGTATGAGGACATTACACATGTTACCTTAAGGCGCAGAATTGTCAGTGCCAACTATGTATAAATGACATAAAATATTATTTCAATTAACTAACATCAATTAGTTATTACTTGTAAGAATGTTTCCAGGTATTATTGTAGTATGAAGCCTTACACACATGTGAAAACACCTGCTTCAATGACTTTTTTTTTTTTTATTCAAATTAGTCCTTCTATATGACACATTCAAATTCCATTTTTGCACACCTTTAGAAACAATGCTTGATTTAAACTTAAAAGGGATAAGGGCATAAGGGATAATTTAACTTAAATAATTTTCATTTAGAAAACTGTGACCAGGGTTCCTAAACTTTTTGAAATTGTTGGAAGTAATGAATGCAACAGCCAGAGACAACATAACAGTGAGTCAAAAATGATCCACACTTCAGTGAATTGCTCAGGTGACGAGTATAGTAACTAAGGACATTGCTTAATAGTCCACCACCAGCAAACTGCGGTAAAGCTTAAATCGGGAAACATTTGTTTGTCATTCCGCTATCAGAGTACCACAATTAAAAATACCTCATACTCCATGAACATTTACTAAGCTTAATTGCTCCCAATGGAATACTGCACAAGCCCTAATTACTGACTAGTCAATCTGAAACTATGTATCTTCGCCATATCAACTTTTCACCACTACCCTATAATTAAAAAAAAAAAAACATTTACTCAACAGTCTTTTCTTTATTACAATAGAGTTCGGACTACAATATTTTACAATAAAAATAAGCAATAATTTCTTAGTCGGTGTAAGAGTGGCTTAAAATAAAAAAAAATAGAGTAATGAATAATAAAATCATAACGAACACTGCTGAATGCTGGGCCCATTTTAAACAATCACATCACTGATAGCAATAGGCAGTACAGAATATTCTATCATTTACTTGCAATCTGGAGTTTAGATTGGCCCTGGTCCTTTACGTACCATCAATGTCTACATTCTGATAATCTTTTTTATTCACCCAAGATGTAAAAGCAGCCTTAAATCAACCAACATCCGCTTTAAACTGACTGTACTTATTAAGGGAAACCAGGGTCATTGACTGCATATTGCATGCACAGTTTTGGTTTAAAGCCAGTATATATACACTCAACTATAAAAAAGAGACAAAGAGAGTCTTAATGATTTTGTTAAAAACTATTTTAGACTAATTAAGATGGGGCAATTAAGAGCAGCAAATTTACCTTGAATCCATGTTTTTGGATATGGGAGAAAACCAGAGAAAAACCAAGCGGACACAGGAAGAACATGGAAACTTCTCCCATTTGGTTTTCAGTACAATGAGTTTAGGACCAAAATAAAAGTGAATCAATCATGCCAAGATGAATATGTAAATTTGGTTACCATTTTTATTTCATTCTAAAGAGTCAAAATTTGTATGTGTGAAAAAAAACATGTGTTAACAGCAGTGTTAACCATTTAAACCTTGATTCAGCTCTTATTTTTCTCCAGAAGATCTAACAATATTAAAGAAATGCCAGGCTCACTGTGTACTAGACACAATAATTGCAGCAAATTTAATCAGAAACAGAGGTCATGTGTATTTTATCTCCAAAATAGAACCGGTTTGTTTAAAGCGTGTTTAAAGAATATTGCTTTAATAAATATTTTGTTTTTGTAAATTATGTTATTTTGCAGGTCTGTACTATAAGTACAGTTTTAAAAACATTAACTAACAGCTTAAAACAATTGTAATTTTACAGAAAAACAAACCAAACTATAAAACTAAAAGCTAAGAAGTCATCAAGACAGTTAGTAAAACAGGTTAAGACATCTCTTATGGGAAGCCCTTGCTTTAAAAAAATAATTTAATTAATAAAAATAAATCTATCCATTGATAACAGATATCCAACTTTGATAAAAGATAGCCAAAATTTCTCAACTGAAAATACTGCTGGTTTCCTTTTTAACTTCCTGGTGGGTTCTAGAGTTAGCACTGGGTTTAGATGTGATGTTTTCCCTCATTTGTCTCTTTGGATAAAAGTGTTTGACAAATAATTAAATGTAAATTATGCTTAGGATATGCACTACATATTGATAAATCCTCAAACTAAAATACATATACGCATTTTCACCCAAATTCTCTGATTTGTAATGTAAACAACGGAATAAATTAAACCCAATACAAAAATAAGTTTTTATAAGGTTTATAGCCTTACAAAGGATTTAGATACAAGTAAACAAATATCTGCAAATATCTAAAGTGAAACCTTAACCATAACCCTTCTGTAGAAACATAGTTCTTTTAAAATGTTTAATGGCCTTTACATACTTTTGATATAACATGTATTAAGATAAGATAAACCTTTATTTGTCCCGCAATGGGGAAATATTGGCCATCTCCATAGTGCTGTGTGTGAGGCACACATTAATTTAACGCAGAAGTGCATTTTTTTGTACAGAACAGACACTCTGTGTCTGAAAATAAGAGCAAAAGGGTGTAGCCCCCATCCCCCAATACCCCCCCCCCCACACACACACACACACAAGAATGGGAAATGGGTCATCTGGTAATCAGCCTGGCTGCCTGCAAAACACCCACAAGCCCAAAGGAACTCAAACATAATGCAAACTCTCGTACTTGTTTACATGTCACTTTACAAATATTTATCAGTTCTGTGAATTGTGTGAATCCCTCCTGCAGCTAGTTCAGCCGTTTGACCTTAAATTCGGCCTTCACATGATTAAGCTGCTACACTTCATTATCAGACTGATGCATACAAGCTTTTTAAGCACAGACACACACACACACTTTGTTAATGGCAGAATAAATACTTTATGGAAGAAGAAAGCCTGGTTTATGTGCGTGTTAAAAAATAGGCACAAAATCTGCCAGCCATTAAGTTTGATTCCATTTACCTTCTAGGCCATGTTCATTTCTGTCAGCAATTAAAAGATTAACTTTCTTTTACACTCAAAGAGACAAGTGTGGTTGCATCACAGCTCTGCTCCATGGATGCATGAAAAAGCAAGCACTGGAAGAGCACCACATATTTGCGATTGTTCAATGTAGTATATATACCAGAGACAACTGTTCATTAGTGTTTTAAAATCTAATAGGCATTTTTAATGTAATCATTTTCATAAAGTGGTGTAATGAATGATGCACAAGCAAAAAAAAATAAATAAATAAAAACTCTTATCTCCCGTTTCATCCACTCAGTCAGGCTCTAATCTACGTAATGAGAATATACAATCAATATTAGCTGTTAACTATTATTAGCATTATATAATACAAGTCATATCACATTATGGAATTATTTTGAAACTGTTATAGCAGTTAACTTCCATAGCACAATTAACAACTTCCATATCACAATTAATAAGAACATTGACAAATGATTGCAAATAACATTTGTTAGGGCTACAGACCTTAAAAGTAAGCCTTCGCACAATTTGCATCCAAACATTAAAAACTGGCCCTCGTTATTAATACAATATTGAAATACTGATGATTTGACAAGATACAGCTCATCTCATTATCTTCCATTTAATCCTTTACTAGGGTCGCTTGGCAGTCGCCCACATGCCCATCAAAGGAAGAAAGTTTCGGCAACTGTGCAGATATACCCAGGACAGAGCACCAATACATCGCATACATTCACAGACATACACCCACACACTACATAGGGGCAATTTAAAGTAGCAAATTCACATTTAATTTATTTATTTTGCCTGTGGAAGAAACCTGTCCAAAAAAAAAAAAAAAAACTGAACCACCCCCAAGACTGAGAGTTTAACATGCTAACCAATGTACCTTCAAGCTGCCTGGCACGAAAAAGATAATTCATTTAATTATCACCTTAAGGTTAAATTATTATTATATACATATTATGGGATGTTCTGAAAAATTATTTAAAAAGTCAAAACTATAGTTTTAGCAAGTAGCGTTAACCAAATGTTCAAAACTAATAATCGTACATGCACTGACTCTTAATAGATTCATGTATTGATAACATAGCATGAGCCAGCAGCATACTGTACATAAAACGAAACACATTTGTGCAATTCACAAGGTGCAGGGTTTAGGCTCATCCATATCAAATATTAAAAAAATAATAAATCACTGCTGAGAAAAAGCAATCGTCTACAAGGCTCATCAACTCTGGAATATTATCACTCCTCTTCCATTCGTCTCAAAGTTTTGCAACAACTATATAATGAATCACAAAAAAATAGCAAGGAGTACCAACTGTCACAAATACACTTTTTGGGAAAAGTAGGAGTCAATAAATATTATTTGTTCAGTCAATTAAGAATGTGCACAGAAATTCAGCTGGAAAGAGAACACAATTTTGCTTTTTGGTTACCCTGAAATAATATTCCACTTATTCCTCTATGGCTGCAGGGGGATTCCCCATGCCCATCCAGGGGAGAACATTCTGGACGCTGGGCAGATACACCCAGGACAGAGCGTTAATCCATCACTGGGCACTAACTCACACAGACTATATGGGGCAATTTAGAGCATTTAATTTATCTTAAATCCATGTTGTTGTTTTTTTTCTGTGAAAGGAAACTGAAGAATCCAGGGGAAACCCACATGGACATGGGAAGAACATGGAAACGCCATTCAAATTGAGATATGAACCTGGATCCCCAGCGCTGAAAGACAGACATGCTAAACACTAAACCACCCTGAAGGATTATTCATTTATTTCATAATCTTCTATTAGGGTCAAGGGGGGTGCGTTCCACATGTCCATCCAGGGGAGAACGTTTCGGGTGCTGGGCAGATACACCCAGGACATGGCGCCAATTTATCTATCTTAAGGAATTAGTTCAATTATGCTGAGTAACTAATGTCA
Organism: Corydoras sp. C115; assembly: GCA_019802505.1. Classification (NCBI taxonomy): domain Eukaryota; kingdom Metazoa; phylum Chordata; class Actinopteri; order Siluriformes; family Callichthyidae; genus Corydoras; species Corydoras sp. C115. The sequence goes on along the minus strand of JAFMOC010000083.1, from coordinate 2,627,388 downwards.
AAATACTGTGTCAAAAAAATAAGACAAAAAGAAAGTGAAACAGATGCATTTGCAGAGTCTATGCACAGTATACAGTATATAAACACATCTCAGCTGAACTCACTGTAATGTGTTAAAACAACTTGTAGGTGGCAGGTGCTAACGGTTGTATTTAATTTCCCCTGCACTTGAGTGAGCCGGAGCCATTTGAAAAGCTGAATCTTCCGGATTAAGATTTAACCAGCTCTACAGATTGTGCACTTGGCAGACTGGAGGGGGGTTCCAGTTGGAGAGACAGCAATCTGTCAGGTCAGCCTGATTCAAGCCAGACAGCTGATATGATTGAATGACACTGTCATTAAATCCTGGCCCAAGATTGAGAAAACAGCTGTGCGTGACAAGATCGAGCCAAGACTGCCCATCTGAATCTGTGCCACCTAAACTTAGTCAAATTAGAGATCAACCTCTAAACTTTACATCTCATTCACACACTTCCAGCATGTTAAACCCCTTTGTCGTCGGTTAGCTTCCACAGTCGCATTTGTATTCATAGTAAGGTTCTAAACAAAATGTAACTATAACCAGGGATTATGACCATCTGCAAAGCTAATAATCTTTATGATTTTTTTTTTTAGATTTTATTTGGAGAATGTGAACCGACTACATAATCTTTCCTTCAGGCTCCTGGGTTTAGTGACAGTGTCAAGTTGCTAATCGTCTGAGAAACTTAAGGCTTTAAATGTTATAGTGCCATGCTTGCACATAACTGCAGGGCACAGAGCAACACAGGAACGTTTCTGCACCAACACATCCCAGACAAGCCTGAGGTTGATCCTGCAATTTAAAAAGCACTGCCCTTTATTTACAAACACTACTATTTAACGTACAATGGAACGTGTAGAGCTCTGAATTTCAAATAAAACAAGTCCATTTTTTCCTACCAGATGCGAGTGACCCATTTTGCCTACTGTTTATACACACAGAGGAATTGATCCTTCACATTTAACCCATCCGTGCAGTGACACACATACACATTGAGTAAAGTAAGCACACATGCCCAAAGTGGTGGGCAACCTTGTATACGGAGCCCAGGGAGCAATTATTGTTAGGTGCTTTGCCCAAGGGCACTTCAGTCCATAGTACTTGGTGGAACCAGTATCAAACCAGGGACCCATAAGTCACAAGGCTGGTTTCTTAATCACTGTTGGGCCTAATTCCACGAGGTGAGAAGGTCCTCGGTTTAGGTAGGGAGACTGTATGTTCTCCCAAGTGTTTGTGTGAACCATTTCACAAACTAACTGGAGCTATAAAGTAACCCCTGAATGTTTGATAATATGCATGTTTGTATGCCTTGCAATGGATTGATGAACCATCAAGGCTGTTTCATTATCAAAGTGACCAAGATTAGGAAACACCAGGTATTGGAACCATAGTTGAACTTGTGACATACTTCATTTCTTAGCTTTCAAATATTCATTCTACATAGTTTTATCAAAAATCAAAAAAGGCTCATCAGAAGAGCCAAATCAGATAACATGTGTGTGGTTCCCAGGAGGTTTGTTTAAATGGCTTCACCAACCTGGCAAAGTTATGCAAAGTGCTTGAACAAAAATTTGGTTTCTTTCAATTGATTCTCTCTTCATTTAAGACTAAGGTGTTAAAAAAATCTCAACATGGCTTAATGAGCCAAAAGAAAACACCTCTACAATGCTTTTATTGTTTGGGAGGGCATGTTGGGTATGCAGCAAATTATCGCAAGAGCAAATCGTGACAGGCACGCAAGGTAATACCAAAAATTGTGCTATCTTTAGTAAATAAAGTGATCCATTTTGTCAACAGTGCTTACTCACAGAGGAATAAGTCCTCCACATTTAACCCATCCGTGCAGTGAAACGCACACATATACACACACCAAGTGAAATGAGAACACATGCCCAGAGTGGTGTGCAACCTTGTATGCGGCACCCGGGGAGCAATTAGGGTTAGGTGCATTGCTCAAGTACACATCGGCCATATAACTTGGCGGGACTGTGAATCAAACCAAGAACCTCCAGGTCACACGACTGTCCCATTGTCTAATGTACCACACACTGAGAAATTTTTAGCTAAACACCGTGTTTCAGATGAAAAAAAAAAGAATTTAGATGAGTGACAGCTAAAAATATGATGCCGATGCTCAAAAAACAAGCTTATTTAAAACATATTTAATTTCTACTACTCCTCTCTTGCCATTGGCCCCTGTAGCTGCTAGCATTCAGTACAAGGCACTGATTCTTATCTACAGGACCATTTCTGAATCTGCACAATCTTACCTTCACTCTATATTTTCAAAGTACACTCCAACTCATTCACTTCGCTCTAGTGATGAATGTTGCCTGGTGATTCCACCTCACCAAGATGGTGGAATGATCTTCCCATACCTGTCTGTAAGGCAGTCACTTGACATCTTTAAGAAACAACTGAAGACACACCTCTTTCACAAACACCCAATGTAAAAAAAATAATAATAAAGATTCTACAGTGTAGCTGGGTTCTTCCTTTACTACCGACTTGTGTTGTTCTCTATTGTAAATCGGTTTGGATAAAAGCGTTCTCTAAATGACTAAATGTAAATGTAATTTTTAAATATTATATATATAATACATATAATAATAATTCTTTGCTTAGGTTACTGCCTCCGCAACCTGGACAAGCGGTGAATATAGGATGGATGGACAAATAATATATTTGCAAACTAATATAAACTCACATTACATTAAAATTAACTGGCCAATTTGTCAGCAGTTAATTCAAAATCACCATGTTAACCAACTTTGGATCCAATAAAGATCCACCAAATTTTAAGATCCACTTCAATCAAAAAATAAATAAAAAATAAAAATCACACAAGCCATAAACAAAGACCATGAACATGTTTGTTATTTGAGACATTTGTTATTTCACCAAAATAAATGACGACAAGATTAAGAAATCAATATGAAAGTTCATCAGACTTACTAATGATCACTTAATCAATGGTGGGTAATTAGGAGAACATGGCTGATACTAACAAACTGAATATCTGTGGATATATTAAAATGGTTATATTTTCACACACTTTTTTTTTCACACACTAGTTCTGCACTTTGTTTTATGTTATTTAATAAATGAAGCTTATTAAATCATTAAATTGTTATGTGCTGTTCATTTAGGTTGAATCCATTTATTTTTAAGACCGTCTGGGGATCAGCTGCTTTGGTTTACTGCTTTGGTGTACTTTATGTTTCTTACATACACTTGTAAATACTGTCTAGGCCGCTGGAGGATTTAAGTCTTGGTCCTTATAATGTTTTTGCCTTTTCAAGATAATCTAGGAAGATTTTTATTGTCACTCTTACCTCAGCTTGCTCTTTTAAAAGGTCTAGACTAAAAAAAAAACAGCATAGCTTCTTTGAAAATACCACTGAAAAAAAGCACTAATATTGTATATTGTAAAACTACAAATATCATGCATTTGGTAAGTGAAACTGATTAAAATAGATAACAGGTGAAAACAAAAGATGATATACTTAATAAAGTGTCAGGGGTGTGTTAGAGTTCTAAGCTAAACTACAATATCTACTTGTTTTCAAGAAAAAAAATGTGTATATTATGTTCCTATATTTTAATAAAGGAAATAAAGTTTGGCATCAAACTCTTTGTTTTGATTTGGTCTTACCACAGGAGGTCACCACAGCCTTCCTGATGCAACCCTCCTATTTAACCGGGCTTGGGACGCACACCGCAAGTGTACTGACATGTACATTCAAATGAGTAGGACAATAAAGTGTATCCAATTTACCTACTGGCATTTTTTAAATGTGAGAGGAAACCGGAGAGCCTGGAGAAAACCCACGCAGGCAGAGGGAGGACATGGAAACTGCACACAGAAAAGACCTGTGTGCTCGACCCACTGGGAAAGAAACTCAGGAGCTTTTTTCTAACCACTGTGATAGTGTAACAAGATCTTACACTTTGGTATCTATATGAAATACACACTAAGAAAGTTGACAGCAACCCTGGTGTTAGAAGTAAACCTTCCTGTGGAGTTTAGTTCCAATCAATTCCAATCCAGTTTTGGTTGTCTCTCGTTTTTTCTTTGGTTGTCTTAGAGACTTATGCAAAAATTATCTGCCTGGACCAAGTGTGTTACATTGAGGTTGGAACTGAAACTCAAGAAGAATTTCTAACAATAGGATGACTACCGCTACTTTATAGCCATTTTTACTCATGAGGTTTTGCAACAATTGACTGTGGTTTATTGAAAAAAAAATGTGAAAAACGCAAACAATAGGAACTACTATAAAGATAAAAAGCAAGTGAATCTGCATTGTTGTAGCAACAATCAGCCATTCTTTGACGTTCTAGACTGCTTAACTCTCATCCAAATTGGGTTCTGTTGGTGACAAAAACCATTAGCATGCACACACACACACACACCCATGCACTTGCATGTTTTTTTTCTGTCCATATGGCATTCTGTTGCACTTAATTCAACAGTCACGGGTGTCTAACATTTTTTGGACAAATGTGGAAGGCCCACTTAGTGGAAACAGTTTGGGGAAGGTCATTTCCTGTTCCAGAACTACTAAAGATCCATAAAGGACATTCTCAGCAGTGTCAGTTAGGTGTACAAATGAAAACAGCAGCACTGCTGCACTGCAGAACTGACAAACAATACACCCAAATGATACCTGTTCTGTGATGGTCCTGACCAATAGGGACCAGAGAACCAACAAAACAAATAAAAAGGATGGACTACAGTCTGTAATCGTAAAACTGAAGGCCATCTATATGGTAAGTGCAGAAAATAGACAATGGAGCAAGAAGGGAGCATATCCAAACTTTTGACTGGTACTGTATATATCATATAATCCAAAGAATAATTTAAACAAATCTGATAAGAAGTTATAAAAATGTAATGCAAGTCTACAGTTGATGTCACACTGTTTACAGAAGTGGGGTGTTAACCAAAAAGCCATAAGTTCAAACTCCACTCAAACTCAGTTGTGTTGATACTGTTGGGCTCGAGCAAGGCCCTTATCACAGAGACGAGATTCTCTGAAAACAGATGCATGCTAAAGGCTGCAAATATAAGCGTTAGCCACAACAACCACAGAGGATATGGTGGTGGTGGTGATGATGTGAGGTGTGGAGGGGCAATAAAATTTGCTGGTCAGGTGTCCACATACATTTTACTACATAGTCTACTTTACATTGGAATTCTTAGGTATTGATGTAACATTATACAAAAGTTAATCACCACAGATTTACTTAAAACTAAATAATCTACACTGATACAGAACATTCTACTATTTATTTTACTTCAAAACCTAGTGAAAAATAAAAACCATGAAGCAGGTGCCTTTTATATGAGATCCATGCTGTTTATTGGCTGTTAAACCTAATTTAACTTACTGATGCATCTGTTTTTAATTGTGATTTAGGCACAGAGTGTCAATGTGTTTTTAGGATCCTATCTAACCTTCCATGTGATAATGAATGACACCTGATTAAGCTGGGACACAAAAATTAGTCGTTCTAATATACTGTACATACATTGCAGAGACCAGAATTGGATTGTGAGACTTTAATAAACTGTGGGAACCACACAGATGTGTGTGGCTGTTGTTGAATTGAGGTCATGACAAAAGCCACTGTTTGAGTTATTTACATTTGACTTTACCTTAAACTTACATTTTTTAAAACTGTATATGGTAATTCTGTTTACATGTACATATTTAGTCTAAATTTTTACGTTCTTAATATGCACATTGGTCAATCCTGTACATAATAGTTTACATTTATAATTAATTTGATACTTTTCATACTTGTATGCTTTCATACTTTGGTACTTTTTCATACTTGTATGCCTTTTTATGTTTTCATATCTTAAATTTGATAGTCCAGTTGTATATTTTTAAGTGTAAGGTTTAATTAGCATCTTGTGCAAGCAGTTGATTAAAGCATTTCTCTGCAAGTAGTACAATTTATAACTGCCACGTGACAAATAAAATTTATTTTCATTTAATGTGATTGTGGTTTTGGCGGTCAGTGTGTTTAAAGCTATTAAGATTTGTACAATGGGGAAAAAAACAACAACAATATTCTCAAAGACTGATGCACATAAGAATGCTAAGTCATATAAAGGTACAATGCATAAATATCAAAGGAACACACAATAAACGTGTAGGATTTGTGTTTGTGTTTTTTCTGCAGCACTAGATTCTGAAACAAAAGCTGAATGTTACTGGTGGGGGTTCTAAGGGGAGACACTGCGCAGTGGTGGTGGGGAAGCCTGTTTGTTTCTGATGGAGGAATCCCCTCGTCGTCAGGGGAGCTGGGGGGGAAGAAAGAAGGATCCTGGTTTTACGGATTGAGGTTCTTGTTTCGTCGTCTGGAAAACGGTGGGGGGCCCGATGGAAGCATCCAGAAAACCTGGCTTAACGCGCAACAGTGCGATGTCACTGCTGGTTAAGGACTCCTCCGGGTGCGAGCATCCCAGCTCTCCAACACGTTGCTCCTGCCAGCACACGCTCTGGGATTGTGGTTTGGGTTTAGATCGAGTGTTAAATCGAAATCACAGTTCTAATGCACAACTCACCTGTAGTCGAGACGATGGCCGGGTCGGGGCTGGCCAAAATCCCGTAAAAGCTCAGCTCCAAAAGCAGCAGCGCGCAGACGAAGAGTCCACGTAGCAAAACCGGCAGCAACCCAGAGAAGTGAGACATGATGGACGAACTGCTTTTAATTCCTCCCACGAGCGGAGAGGGCAACCAGAGCCTCAGTGAAAATGCTGGAAAAAAGCCCAAAACGCAGCGGTTCAAGCCCGGTTTTCGGACAGGCCAGGCAGCCAAACAGCAAAAACGTGGCTGGATTTCAAAATCCCATCACGGACAATAAGGTGCACAATAAGAGATTCTCTGTAAACAGGCATTAGATTAGCGGATCAGGTGGCCTGCCGGGGTTCCTAAAGGCAATCGCTACCCACGTTAAATGCGCCTGTTGGCATAGATCCGATGCTGAGATTTCAACTCCGGGGGGGGGAATCCGTTAGTTCGGGTTCGGACACTTCCAGATTAATTCCACTGATGTAGATCGGGCCGACAGGCGGTCCTTTATTAACTTGGCTTAAGTTCCAGAGACAAAAGTGCAAACTGGGGAGAGAGAAATCATCACGGCAGGAGTCTCCCCTTTGATGAGCTGGAGCCAAATCCGATCCCACACGCGGGCTCTGCGTATCCTTAAAGTGCCATCGTCGGATCTTCAGCGAATGGCCTAAAAGCGAGTGACTTCCACACGCAGGAGGCAAACATCATGTGAAGCGGCGGCTTCAGCAAAGCGACGAAAGATCCGCCTCCGCCAGTCACACAGTCACATCCCGTCCTGAGATTTAATACCCTGCGAATAACAAGCGCCTGCCGGAGCCCCGGGGCAGCCGATCAGCGCTTTACGTGGCGGCTTTCCTCCTGACAGCGCCGCGGCATCGGCATCGCACCGCCGGGTTCGCACTTGCCCCAAGACTGCGAGCTAGGGCGGAAGTCCGTATGCAAATCGCTTCACACCGAATAGCCAGCTTTAAAGGATCGCGCTCACGGACGGGACGGACATGTCGACGGTCGCTGGTCGGACGCGGCGGGATGTCCGGCGCGGACGCCGGAGGAGCGGCGGGATGAACCGGGACAGTGTCGGTATGCGAAGCGGGCGCCGCTGTGATGTAGTGACGCTCACAAACACGGAAACACCTCACTCTATTGTCCACGGCGTCCTCCTTTAATACTGCCGCAGCGACGCCCCGAGCCGCGGACACAACCCGAGCCCGGCAGCAGCGAGCGCCAGCCCGGGGGCTTTAAGCGCGGGGAGGAGAAATGAATGGAGAAGCCGCGGGAAACGAGACCGAGAGCCGCCGCTGCCCAGCTTCGCCCACCAGCGACACAAAGCCGCCGAGCAGGAGCGGCCAAGTTTCGCTCCGCGGTGCGCGCCGTGATTGGCTGCAAGCTCCCAACATGTCAGGAGCTGATTGGATGCTGCCGGCAGATGGAAGGGCCGCGGTTTAAATGCGAAGCCCGCGAGTATTCGACATTAAACTGTTTGTCTTTTCTTTTGGAAAACATCCGTTTCATTCTTTATCTAACACTTAATTCTCTACCAGGGTCGCGGAGGGGTTCCCCATGCCCATCCAGGCGAGAACGTTTCGTTCTCTATCACTGGGCATACATTCACTCACACAGACACACTCTATATGGGGCAATTTGGAGAATTTCATTGACCTTGAGCCATGTTTTTGGACTGTGGGACGTCTTCAATTCATTACCCATCTGTCCCATTATCTTCCACTTTATCCTCTATTAGGGTCGTGGGGGGTTCCCCTTGCCCATCCAGGAGAGAACGTTTCGGGCGCTGGGCAGATACACCCAGGACAGGGTGCCAATCTATTGCTGGGTACACACTCACTCACACAGACACACTCTATATGGGGCAATTTGGAGAATTTCATTGACCTTGAGCCATGTTTTTGGACTGTGGGAGGTCTTTAATTCATTACCCATCTGTCCCATTATCTTCCACTTTATCCTCTATTAGGGTCGTGGGGGGTTCCCCTTGCCCATCCAGGAGAGAACGTTTCGGGCGCTGGGCAGATACACCCAGGACAGGGCGCCAATCTATCATTGGGCATACACTCACTCACACAGACACACTCTATATGGGGCAATTTGGAGAATTTCATTGACCTTGATCCATGTTTTTGGACTGTGGGAGGTCTTTAATTCATTACCCATCTGTCCCATTATCTTCCACTTTATCCTCTACTAGGGTCGCGGGGGGTTCCCATACCCATCCAGTAGAGAACGTTTTGGGCTGGGCAGATAGACCCAGGACAGGGTGCCAATCTATTGCTGGGTACACACTCACTCACACAGACACACACAAACACACTCTTTATGGGGCAATTTGGAGAATTTCATTGACCTTGATCCATGTTTTTGGACTGTGGGAGGTCTTCAATTCATTACCCATCTGTCCCATTATCTTCCACTTTATCCTCTACTAGGGTCGCGGGGGGGGGTTCCCCATACCCATCCAGGAGAGAACGTTTCGGGCTGGGCAGATACACCCAGGACAGGGTGCCAATCTATCACTGGGCATACACTCACTCACACAGACACACTCTATATGGGGCAATTTGGAGAATTTAATTGATCCATGTTTTTGGACTGTGGGAGGAAACCGGAGAACCCAGAGGAAACCCCCACGTGAGAACATGGAAACTCCACCCAGATTGGGATTCGAACAGGGAATCCATAGTGCTGAGAGGCGAACATGCTAACCACTAAGCCACCGCGCCGCCCTCTTTAATTCATTACCCATCTGTCCATTATCTTCCGCTTTATCCTATATTAGTGTGTGTGTGTGTGTGTGTGTGTGGGGGGGGGGGGGGGGGGGGGGTTCCCCCCATGCCCATCCAGGAGAGAACGTTTCGGGCGCCAATCTATTGCTGGGCACACACTCACACTCTATATGGGACAATTTGGAGAATTTATTTGACCTTGAGCCATGTTTTTGGACTGTGGAAGGAAACCCACGTGGACACAAGGAGAACATGGAAACTCCATCCAGATTGGGATTCGTACCAGGAATCCCTAGTGCTGAAAGGCAAACGTGCTAACCACTAAGACACCATGCCACCCTTTCATTCATTCCTTCATTCAAAATCCTTCGCTTAATCCTTTACTAGGGTCGTGGGGTGCGGGTGTCCCCATGCCCATCCAGGGAAGAATGTTTCAGGCACGGGGCAGATACACCCAGGACAGTGTACTCACACACACACACACACACACACACACACACTATATTATGCATTCAATTTACCTTGAGTCCATGTTTTTGGACTATGGGAGGAAACTGGTGAACCCACAGGAAACTCACGGGGCAGATACACCCAGGACAAGAGTGCACATCTTTCACAAACATGGGAGAACATGGAAAGTCCACCCAGATTGGGATTCGAACCTGGATCCCCAGCGCTGAGAGGTGTTAATGTTAATCACTAAGCCATGTTAACCACTAAGCCACTGTGTCGTCCGTAAAACACTTTAAACTGTTTATATAAAAAGTTAAAGCTGCAGAACAGTGTGGTAATCACCCAATTTGTACCAAATTATAATGATATTATTTGATAAGTTAGATAGATTAATGTACTGTAATGTTTTACAATAATTGTAATTGTAAAAGACCCATGACTGTCTGAGGTTTCTATAACTCTGCAGACGTTTCTGTGAAATGACTAAACTCATTCATTCATTCATTATCTCCCGCTTTATCCTCTATTAGGGTCGCGGTGGGGTTCCCCATGCCCATCCAGGGGAGAACGTCTCAGGCGCTGGGCAGATAGACCCAGGACAGGGCGCCAATCCATCGCTGGGCACACACTCACTCACACATACACACTCTATATGGGGCAATTTGGAGAACTCAATTAACTTGATCCATGTTTTTGGACTGTGGGAGGAAACCGGAGAACCCGGAGGAAACCCACGCAGACACGGGGAGAACATGGAAACTCCACCCAGATGGGGATTCGAACCGGGAATCCCTAGCGCTGAGAGGCGAACGTCCTAACCACTAAGCCACCGTGCCGCCGAAATGACTAAACTGAACAATATAATAAGAACTGCATATTGTAACAATGATTCCAAATTCATAAAATTTTAAATGTCTTAATAAAAACTAAATACACATCATCTTATCATCTTCTTCACTTAATCCTTTGCTAGGGACACAGGGGGCACATGCCCATCCCAGGGAGAGCGTTTCAGGTGCTGGGGAGAGAACGCAAAACACACATACACATACTATATGGGGCAATTTAGAGCATTCAATTAACCTTGTTATTAATTTCATGTTTTTGGACTGTGGCAGTAAACCCCCACAGACATGGGGAGAACATGTCAATTCCAGCCAAATGGAGGGATTTAAACCTGGATCCCCAGAGCTGAGAGGCGAAAGTGCTAACCATTTCACCACTGTGCCACTCAACATTTAACATTTCATTCAAAATCTTTTTTATCATTTGTAAATAAAACCTTAAAATCCCTGAAATCACTAGTGGTTTCAGACTATTGTCCACCACTCTATGAGAAAGTATATTGCAAAAAATTAATTTATTACCTTTTACCAATAAGGTCAAGGTTAGCAGGATGACGGGGTTTATAACTCGTAGAGTTAGGAAAGAAAAGTTAACCTGGAAAACCAGGTTTTGTGCGTCATCATCACATTTGTAAAGCAGGTTCAGCAGATACCAGAGAAGACAGTTCTTCCGCAGAAACACTAGTCATACCGATAACCCAGGAGAGACTTACCCAATGCTACATGTAAATGACATCGCACTTTGTAAAGAGTAATGTCATCTCCTATCTGAGAAGACTTCCAAATACACTGCCCATGAGTCTCATGCTTTACACTTTAATGTTCATGGCCCTTGCTGGGCAACCTACCTAAATCATGTGCACTCTTAAGTGAAGGAGTTGTAGCAGGTTTATCCTTAAAAATGCTAAAATTATGCAACATAAATAACGCATGCTATTTACAGAACCCAAGAAAAGATAATGTTTGTGCCAGTGATGGAATGGCATTCACTCTCCTCAGTGTATCTGCCCAGCGTCCGAAACGTTCTCGCCTGGATGGGCATGGGGAATCCTAGTATAAAATCAAGTGAAAGATAATGAGATAAGATGAAATTCAAGTCAGCTTAAACAATTCCGCCTATATTTCTGACTCTTCATTCCTTCATTCATTATCTTCTGCTTAATCCTCTACTAGAGCCGGGTGGACATTTCTGAGCACTGGGCAGATACACCCAGGATAGGGTGTACTCACAGAAACACGCTCTATATGGGGCAATTTAGAGCATTAATCCTACTTTGAAACCATTTTTTTGGACTGTGGGAAGAAACTGAAGGACCCGGAGACATGGGGAGACCATGAAAACTCCATCCAGACTGGGATTCGAACCTGGAATCTCCAGTGCTGAGAGTTGAACATACTAACCACTAAGCCACCTCTGATAAAGATGTTTATATAATTGTTTCACACATTATTTTGACTCAAAACTGTTTTCTGTCATCAACATTAAGCTTCAAACACATATCTAAATGCATTATGCTTTTGCTGCTGCCTAAAAGTTATTGTTTTGGTGTGTTCCTGATAGAAGGATCGGTATATACATATTGAGTTATGCTGTGGTTAGATGTTAGAAAACATTTGTCAGAGCATTAAACTCCTTAAATCAACATTAAGCTCTATTCTGGAATACTGGCTTCAAAAACGTAAGCAACGATAATTACTGATAAGCTGGCCATTGCGTAGGAAGTTGGATAAACAGGTGGCAGATGGGCTCAGAAAGACTCACAGAGCAACAGTGTGTAAGGGCCAGAGATTGAGAAGTGGGGCAGAAAAACCGACGAGTAGCATAATTTGATATGAGCACACAAGCAGGAGCAAAGGAGGCAGACAGCCAAGCAAGTAGCAGGAGATACATACCGAGCACATGGCAAAGGAGGGTGCCATGGTGAAAATATATACAGTTATGCCACGATTATGTCTAAAATTGCACCTGATCATAACAAAAATGTCAACTTACAGAAACGCCATGCATTAGTAATCACCTTTTTACTATTTTCTATGTTCTTTATAAGAAATATTTACAGTGAAGTGCCTCATTATTATTAAGTCATCTTTTCCAAGTTATTTAATTAATAAATTAATTAAATTAATAAAAAATAGACTTATAATTAATTAGCATGGGCCAACATATCTGCATCATTTTAAGATCTGGTTAATATATATATATATATATATATATATATATATATTGTTTGTCAATGCAGCAACAAAGGAAGTTAACAAACAATAGCTTTTAGAATGTGTCTTTTAACATTATTTGCATTATTTGCCTGGATCTTAAACGTATTAGTGATTGGTAGAGTCCTTCACATATTTGTAATAAAAAGACAGTTGGATGCTTGTTTCAAACCCACTAATGTTACTGACCTGTTGCCTATGTTAGTAAAAAATACATTTTTTAATAAACCCAGGCTAGCTTTTATTTAAAAAAATGTATTGCTGGCAATGAATTCAAATTAGGTATATATTTCACAAACAACAATTAAATATTAAAATTTTTTTACATTTATGGTTTTTATATGTACAGTTAACATGATATATGACATGCATATCACTGCATTGTTCTTCAACTTATATTTTACACAATGTTCAAAGCTTTCTGGTATTCTGGTATCCCTAATGGACTCACATATAGTTTTCCATTTGTTTAATATCTGGACATAGCTGTCCTACACTGTTGTTGCTGCCCGGCCGCTCAAGGAGGATGAGTCCCCCACTGAGTCTCGGTCCTCCCAAGGTTTCTTCCTTAAATAACAACATAAAAGGGAGTTTTTTCTTGCCACTGTCGCTTTGGCTTGCTCTTTGGGGGTTTAAAGGCTTTTCATTCTGTAAAGCTGCTTTGTGACAATGTACTGTTGTAAAAAGCGCTCTATAAATAAATAACTTGAACTTGAACTTGTATTGGGGTGATGTATGTTTATGTGCTCAAGAAAAATACAGTCAATTTAACATTCCAGGTGCAAATAAAAAGAATAAAAATACACTGCATGGCTTGAAAATAGATTACCTCCTGGGTTTAACTATGATCTGGGTTTGCTGAAGTTCATCAGGTCTTAATTAAGCAATGATATTTGGCAGCTGAATACCTAAGTATACTGAATAATCAGGTTATTCTATCTATAGATTTGAGAGGATGTATCTGGCTCAAATTGTGTGGTTCTGTGAGCATTAGACATCATTTTCCCACATTAATTTACCACCACATAGCCCAGAATTTTTGGGATGTGCTGAAAAAGACTTTGTGTAGTGGTCCAAATCTTCGATCATGGATACAAGATCTTGCAAAAAAAAAATAAATGCAACTTTGGACAAAAATGACACTGCAGAGGCTTGAGGAAACAATGCCAGAGGGGTAAGTCCAAGAAATTTTAAGAGTGAGTGACCTTCTTTTTGGCCAGGCAGTGTATAATATACAACAATATGCATATTACAGTAATGCAAACATTTTCAAATACAATTTGCATAACAAAAAAACTATAAATTTGACAGCAGTAGTCGAAATTGAGGCACATTTTTGCATATAACTTATGTATCTGGCATGTGTGATTTTATTAACTGCGATGTTGGTAAATTAACATACTCTTATGTACATCAACGTATTTTCCACTACTGCTGACATTGTATAAGCTGTTTTCAAATGGTATATATCAAAAATTTCACCATAATAATATTATATAGCAGGTGGCATGGTGGCTTAAAGGTTAGCACGTTCGCCTCTCAGCACTAGGGATTCCAGTTCGAATACCCATCTGGGTGGAGTTTCCATGTTCTCCCCGTGTCTGCGTGGGTTTCCTCCGGGTTCTCCGTTTTCCTCCCACAGTCCAAAAACATGGATCAGGTCAATTGAATTCTCAAAATTGCCCTATATAGTGTGTCTGTGTGAGTGAGTGTGTGTCCAGCGATGGATTGGCGCCCTGTCCTGGGTCTATCTGCCCAGCGCCCGAGACTTTCTCCCCTGGATGGGCATGGGGAACCCCATCGCGACCCTAATAGAGGATAAAGCGGGAGATAATGAATGAATGAATATTATATAGCAGGTGGCATGGTGGCTTAAAGGTTAGCACGTTCATATCTCAGCGCTAAGAAATCTAGGTTCAAATCCCAATCTGGGAGGAATTTCAATGTTTTCACTGTGTCCTCGTGGGTTTCCTCAAGATCTCTGGTTTCCTCCCACAGTCCAAAATCGATGAGTTCAAGGTAAACTGAATGCTCTAAATTGCCCCATATAGTGCATGTGTGTGTGTGTTTGTGTGAGTGTGTGCCAAGAGATTGGAGCCTGTCCTGGCTATATCTGCCAAGCACCCAAAACGTTCTCCCCTGGGTTGGCATGGGGAACCCCCCCGGGAGCCTAGCAGAGGATTAAGCGGAAAATAATATAGAAATGAAAAGAAAAAAAAGAATGAAAATTATATTGTGAACTATTGTTATACTAACTATTCTCTTATTTCTAAGTCACTTTGGGTAAATGAACATAATGTACATGTTAACTATTTATAAATAAAACATTTTTAATTACTGTTAGGGGTGCAAAACAAATAATGGTCAAGCATTTTTTTTTATATACCCATTATACTATTTTCTTCCATATCATTATGCGCAAACTGATTTAGGAAGCATTCCACACATTCACATGATACATGAGACATTTTTAACACATTTGTAGACCTATGTAAGCATTGCATCATAAAAACTCTAACTTGCATATATTATTAGAAATATGTTATTTAAATCAACATTTTTTACATGTATAAAACTGTTGATTTTTAGAGAGTGTGATGTCATACCATTAATTATCTAAACAAGTTAATTAGTTTTAATCCTGTAAAACAGCACATTCAATATCAGTTTCTACTATAATATATTACATTTCAAGCATAAAATGAGGGTTAAGCTGTCATGGCCACAACATGATATTTAAAAAAAGGCTATAGGCACACAAAAGGTTTTTCAGATGCATGGAGCAAAGAGGAATATCTGCAGAAGGGGCATGACCTTTAGTGTGGAGAGGTCAGCAAGGACAGCCTGTAACAAAGAAGGAAGCACATTGTTTTTAATAAAAGCATATGAGAAAAAGAGTTTCATGCCTCAGATTTTGGATTAAAGATTTGATGCTTTTGTCACAAGTGGCCATGTTTACAACCTGCAGCACATTCAAGTTAAAGTATAATCCTTAGCAGTGCTGTAAGAGCATGCACATCCCAAAAAAGTTAATTGTGATGCAGTGGTTAAATAATTACATTTGTATTGATACATATGTGAAAGCACATTATAAAAACCACAGATTTTTAAGATAAAACCTGAATAAAAAAGCCAAAATACTAACAACTTTATGTTTATTACAGGGGTGGAACAGTGGCGTTGTGGTTAGCACACCTGCCTATCAGTTCTGAGGATACAGGTTTGAATCCCAATCTGGGTTCTGAGCTTCCATGATTTCACCGTGTCCTCATGGGTTTCCTCCAGATCCTCCGGTTTCCTCCCACAGTCCAAAAGCATTATCCTTTCATTCATTATCTCCCGCTTTATCCTCTATTAGGGTCGCGGTGGGGTTCCCCATGCCCATCCAGGGGAGAACGTCTTGGGCACTGGGCAGATAGACCCAGGACAGGGTGCCAATCCATCGCTGGGCACACACTCACTCACACAAACACACACTATATGGGGCAATTTTGAGAATTCAATTGACTTGATCCATGTTTTTGGACTGTGGGAGGAAACCGGAGAACCCGGAGGAAACCCACGCAGACACGGGGAGAACATGGAAACTCCACCCAGATGGGGATTCGAACCGGGAATCCCTAGCGCTGAGAGGCGAACGTGCTAACCACTAAGCCACCGTGCCGCCTCCAAAAGCATTAATTCAACGTAAATTGAATGCTCTACATTGCCTCATATGGAGTGTGTTTATTACAGGCCCACGATTTTCAATCTGTTATAAAGGTATGTGTAATAAACAAAAAAAAACTGAACAGACATGTGTGTGTGTCTGTCTATGTGCACATGTATATATAATATTTTGAACGCAAAACCTGTTTACACATTCACATATCAGGACACTTATGTCATTACAAAGCTGGTCCCCAAGCTGGTCCCCACTGTAATTCATAAAGTTTTAAAGTTAAATCATGTTGTATGGTTATGGTAAGGTAACAGTTAATGTTAGGGTGGTAGTATTTATGTTTTGTTCCTATGAAATATATAAAAATCTATGTAAATGGGTTGCACAAAAACTTTTTTTGACTTTGGGGATTCAGGCTCAGAACTCTGTAAAGCTGCTTTGAGACAATGTACTATTGTAAAAAGCACAATATAAATAAACTCAAAACCATATAATGTTAAGTATTACCATATTTAGTTGTATGTACAATGGTTTAAATGTAAACTAAATGTGAAACACTTATCAATCATTGTACTGGAAAGACTAAACAGCACATCACCAGATGATCACCTAACCTTAAGTGGAATTATCTGGAACAATTGGAAAAATACCAAAATATTCAAATTATCTTTATATAGAATAAACAAATTTTAATAAATAAAGGTGAGATGAACCCAATATTGAGAAAAGGGTTTATTTGTTTCTTGTAGTGTAGCGTAATATGCATGCTGATGTAGGACGTTTACTTCGAATTCTGCTGCATACCTCTGCAGGCTTCTGTTTTGGAAGATGATAGAAAAGTGTGTGGGAAGGGTAAAGCTGGAAGTGTGCATTCTCAAGCTCTGGCCTTTTGAGACTTGTGGGGAGTAAATTTAGGGGCTCCTATCATGTTTGCAGGCCTCTAAAGTTTCAAGCTCTGGATGCTAAAAATATGGTATGTTATGATACATTCTCCAGTAGGACCAGGTGGTACATGAGCAAGCAGAAAGCAATCAGCAGCATCTTCCCTTCCTCACCCATGGGCCCGGGGCCGTGCGTCACTGCATGTTATGGCCAGGGGCCACAGCCAACAGCTCAGGTGAACTTTTACTACAGCTGTCAATCAAGCAGTTGCCTGACACAGCATAGAATGATGGCACTCTAAAAGGCAATCTATTCATATGATAACCAGTTAAACTTATATGTTACAACACAAAAAAAAATTAAGGAATATTTTTACAGGCCAAAAATATATATATAATTTATATAATAATGATAAATAATTGTGATTAAATCAGCATGCATCAGTAGTATTGTGTGAATGTGCTCTTTAAGTACATGGTTGTTTAAAACAAGTCTAAAGGGAGAACGGTATTAGAATAATACTTATCAGACATGTGTAAAGACTTAGGACTAGGGGTTCATTTATCAGTCATGGGAATTGTGTGTAAGCTGAGGAGATTCGTGACCACTGCTACCAACTCTCAGGAGTGCAATCAACAAAGACACATCAAACACAAGGTGTATACCAGTCTGCAAGGTTACAGAGGAAACCTGAGTAACTATATAGCAATTGCTCTTACACTGACTTAGGTCCACAATTAGTAGAACACTAATCATCTGTAGAACACTAAATCTGTATATTATACTTTATAAAGTGAATTATCGCAGTTTACCACAGAAATCGTATCTCTGCATTAAGGTGGTAGCATAAAGGCCTGAGCTTGACTTTCTGCCTCAGGAGGACAATAAATTCTAAATTATATCATATTCCTACAGTACCAATCAATAGTTTGGACTCATGTCCTTCTTGCTCCATTGTCTATTTCCTCTATTACTGCATAGATGGACTTTGTACTTTAACAATTACAGACTGTGGTACATCTGTTTTCTTTATTTTGTTATTCCCCTGTTGGTTCTCTGTTCTCTATTGGTCAGGACCATCCATCACAGAACAGGTAGAATTTGGGTGGTGTATTTTTTTGTCAGTTCTGCTGCATTAGTGACACTGATGCAGTAAGGGGGTTTTAGTGCAGCAGGGCTGTTGTTTCTTTTAAACAAATCCGTGACACTGCTGGAGTAGGAATAACACACCAACAAAATTATCCCTGCTCTATGGTGGTAGTATTGGGGTCTGAACGAGAGAACAGAGTAAAGGGGACTAACACAGTACTGTACTGTACTATAGTCCACAAACAGATCCAGATCCAAACAAAATCCATCTTCACAGTAAATGGAACTGAGAACACAAACAATAAATGGAGCAAAAAGGGGGTGTGTCCAAACTTTTAACTGATACTTTTCTAAGAAATATCTAACCATTATCTTCCGCTTTATTCTATATTGGGGTCGCGGGTGGGTTCCCCATGCCCATCCAGGGGAGAACGTTTTGGGCGCTGGGCAGATACACCCAGGACACGGCGCAAATCCATCGCTGGGCACACACTCACTCACACAGACATGGACACATACACACTCCATATGGGGCAATTTGGAGAACACAATTGACTTGATCCATGTTTTTGGACTGTGGGAGGAAACCGGAGAACCCGGAGGAAACCCACGCGGACACGGGGAGAACATGGAAACTCCACCCAGATTCGGTTTTGAACTTGGAACCCCTAGCGCTGAGAGGTGAACGTGCTAATCACTAAGCCACCGTGCCGTCCCTTTTCTAAGAAATATGAAATTAATAATAAAAAATGTTTTAAAAGAGCCTAATCAAAGCCCTGACCTTAATACTACAGAATTGTTCTTTATGTGAGGAAACCTGCTGTTCTGTATGTTTTGCGTCTATTAATCTTATATTAAAATATAAAATAAAAAATATTAAAATCAAGTTTTTGATCATATTTATGCAGAAATTTAAAAAGAGCTAAAGGCTTTGCATACTTCAAATAACAACTATAGGTGTAAAAAAAATTGGATATGACAATAACACATATATAAGCCCTGTGCCTTTGCTTCAAGGTGTTAAGGGCCAGAAGGGAGGGTCTGCTTTTAAAATGTCCAAGCCAGCGATTCTCAGACATGTGCCTCGGGAAGACTGGGTTACTGGTGCTGGCTGTGTGTCAACATGCTATTTCAGTAACAGTTTGCCTTCTCTAATGCAAACACACTCACCTCAGCTGAGGCCAGTGACGTCACCTCCATCAGGTTTTCAGCTCGGAAGGTGAAGACAGCGGCTGCCAGAACTAAATGCAAGCAGAACGGACATACAGTAAATCACGTGTTAGCATCCAGACGTCATAGGTTATATATATATACATATTTATAAAATTAGCATTTTGATTTTGCCTGTTATTGTATTCTCATATATATCCAGTATAAGTTATTAAACTTTTCATGTACTTTTATCCCTTTTTTTAAGTTTAAAGGGAATTTTAAGTCCCATATTGTACAGCATTGTCCTTTTCAGACACACAACTCGATAAAAGAGTGGGTTTTTTATACTACAGTACACTTTTTCTCCAAAAACCTTAGTGGGTTTTAATATTAGTGACCTTCAGTTACATCAGCACAAGCTGTACTTTTTTTTTTTTCTCCTTGCATGAATACCATAAGGAATGGCAGCATGCTGTAAAGTAATTGACAGAGAGTCTAGTGTTCACAGGATGCTGGTGACCTTAAAGCACGATCACTAAGGTTTTTAAAAAGAAAAGAAAAAACGGTCTTATCTGAACAGCTCAACACTCTCTTAACATGTCACCAACACTGTTAGTACAACTACAGTGCTGAGAATAATGCACTACCTAGAACACCAGCTGTGTAATGGTCCTGAAACTTAGACAAATTTGAAGGGACAAGTCATACAAGTACCAAGATCAAGAAAAGCCAGAGAAACAGATGGACTACAGTCTGTGAACTAAAAGGGGAATCTCATAAGCAGGTGAAACTAAAATTGATGATGAGCTTAGAAACAATGAGGTGTCCCTAATAAAGTGGTCCTTTAATACAGTAGGCATCACTTAATTTGGCATTTGGTGTAAATTACATGACCTAAACTCAGTTTTATTTTTTCAGTAAAAAGAAAAGGCACAGTTTTAATTGTCCTTTTAGCTAAGAGATTAGCTAATTACACCAATTATACCAGCTTTAGTGTTCACGATAAAATAAAATGTGGGTTCTAACAGTTTAGTGAAAACAATAAAGTTTAAACAAGGCTAGTGCTGGAAGCGGTAAATATGATACCACAAACATGCCATTAGATTACAAGGATCATTGTGTCCAAAATAAACATTTAATAGAAATACAGCGCATACCTAACAAATATTATTTTAGTAATATAATAGGCAGCTAAGAGAAAAGAAAAGTGCAGCTCGGTGTACACACAGTGTAAAACCACAAGAATTTACTGAAAAATTTATAAATACAAAATATGATAAGATATAGTTGAAATGGTTCATATAATATGTTATATAAGGATAATTATAGAAAAGAAAAAAATGCATTCATACAAAATCACAGTGGTAGCTTTGGTTTATGTGCGAATATGGCAACTTGTCAAGTACATGCACAAAAATTACCCCTACTACATATGCATAAGGGAAAAGGACAGTTGTAAGCTTGTGCTTAAGGAAGCCTTGCGACTTAAAAGGTCCCAGGTTTGATTCTAACCCCAATTGCTTCCCGGGTGCCGTATACAGGGCAGCCCATCGCTCTTTATAGTGTGTGTATATGTGTGGTTCACTGCACAGATGGGTTACATGTGGAGGACATATTCTTCTGCATGTGAAGCATTGTCACTTGCAGCATGCACTGCACCAAGGAGGATATGGCCATGACGCAGTGTTTGTTGCGTAGTCCTCTGAATTTCCTGTTTTCAAAACACAGTTACACTTCTGCATATAATTATAGCATCACTGCCTGGAAGCTTCTCTACCAACCACGTTTCCAATCTGTTAATTTACAGCCATTTAATGCAGTAGCCCAGAATACGGTCCCACAGCAACAACAGTTGGTCAGTAGACAAATACCCAGAGAAAGCCCGTACCATCCACTTAAAAGCAATGTTGAAAAATAATCAAAGACAAAACAGTTACACTTCTGCATATAATTGGGTTGCAAAAGTCACTGCCCCTGAAGCTTCCATATTTTGTCACATTACAACCACAAACATAAAAATATTTCACTGGAATTTAATGTGAAAGACCAACACAAAGTGGTATACATGTGAAGTGGAAGGAAAATTTACAGAATCCAAATAAAAAACTGAAAAGTGCGACGTGCAAAGTTTTGAGTCAATACTTTGTGGAGCAGCAGATAAAACCAGCTTTGCACATCTAGTGACTGAAATTCTTGCCCATTGAACCTTGCACCCACCTCAAGCTCACTCAGATTCTGGAGAGCGTTTGTGAACAGCAGTTTTGAGATCCCACAATTCTCAATTGGGTTTAGGTCTGGACCTGGGCCATTCAACACATGAATATTCTTTTTTTTAAACCAGTCCATTGTAGCTCTGGCTTTATGTTTAGGGTCGTTGTCCTGCTGGAAGGTGAACCTCCGCCCCAGTCTCAAATCTTTTGCTAG
This sequence comes from Corydoras sp. C115, assembly GCA_019802505.1. Classification (NCBI taxonomy): domain Eukaryota; kingdom Metazoa; phylum Chordata; class Actinopteri; order Siluriformes; family Callichthyidae; genus Corydoras; species Corydoras sp. C115. Next base: position 2,605,322 of record JAFMOC010000083.1, on the reverse strand, counting down.
GTTTTCTTCCAAGATTGCCCTGTATTTTGCTCCATCCATCTTCCCATCAACTTTGACCAACTTCCCGGTCCCTGCTGACCCAGACAGATGGTGTTTTCAGAGTGAAGCTCCGCCACACATAGCGTTTTGCACTGTGGCCAAAAGTTCAATTTTGGTCTCGTCTGACCAAAGCAACATGTTTGCTGTGTCCTCAACATGGCTTCTGGCAAACTGCAAACGGGACTTCTTATGACTTTTAACAATGGCTTTCTCCTTGCCACTCTTCCATAAAGACCACATTTGTGTAGTGCACGACTAATTGTTGTCCTGTGGACAGTTTCCCCACCTGAGCTGTGGCTCTCTGCATTTCATCCAGAGTCACCATGGGCCTCTTGGCTGCCTCTCTGATCAGTGATCTCCTTGTTCGGCCTGTAAGTTTAGGTGGACGGCCTTGTCTTGGCAGGTTTACTGTGGTGCCATACTCTTTCCATTTCCGGATGATGGATTGAACAGTGCTCCGTGAGATGTTCAAAGCTTTGGAATCTTTATATAACCTAAGCCTGCTTTAAACTTCTCCAAAACCATATTCCTAACCTGTCTGGTGTGTGTCTTTGGACTTCATGATGCTGTTTGCTCCCCAATATTCTCTTAACCAACATCTGAGGCCGTCACGGAGCAGCTGTATTTGTATTGAGATTAGATTACACACAGGTGGACCCTTTTGAGTCATTAGCACTCATCAGGGAATGCAATCGGTTGCACTCAGGGAAAGGGGGCTGAATACTTTTGCAGTCGCACTTTTCAGTTTTTTATTTGTAAAAAAAAATGTTGATTCATGTATAATTTTCCTTCCACTTCACAATTGTATACCACTTTGTGTTGGTCTTTCACATTAAATTCCAGTGAAATATATTTATGTTTGTGGTTGTAATGTGACAAAATATGGAAAAGTTCAAGGGGTATGAATACTTTTGCAACCCACTGTAACACTATACAGGGGTGCCTAAAAGTTTTTTCAGCTCTTTAGATTTGGACCCTTTTAACTACAATTTGGGGCGGCACGGTGGCTTAGTGGTTAGCACGTTTGCCTCTCAGCGCTGGGGTTTCCATGTTCTCCCCATGTCCGTGGGGGTTTCCTCCAGGTTCCCTGGTTTCCTCCCAACAGTCCATAAACATGGAGTCAAAGTCAATTGAATGCTCTAAATTTCCCTATATAGTGTGTGTTTGTGTGCGTTTCAGTGTGAGTGAGTGTTCCCAGCGATAGATTGGTGCCCTGTCCTGGGTGTATCTGCCCAGCGCCCGTGGATGGGCATAAGGAACCCCCCCCTCCCCGCGATCCTAGTAGAGGATTAAGTGGAAGATAATAAATAAATGAATGAATATACAATATGTCCGCAGATTTCAAACCAGTCTTGCTTATAGAACAAAAAACAAAAATAAGAAAAACTAATAACATCGGTCATCTATTTACTAAGGAAGGTCCATCCCATCCATCCATTATCTTCCGCTTTATCCTCTACTAGGGTCACGGTGGGGTTCCCCATGCCCATCCAGGGGAGAACGTTTCAGGCGCTGGGCAGAAACACACAGGACATGATGCCAATCTATCACTGGGCACACACTCACTCACACAGAGACACTCTATATGGGGCAATTTGGAGAATTCAGTTGACCTTCAACCATGTTTTTGGACTGTGGGAGGAAACTGGAGAACATGAAAACCAGGAATCCCTAGTGCTGAGAGGCGAACGTGCTAACCACTAAGCCACCCATACTAAGGAAGGTCATTTCATATTATATATCTGAAAGTGGCAAAAGTATGTAAACCTGCCCATGATGATCAAACCGCTTTTCGTTGGTCTTGTATGTCGAAAAAAGATTGTATCCGAAATCCTGTTGCCGGGTTCTTAGAGGCGTTCATCTGGCAACCCTTCCATAAAATCTGTACTTGTTTCATCCTTATTTAATGGTACAGTCAGATCCCAGGGCCACTAAAGTTACCAGTGTGGGTCCTTGGGAAATGCCATTTACCCTCATTGCTCCAGGGATGTTGTGATTAACCCTGTACTCACCTTGTAAGTCGCTTTGGATAAAAGCGTCCAATAAATGACCAAATGTAATGTAATGAAATGTAAGTAAATGGCTAACTAAGGCTTGTAGATTCGGTGGTGAAGCTCATAGGATTGATTTAATCTTTTGGTAAATTTACTAGGACATCAACTCTGGGAAGTTTGTCTTATAAATAATAATGTATGCATAATCATTAAAATATTTTTTAATAATGATAAACAATGGACTGATTGTTTGTAAATCATCATGCAACACTTGCTTGCCTAAGATCACTGCTGATGTCTTACTTACTAGACATTGTAAAAGCACCAGACTTGCAAAATGTCCAACCTTCTATTTTTATATACACTTTTATAACACTTGCTGATCCTCAAGAGTACATAAATAGCACCACATGGCTGCTACTTACTCTATTTTTTTTTTTACACTACTTTTTACTTTAGTTTTTACACTACTGCATGTTTGTAAAATACACCAAAAAATAATGTAATTAGTATTGTGTTATTTATTTAATGCTGTATTTACTTAATTTCCAGACCTTCTAAAGAGCAGATCTTTCTAATATAGTCCTGACACATAAAACCATTGAAATATGTGACTATAAATAAAATTCTATTCGAAACAAACAAAACAGAATGACGTGCATTAACATGGTTTAAACACTGGGTGGAGACATTGATAAATGCAATTCTAAAGGTGGCTTGTTACATCTGGGGCTTTTGAGTACTCTTAAGCAGATTAATAACTATTTATTCAGTAATTTAATGCACTCTAGTAACCGTATTTGAAACTCTTGATGTCTTTTGATATAATTCTAATGAAAATAAACCTACATCCATCATGCTCAGTTGTTAAAAATAAACAAATAGACAGCAAGAGTCTGAGTTTGTGTAAAAGTGTGTTAGCTACATAAGCGATTCAGTAGAAGAGAAGGATAAAAAGGTTGGATGACATTAAATTTAACATTAAACCTATTTTGCATTAAGGCAAACAATACGGATCAGCGAGTTTCCCATTGAAGATAAGTGATTTTGACTTCTGGCATAATAATAAATAATAATGCAAGTCCTGCCATAAACCTGGATGGTCAATACTGGGGTTCAACAACTAAGGTAGACAATATCATCACCATAATAAGCTTGTATACTTGATTCACTCCGAGTTATACAAGTTTTTTTTTCCATTATAATTTTCAATAACTATACCCAAAAATTATAATAAAAATAATAATAATACATTTTATTTATAAGCGCCTTTCACAACACTCAAGGTCAGTTTACAAAATAAGAATAAGTAAAACAGAACATGGGCGGCACGGTGGCTTAGTGGTTAGCACGTTCTCCTCTCAGCACTAGGGATTCCCGGTTCGAATCCCCATCTGGGTGGAGTTTTCATGTTCTCCCCGTGTCCGCGTGGGTTTCCTCCGGGTTCTCCGGTTTCCTCCCACAGTCCAAAAACATGGATCAAGTCAATTGAATTCTCAAAATTGCCCCATATAGAGTGTGTCTGTGTGAGTGAGTGAGTGTGTGCCCAGTGATGGATTGGCACCTCTCCTTGGTCTCTCTGCCCAGCGCCCGAGACGTTCTCCCCTGGATGGGCATGGGGAACCCCCCCCCCGCGACCCTAATAGAGGATAAAGCGGAAGATAATGAATGAATGAATGAAAACAGAACATGCAAAAAGGACACGAAACATATTAAAGAACGCAAAGCATACAAGAGACAGTAGAGTGGCGATCACAAAGAAAAGGCTATTTTGAACAGTGAGTTTCGAGTCAAGATTTAAAAAGAGGAAGAGAATCGATGTTAGGGATATCTGGTGGGAGGGAGTTCCAGAGTTTGGGAGCAGAGCGACTGAAAGCTCTGTTCCCTAATAGCACTCATTTATTGTGCAGTTTTTAGGTCCATGAAATTAAGAAAATTCTACTTTGAGTATGGTAGTACCCTAGCTATTATGTTATCAGAAATCTTGTGTTGTGCGTCAGACTTACGGTTGGGCCCCAATGTCCTGCAAATGACAAAACAGCTGTGGATGATGAGTTTGGAGCAATCTCTCAAACTGAAGACAAAGAGAAACTATACCCTGCAACACAACACGCACATGTGCACACACACACACACACACACACACACATTTTGTAACACACTCGGACCTGCTGCACACAAAGATATTTTGTGAATTGTACTTACTGAATGGGAGGAGGATATGGAGTGTAGTCTAAAGAAGTAGCGCACATACATCTCCTTGAAAACACTGTAAAGCTTAGATGGCTCATTGTACAAGAAACACAGGGGAGCCACTGCAGAAAAAACACACAGACAATCAAACTGACAAATAAAATACACACATATACAGTACATGTTACTTTCAAAGTGTGTGATCATGAAGACACAATCAAAGGATGATTTGCTAATTAGAAACAGAGACAGGGTGGCAGGATGGTCATGGATCTCACCTGTGGACTGTCTGAGTTAACTGTGTGTCTGTGTAGGGAGTTAGGAGGTGGGAAGAGCAGGAAAAATGAAGTATGAAGTCAGACACTGCTGAAAAGTCTTGTTTATATTTGTCTGTGGTTCCACCTGCCAGCCAAAAGCTTAACCTTTTAAACATGATTGTGATTTGGGTCTTGCAAAATCCAGACCTTGTGTCTGGGCATACATCAAGCTGCAAACACCTTATCCTATTTTTCTCCAGCTGCTAGGTTTAGATGAGGATAAGGGAAACACATGTGTCATTTTTTAACTTTTGCAAAAAAATCTTAGAGCAGCAATTTTTTTGTGCCATATTGATTCATTTATTGTGTAAGTCACTTATCAGTTATCCCAGTCAGTGTTACAGAAATAATAAATTGATAATTCTTACAATTATTGATCATCCCTGTGTCCATCCAGGGGAGAATGGGTGCTTAGATACTCCCAGGACAGGGTGCCAATATATCGCTGGGCACACACTCACACACACAAACACACTCTATATGGGGACTGTGGGAGAAAACTGGAGAACCCAGAGGAAACCCACGCGTACAGGGTGAAAGCATGGAAACTCCACCCAGATTGGGATTCGAACCGGGAATCCCTAGTGCTGAGAGGCAAATGTGATAACCACTAAGCCACAATGCCGCCACAAATATAATATGATTTAAAAAGCCCATCAACTTAAAGTGAACACAGCGTACTGTGAATTGGGTAGCTTGATTTCCAAGTCTTTTGATCCTTGATTTCCAAGTCTCAAACATGAAAGGCAAGGTTGTTTCACTGTAGTCTGTTAGTTCTCCCCATGACTGTGTAGTATTTTTCTGAGAGCTCTGATTTCCCCTCACAATCCTGGCAAATCATGTCAGTAAGTGATTTGTAGAAACTGAATTGCTCCTAGATGTGAATTTTTGTTTGAAGGACTGGTGATGGACTGGTGATCTATCCAAGAAGTTTCTAGCCTTTCACTGTATGAAAACCTGGATCTCTCATGACTCTAATCAAGAAAAAAAAAAGAACTACCCACTGTGTTATTTCTAATTATTACTATTTGCTTACTGAAATTAAACACACAGAAAAATATAAAAATAAACTCCTGTTCATAAATATTTGCAGAAAGAAGGTCATCATTTAATATGCTCCTTACAGAGGATTTGTTAACTTATTGACACAATAAAAAAAAACACATTGTTTCATTAAAGGTGTTAATTTTGCAGAAGACAAAACCAGAGTATTATCACACTATATGACAAATATAGTAATGTGACACTATTTTTCCCCCATGGTTTTAGGTAGAAGCGTTTGTATTTGGAATACAACAATTTATGGTTCTACTGTATTAAGCACAAAGCATTAAATCTATTTTTTAATCTTTATTTTATATTAAAATTTTTAAATGACTATGGTGATGAGCACAAAGACCTAAATTATTGTCACTTCGTTTAACTATTCCTGAATCAATAATTGTTGAAAAAGTAAAGAATGTGTACCGTTCGGAGGATACACCACTGCAAACTCCTCTTCACCACTTTTACCTGTTTCATAAATTATTTAATATCAATTATTAATATAAAACAAATAGAAATGCATACACGTTCATGGACGTATTTAATAAAACAAAATGAAGACAAAACAATGTTATATGACTTCAAAAAGGTCATTACCATGGACATACGATTTTGGAGGGGTAGCACTATTGTAGCTAAAATGTTCCAAAACGGCAGTGTCCCGGGAGAAACATAGCAGCACCTGTTAACAAAAAAACTAAAACTTAAACACTGCAAAGTCCAATAGTACAATGTTCCATTTTTAGAGATACATTACGTCAAGGGTAAATTGCAGGTAAATGCTGAGCAATTACTGTGAAAAAGCTGTGTACTCAAGAGCCCAAGCACAGGCTGCTGAGCAGATGCCCTTTTACATCTCCTACCAAGAATTCTATCAATAGCATTTCAAAGAACACAATCTGATTCCCACAGTTGCTTTTACCTTAATTTTCTTACCCACACGTCAGAATTGAACTGAGCATACACAAGATTAATATGAATTTAGTTTAAGTTACCTTTGTGCATTAAGATTATGAGTTTCTAATTTGTTTTTCCTGAAGAGATGTTAAAAACAATGTTATAAACCACATCAAACAACAGCATTTGATTTGAGACTTTGAAGAAAAACAATATTTATTTCATTTTCTGCCCATGACCTGTGATTTTCAGATTATTCTCTTATTTAACACTTTTCGTTTGTTCACAGCCTTTGTCTCATTTTCCAACTACATGCCATTACCACATCCATTTTTCAATTAGATTCTGTGAACGCAAGAGAAATAAAGGTGTTAATAAGTACTGTTGTCACTGCTTACTGATTTAAATACTCAAATGAATTTGGGTATTCATATAAGAGGTAAAAATTATGGGCCAGATGACAATATTAGGATCATTGTTGGACATTAAACAAACTGTTCAAACCTGAGTATGAACACAACATATAAAAAAGGTGTTACTTTAAATAGATGATGCCTTAATGTTTATAAATCACTAAAAATTATATGGTATTACTAATAATGCATATGAAATAATAAAAAAAAATAACTTGTGCAAAAAAATGTTATTTTTAGTAATGCATTTTAAATTTGGCATTTGATAAACATACAAATAAATGTCTTTCAGGAATCAGGGTATTGACTTCTAATAATTGGCTAATTCATAAGAAAAATTCTAGATATATTTATTTCTGCTCTTAATCTGTTCAATTTGTCTTCGTCAGCATAACATGTCTGTGTTAGTGCTGGATCAATAATTCAACTTCCTCTTTGGAACTCTCTTTACCGCATTTCAATTATTTTTAAGGTCATGTTGGATTAAACACTTGGTTTCCCGATTTTCTCTTTAAAGTAGATCACCATATAATAGATTCCTAATAAAGCAAGCTAAGTGGAAATAATTGTGGCTATACAGTGGTGCTTGAAAATGTGTGAATTTTTTTTATATATATTTGACGAAGGCATCCACAGATTTTCAAAAAAAAAAATTGTGTAATTTTTCCTTAATGACCAAGTTATTTTTTTCTCTTAGTTCTTTACATTGCCCATCCTAACCAACTACCAAAAAACATGTGTCTGAAAATATGATGAACTTGTGGGTTCTATGGAGAAATATAAAAATTCCAGAGTCCACAAATCTAAAATCATTATGTTTATATTGCTTACATGAGTCAAAAATGTCTTATATTTTGTTTACTTTCTTCAGATTTCCTTTAAATTGTCCCCTAAAAATAACACTCTAAAGCACTGTGTGTTTAATTCCTTACTGTTCCTAAAATAAGAGGGAATAGCTCTAATAACGATAATAAAAGTTTCACTAGTTTGAAATTACCTATTGACAACAACTTATTGGTAGCCTTCTGTAAGAGACAGGCATATTCTACGTTGAAATTAAATTGAAATGAAATTTTCAATTTTAATAACTGGGTCAATAGGAGATTCATACTTAAAAGATGTTCAGAAACATGAAAATTAAGGCTGCTTTTTAAAGACAGTCAGTCATACTGTAAGTGATGACAACACATTACCTGATATAAAAAGTCTTCAAACACAAAGTAATAATCATCATTACTTGCAGTCAGCTTTACATCCTGGGGTACAAGAAAATGAAGGTAATTATATGCTATAAACTACATCAATCATCCAAAATAACTGCCTTGAAAATATGGTACGAAAAAATCTGACAAATTCCCAACTGAAACACACATACGTGATAATCTTTGCATTCATATTAAAATAAAACATTTAGAAAAATATTTTATGATATTTACTAATAATAATAGTTATAATATCAATTCATATGCTAAAAACCTTGCACTGGAATAAAATATATAAGCTTTGTTTGAAATAAAAGCCTAATATGATAAGCCGTATAACAAAATGTATTAATTTTAAAAGAGCATGGTTGAAGTAACAACAGCAAAGCCCACAATTTATTACAGTCATATCAATCAAACAGCCACTAAATCTATTTTTATTAAATAAAAGTACCCATCCAAAAGTTTTACAATGTGTGTGAGGGTCTGGCAGTACCTTGTATATTAGGTTATCCACCAGCAGGTCATGGTGTATGACTGCAGCCTTAAGTTGCTCAAAATGCATGATGTCCTGGCAAAGAAAAACAATTGAAACAATTGAATCCAATATGAAAGAAAAATGTCATTAAACTAAAACTTCTAAATGGATTTGAAAGGATTAAATATCAGCCATCAGTGACTGGTATTGCAGCCGTTGTGTTCAAAGGTAACTTTTGCTGTACCACTAAAGAAAGCAAAAAGCCAAACATTGTTTTTTATGGGGAAATTTATGTCAATCGATGCAACATTTCTAAAGGTTGACACCCTTACTATTGCAAATACTCACACAGGCAAAATTATGCCTGACGCATGTCACCGATAAAATATTCTTCAAACCTGACTAAAGGATAACTGACTATTGGAAAATGATGTAAGAAGACAGCCAAGTGTTTTTTCTACTCTCTACAGTGTGGAATTTTATCAAGAAAGATCAGTTTAAAGAAAATGTATGTCTGAAGCTGGGGTATAAAAAAACCAAGAAAAACCCTTCAGTTAGAACTTTTTGTATGTTCTTAAAGGATGTAATTCCAAAATCCCAAATGAATGCCAAGAAAGCGCAGCTGAGTCAGAAATAATAACGCTCACTTTCACGTTTTAGTTGGCTGCAGAAAGTGAACCTTCATGGGAAACTTTTAAACTCAGTATTTGAAGGCTTTATAGTATCCAAAGAAACCAGAATTAAGGACTGGTAAATTTTAAATAAAATGCTATGTCCACAAAAGTATGACAAAGGGTATATAGAAAATTATTACTAATAGTTTCAGTAACACATTACCAAAACCCGGAATTCATAATGCATTATAATGCATTAAGTATTCACAATGTTTTATATTACTTGTCATAAGCCTTTGTTAATGTCCATAGATGTACATAAGCACGGTAATAAAGTGTTTTATGCCATAATGTAAATGTAAAAACATGCCATAATGCTTTATAACACATGATGGCAAAATGCTTTATAAATATAAATATTTTAAAAAGATTATATATTATTTGTATATAGTTTTTATATATTTTTTCATATAGTTCATCAATTTACTTTAGAGACCAGCAACATAAAGCCTTAAAAAATTTGCTTTTCCTGAAAATGACTCCTCATAACTCATAACTGCTCATAACTGTTTATAAAAGCTTAGAAGCTATTTTTACAGGCATATAGTGTTTAATTACCTCTTTGAAAGAGACTGCATACATAGTAGTACAAAATGACTTATAAAAGCTTATAAATGGCCTGTACATACTTTAAGCATTGTGACATCATATCGTTCTAAGTAAGAATGTCTAAACATCCAAAGAATCAAATGTTTAAATAAGGTAATATTATAATGCATTATGTCACTTTGTGTTAGAAAGCCTTATGTCAAATTGTTATAACAATTTATGACTATGATTATAAACACCTATGTACTGTACATTAACAAAGGCTTATAACAAACTTTATAAAGCATTATGAATACTAAATAAAGCTTTATAAATGTCCTAATAATGCATTATGGATACTGGAAAGTTTATTCTTGTAATAAAGCTTCTTTTGATGAGTGATCTATTATTTAATAAAATGTGTGACTTTTTTGGGTGACTTTTTTTTTTAGTTGACCATTCTGTTCATAATCACCCATAAGTTATTTCTATAACTTAATCCCTATTTTATACCTGCTTTTTAATTTATTTTTTAATTTAATT
>JAFMOC010000083.1:2482500-2590000 GCA_019802505.1 Corydoras sp. C115 | reverse complement strand
TTGTAAGGAAACGAGAAAAAGCAGTGGAGTAAATACCATGTGAGGGATATCACGAACATTCAAGGAGATTTGAATAAGTCCCCAGTGGCTCCTGGCAGTAAGCCTTTCGCTGCAGTCACGGTTTGGGTTCCTTAAATTGATTAACACCTTACAGAAAAGCAGCATGATCATTTTATTGCATGAAACGCTCCAATAATAGTCATAAATAAAAAAAATCCAAAAAGCTTAAACAATATTTACATTTTCATTTACATTTGGTCATTTAGCAGACGCTTTTTATCCAAAGTGACTTACAAGGTGAGCACAGGGTTAATCACAACATCCCTGGAGCAATGAGGGTTAAGGGCCTTGCTCAAGGACCCACATTGGTAACTTCAGTGGACCTGGGATTTGAACCCCCAACCTTCAGATTGATAACCCAATGCCCTAACCACTGAGTTACCTTGCCCTTTAGTAGAATGAACTCTTGATACTTGATAATGCCCCCAACCAAGCGGTTTGCAGCCTGTTGATATGCAATGTTCCAAAACTGTTTATCAGACCATTCCCACAATAAAGAATGATAGTGGCAGCATAGTTTATTATCAGTGGGAACTGAATAACAGTCAGTGGCAAGTTAGATAAGTTAAAATACATGGTGGTTAATCTTGTAATAAAATCTGTTTTAGTTTGATATACACAGCACTACAGTAAATGTCAAATTTCTCAATATCTTACAATGACTCAGTTTTAAAGTGTATAATCTTAATTTGTATTATTATCCTAATCCTTAATCGACATTTTGTGATATAATTCAATATTTAGTCTACCAAAATAATGGTAACGTACAGTGTAAATGTTGAAAGAATAGTAAATACATGAAACGTTTAAGAAAAGAATATATACGTAGTATACACACATCTCAATATATTATACTGTATGTATCTCCACTACACTGATCACTCAATCAAAGTAAATGAGTGTAGTTGGTGGGGGCAGGTAAGGGAACATGAGGAGGCACACATCTGTCAATCACTGATGGCGTCTCTTAAACCCAATTTGCTATTTTAAGGAACATTTGCCCCTGGAATCCAATCAGCGATTCATTCTCCAGATTCTTAATCACTTCACCAGCAGTGACTGTTTCCAATCAGAACTCACCTCCAAGAAATCTTTGGGCGCATACACCGGCCTGAATTTGCTAAGATCTGTAAAATGTCAAAATATAAAGTTTAGAGATAAAACAGATTTATCACATGAGGTAGATTTATTGTTAGTAACTGCACTTTGACTACAGACTTTACAGACAACCTGTAATTAAAACAAAAAAGTCGCTGTCAGAAAAGAGACAGCTAGAAAGTCAAGTACTAAATTTGGCAGGTTGACTCAGCTCTTTGGGCCTCATTCCAACTGTCTGGACATGCTCTAGTTTCACAAGCTAAGCTGTTTATGCCAGTGTACAACAGACAGCTGTAGATGTTATCATATTCACTGTGGTCTGATAACACCGTTATGCAAGTGCTTTCTTTTAGTGCAAAACTGTAAGGACAAACAAAACGTGTGCTATACCTGTCAAAGATGGCAAAGATAATAAAGCTTAAATAATTGTGATGCTGTCTCTGCTCCTTGAAAAATTAAACATGATCACAAGACCACAAACTTCACATGCTAAAGTTAGAAGGCTGCAATTACAGAGGCAAGCAATGATTGGACTGTTAATGTATTACTCTTAACTATATAAAGTTAATGTGCAGATTGAGTTTTATACAAACAAACTGTTTAAATTAGATGGTGCACTTTTAATTGTAATATTATTTCTAGTTAAAATATTGTTAAATCTAAACTAGTTTAAGGAGGGGTCTATTTATACTCAGTACCTGCAATTACATCAATCAGTACATCAATTATAAACTTCATTAAGCATTACACAGTGCTCGGTTTACAGTGATGCTTGAAAGATTATGAACCTTTTCAAATTATCTGTATTTTTGCATAAATATGTTCTCAACATGAACATAAACCTAAATGAACATAGCATAACCATGAAAGCCAAAAATGCAAATCCAACTTAACATTTAAAAATAAATTTATTGAGTCGGGTAAATCATGTTAAAAAAAATGTCTAAAACATATAATCCAAACAACAAAATGGAACACAATTTTGATTTGCACAGTGTTCTCCACTTAGTGATCAAAGCCACAAAAAGGGGTTTGTGGAATGTGACTCAATAAAAAAAATATATTAGCAACATTTCCTCTGCTCATTATCTTGACCGCTTAATCCTATGTTAGGGTTGTGGGGTGTTCCTCATGCCCATCCAGGGGAGAACGTTTGGATGCCGGGCAGATATACCCAGGACAGGGTGCCAATCCATCTCTGGGCAGTTACACAGAAAATCTATAAAGAGTCAATTTAGGGCACCAATTTCACCCTGAACCCATGTTTTTGGACTGTGGAAGCAAACCGGAGAAAGCCCACACAGAGACAAGGATAACATGAAAGCTCCACCCAGATCGGGATTAGAACCTGGATTGCCAGCCATAAAAGGCTGCTGTGCTAACCACAATGCCACCATGCCACCTAGCCACAAGTCATCACAATAGTTTTAGTGTGCATTGGAAGCTACAGGTCTTCCCTTTCTAGTTTTATTGTGCTTTTGCTTATCCTAATTTACTAAAAACGTAATTAAATATCAATAGTCATGCATGATGATAAAGCTGTTGTATCTATTCAGATTTAATTTCATTATATTCAGGGTTATGCAAAGGGTGGAATGGAAGTTTTGCTGTTTTGCTTCATGTGCTATACAAGACTGTGGTTGCCAAGGTCTGATACCCTGCTTCAGGTTATTCCACTATTTGCAACAGGAGACATATGAGGACAGCAGACAGGTCTGTCAAGCAAACACACTCTACATCTAGTAAGCCCCATTTGCTGTAACGACTGCACAATTATGCCTGACAATAAAATAATCGCCCTGACAGCAGCATGAGTCAAAATACCAATTAATAAAACTCTGCATCTACATATAGGCAGATTACCTGTGCCATGGGCATGGCTGCATCTCACTGCCATCACAGATGACAGTCTTTTAGCGTGTCAAAATGCTTGATGGTCACACACATTCAGCTACTGTTTCCACCATTGGCCTTGATATAACTTCCAAATCCCTGAATCTTTTCATGGTGTTATGAGTGTACATGGTACATCTCCGCAATTTTGCAGACGAAGCCTTTGATTTTGAATTTACTTGACTATTCATTCACAAAGTTTGGCCATCACTCATTCTTGGATGTAAGCCTCCTATCTCCCACCACCAGCACTGGGTCTAAGGGTTCCACCATGACAGAGCTGGACTTCCAAATAAGTTTGTCCAGTTTGTTCCAGTCTGCATTTGTGATGCTGCTGCCACCATGGTATCGAAAAAGATCTTAAGAAGTAGTCCCTATACACTAAATGACCTTAATCTCCTCAGTTCTGTCCTTTTTTATATAGTGCAGCAGTGTTGTCCCACCAGTCCAGTTTTGTGCTGAGGTGAACACCCAGGTACTTATGTGTCCACCATGTCAATGTCTATTCCCTGGACTACCGAGGTGAATGTGAATTACTCCATTGCGGAACCACTAGATGGAATTTGGCTTTCTATTGGTCTGGCAGTCCTGCAGAATAGCCTCACTGAACCTATATAGTTTTCCATTTGTTACAGTTTTTTTTGTTGTTGTTAAATACAGACACCTTATCACTACACAATCTGTACATGGCTGTCCTACACTGTTGATGCTGCCCCACATCTCAAGGAGGATGAGAGCCCCACTGAGCCTTGGTCGTTCCAAGGTTTCTTCCTTAAAAAAACAACATGACAGAGAGTTTTTAAGGCTTTTTTTTTAACTCTGTAAAGCCACTTTGTGACAATGTACTATTGTAAAAATAGAAATAGAAATAAACTACTTTAACTTGAACCAATAAAGGCATATCTTATATTATCTTACATGCTACTTGTAATGCATACATGATGGCCTCTTCTACTGGTAGTCAAAACACTAACCTTCTAGAATACTGTTATTCTAGCCTTTTGAGTTTTGTTTAATCTGTCCTAACATTGCACTTTTAGTAATTACTCCAAATTTTCCAAACACAGGGATTTGTATCTTCTAAAACTAGAACACTTTCACCAAGAAAAAATGAGGGATAGTTTTAGGATCCAGATGTGCAAATGTGTAAAGCTGGTGAAAAAAAATATTCTGACCCTTGCAACATAAACATAAAAAGATGGATGTAATGCATACTTCAATGAGACAATCTGGCTCTGGATCATACTTATCTTAACCATTTGATTCAAACATTATATCTTCTAACTACCTAATTATCCAAACGTTAATAATTTAATAATCTTTTCACATCTGTATTTCCTGAATGAGTGATGTGCACCGGTCTCAATGGAGTAATAAAAATAAGATAAGGTCAGATTTTATCAGGGATTACAGATATGCATTGATGCAGAGTTTTTCTAATTTGGGTGCACACCCACATCTCCATCTGCCATTCCACATGCAGTAATCCAGCTTATCGTGAAAGAGATTTGTCTGAAAGATTTCTGGCTGATATCAGTAAAGTAAAACCATGATATTTAATATCCAACATTAAGAAATATCATTTAAAGGTATATACAACATTACTGGGATTACACCCCACCCCTATGCTAATATAACACCTTCAAGACCTTTCCACAAGTTTTTTTGCCCATTTATCCAGAAGTGCGTTTATATGGTCAGACACTGATGTTACATTTGCATTACATTTACATTTGGTCATTTAGCAGACACTTTTTTCCAAAGCGACTTACAAAGTGAACACAGGGTTAACCCTGGAGCAATGAGGGTTAAGGGTCTTGCTCAAGGACCCACAAATGGTAACTTCAGTGGACCTGGGATTTGAACCCCCAACCTTCAGATTGAGAGCCCAATGCCCTAACCACTGAGCTACCGCTCCCTCAATGTTGGATGATGATGTTGGATGAAATGGTCAATTTCACCCTCTCCATTTAGTTCTATCTATCTATCTATTCTGTCAGTTAAAATACAGCAATATTAGTCACTGAGACAACATCTTATCTGTTGATGCACATGATGCTGTTGGATATTTTTAGCATGCAAGTTATTCTCAGTACAGCAGTGACACTAAGGTAATTAAAAAGCACTACTGTGGTCTAATGCATTAAAAGCAGAACATAACACAAATGCACACACTACCACAACAGTGTGCTAAATTTAAAAAAACAGGGAATGAGTTTGTAATTGTGGGGGCCCAATCATACACCCTGCTCAAGGTGCGTTGCTAGACTCATTGCCATCTTATACCCCAACAACCATCTATTTTCAAGCCTTCCGCCTGTGTAATTTAAATAGTGCTGATGCTTGTGAAAATATCTGTGCCGATGGGCATTTGGGCTTGAAATGAGGTGTGTTTAGGTACATTTACGGCATATTTCTTTCTTAAAAGCTAAAAACATAGGTGCATCACTGTATAAAAACATCAGAAGATGTCAGCAGTTCAACGCTATCTTGGCAGTGAATTGCCTAAAGCCACTGAATGCTAAATATACAATAAACACTATTTAAGATCACTGCATTTGTGCAGATAAGGCATATACACAGTCAACACCAGGGGTATTTAATTCGAATTTACTAGGGTCCAGTTAGAGGAAATTTCATCAGGCCAGATTCCAGACCATCATAATGTCTATCTTGTGTTATGATTAAGGGTCATATCCTGTATTCCGAAGCAGGCTAGTAGTTTGACCAGCAATTTTAATCCTCAACATATGATAGACAAAACAAATTGACAATATCATTCAATATCTTTTAACAATATTTATTGTTAACGCTGAAGTGAATAAATTATTAATAAAACTTTTTTTTTCTTACTTCAAGTAAAAACAAGAGCTACATTAACGAATCAGACTGCGTTTGAAAAATGTGCAGCATAAAGTGCGTACTAAAAGAAAAAGTAAATAAAATGGCAGTCTTCTTGTTAAATTGATTTAACATCTTAACAGTTTATGTCTTGAATTCCTAACAGTTTCATCTTTTCTTTTTTCAGAGCATGCTATCTGTATTAACCTTTTTCAAATAAATTTATACTTTAACTGCTGCTTTTCGCCCTACACATCACCTGTGCACGTTCCACGCTCCCGAATCTGCAAAGCTCAGAGTGACTGAGGAGCACCTTTGGTGATCTTACCATCCATGAGATTGACCTGTCAGTTTACTGCACAGCTAAGTACATACCATAAAGCAAAGAAAAGTTCTGTCACTTGAAATAAACAGTGAAAATTAAATCGTTCACAAAAGTTTATCTGTTTGGGTCCGCAGTAAACAATGTCTGGGTCCAGACCAACATAATGTTTTTCTGCCACCATAATGTGTATTTTCGATTTGTAGTAAAATGGAAGTGACACGCTGATTCATTTATTTCATGTTACACCTAAAACACACCCAAGAACAATTAAGAGAATTAGTTCATATTTGTGTGTTTCAAGCCACACAAGCGGTAATTTTCCATCGTGCGATTGCAAAACACATGCTGACAGGCCCTAAATCAAGCTGTGCACTGCATGGTTGACAGCTTACTAAAGATCACTATAACAGGGCCCTGAAACAACAAACGTACACCTTTACTTCACCTGTACATGAAGCTGGTCAAAATAAGAGTGCAGTAGTTCAAAAACACAAATGGACATATACCATAAGTGATAGCACTAACAAAAGCAGGCTTAGATTAATAATCAAATGTGGTGTAGACCATCATTGTTTTTTTTTTTTGTTTTTTTTTTTTACAATTTAATTAAACTACAAGTGGAACGGTGGCTTAGTGGTTGGCATGTTCTTCTCTCAGTGCTAGGGATTCCCGGTTCGAATCCCCATCTGGGTGGAGTTTCCATGTTCTCCCCGTGTCCGCGTGGGTTTCCTCCAGGTTCTCTGGTTACCTCCCACAGTCCAAAAACATGAATCAAGTCAATTGAGTTCTCCAAATTGCCCCATATAGAGTGTGTACATGTGCGTGTCTGTGTGAATGAGTGTGTGCCTAGGGATGGATTAGCATCCTGTCCTGGGTGTTTCTGCCCAGCGCCCGAAATGTTCTCCCCTGGATGGTCATGGGGAACCCCCCTGCGACCCTAATATAGGATAAAGCGGAAGAAAATGAATGAATGGATAATTAAACTACGGGCGGCACAGTGGCTTAGTGGGAAGCATGTTCGCCTCTCATTCCCGGTTCGAATCCCCATCTGGGTGGAGTTTCCATGTTCTCTCCATGTCCGCGTGGGTTTCCTCCGGGTTCTCTGGTTTCCTCCCACAGTCCAAAAACATGAATCAAGTCAATTGAGTTCTCCAAATTGCCCCATATAGAGTGTGTGTGTGTATGAGAGTGAAGTGTGTGCCCAGTGATAGATCGGCGCCCTATCCTGGGTGTATCTGCCCAGTGCCCAAAACGTTTTCCCCTGGATGCTCATGGGGAGCCACACCATGACCCTAACAGAGGATAAAGCGGAAGATAAAAGCGGGTGGATATTTAAACTACTTAAACATGAAAAACACATTTGCATGTGCACTGTGATTATGTGCAGCCACAATTATTATTACTGAACCTAAAGATACAAGGGCATTGCTAGGTCTCTACAATAAGAAAAAAAACATAAATTAGACATGCATACACAAGTACACTGCAGCAGCAGAACATTTATCAAAAGCACATGTGATTTAAGAGCCTTAAACTTAAACCACACCAAAGTCATCCTTCATTGACAGTGACAAGTGAAACCAGAGCAGCACTTGTGGATAAATGGAGGCTCAGTATTGTAAATATATTTCATTCTTTGTTTAATCAGGCAATAGACCACTCAAGTTCCCCTCCTCTTTTACAAGCAAAGCTGGAAACCTTTTTCTATGCTTTAAAAAGCTAACAGCACGCGACACTTGTTTTTTAAAAAAGGTTTGATTCATTATTTGAAGAATATATGAACTTAAATGTACATGAAATTAATAAAATGTGTAATTTCACCATGTGTGCCCAAGTGTCTTGCTCAAAATTTTATTTATACACAACTACATGAATACTGAGCATAAACTTAGCCCAGAACATCACACACTTCACTAATTATTAAATTATTATTCAGAAAAGTATGTATTATTTAGAAAAGTGCATGTTAGTGTGTGAAACTTGTGCGTGTGTTACTTGGCTAGACATCTTTGTGCAGCAACATAGAGCAACAATTTAAAATGTGATCCCATTACAGCTTCAGCTTTGGGCTGTTGGTGGGTTTTTCCATATAAACTGCTTAGTTTGTAATGTCAAGATTTACATGCAATAATTCTTGTGACTGTAACTGCTAAGCCTAGACTTTACAGATATAAAATATGGGCTCTTTTTTAAATAAATGTTATTGCCTTTTTAGTTTACACTGTTTTTAGTCTACTTTCTGACCTTCTGTTAAAATGTCATATGTATATAAAATGCATACATGTATGCAAGTCACTTTCAAACAGTTGCAGTGGATATCTTTCAAGGCTTGTAGGCAATTCTATAGTATTTACAAACTTCAAAACAGATATGTATTTATATATTTACATATGTAATGGCCTCAAAATTAAAAAAAAATTAATTATCTTTTTAAGTGGGCTTTGGAGACACAAACATCATGTTCAGTCTTATTCTGGCTTTATACACCTTCACTTTTCTACAGATAATTATAGGGATAATAATAATAATAATAATAATAATATAATTCTTCAGCTAATGAAAATCAGAAAGGCACTAACAGCGTAACCCCAACACTAACCATATTTTTACAGATATCAGCAGGGTCTTTATTCTGTTACTTGTTAGTTATAAATATCGGACTGAAACATTGTGAATATTACAGCAAATGTAAAAACATTGACTTGTTCCATAGGGTGGCATAGTGGCTTAGTGGTTAGCATGTTCGCATCTCAGCACTGGCGAGGAATATATAAGTATAAAAGTATTATGAGATTGTATTAGTTACCTGGCTCATCTGTGCCCATCTCATTCCATTTGATTGTTAGTTGTTCCTGCTCTGCGATGGGCCGCTGTTATATATATTTCATAAAAGAGTAGATATATCAGATTTATAGGAGCATCTAGACTATAAAATCATTAGGAATATATATGTGTGTATACTTGAGAAATAAAAGGACAGTACCTTCCGAGCTAATGGAACTCCTAGCTCATTACACATACTGTTCAGACTCTTCAGGATCCTCTTTTCCCAGCATGCCTGTAGAAAACACAGCGGTGTCATATTTATGTGTAAATACACTGCTGAAATTGAATTATAGTAAGATTTACCTGGGCCTTGCGCATGTATTCCAGAGGCTCTTTGGTGTGCTCAGGTGTAGCAGCAGTGTGTACAGGTGGAGGCATACTGCAAAACAGACCCAGAAACTCAAAACATGTCTTAGTATCTTTAAAATGGGGTGATAATCCAGCTCTTAGAAGAGTTAAAGTTTAGAAAGTAATAGTTTATTATGCCAGTGGGTGAATTTATTTAAACAACCATATCATTTGGATATAAACTGCACTGTGTTTATATAGAAATTATGTAGACCTTCCACTTTTTAAGATTTCAGCTACCTTGTGTTGATTTCAGTTGCCTTCTAAGAAAAAATAACGTTAATCGATACAACAAAAAACTTTATCATTGTGAATATCATTTTGACATGATTTGGAAAATCTGTTGGGATTACTCAGATGGCCAACAAAGAGCTTTAATATCAGTGTCTGCCCTTATAGATTTGTTTCTTTGAACAGAATTCAAAAAAATAATGGCAGTACTGATCACATGATGACATTTGTCAGCACCCTGCTTCTCCAGCTTCCAAAGGCTCGAAACGAGGTGAAAATCAAATATGTTAAATCCAAAACATCAAAGCACAGCGGTGCTTCTACTGACTAGGAACAGTTCTCAATCCAGCAAGGATGCCAGAATATGGCATTCTAATATGTAAAAAGATGCTGCTGCCTTAAACTGTAAAATATAACTGTAAAAATGTCTAGTTTATAAAACTAGACATTTTTACAGTCTGTAATTTTTTTAGTAATAACTGTTTTACGAAGGGAATTTAGCCTTGACAGATGTCCAGGCTAAATTCCCTTCATAAAACAGTTATTACTAAAAAAATTCAGCTTTTTGCATTTTAAAATAATAAATATTTCCACTTACATATGCAGTTCTCTGTATACAGCATTTTGCAGCCTCCTCTCCCAACCTAACACAGACACAAAACACATACCAGTTAAAATATAAAAGTAAAACAGAATTCTGATGGCTGAACAATATGATTGATTGATAAGGTAGATAAGATTGATAGATTAAATAGATTGATACTTTTCTCAATCTTTGCATTTGATCTCAAAGGGAAATTCAGAGAAACTGGAGCGGTTCAATATTGCACACAATTAAACAAACTTTTAAATGTAAATATTAAAAAAATAAAAATAAATAGTATGAAAAACAGAAATATATAGTTTAAGCAACTGACAGTAAGTGTGTAAACGGTCGGTCCAGTTCAGATGTGCAAAAAAATGTATCAATCCCAAGTAGGGTTAGATGATGGTTTGTGATTATTTTTTTGATAAAGCGACATTTAGAAAAGCAACTTTTCTGGAGTTCAACGGTACACATACTGCACAGTCTGAGGGGAAATTACAGATTCACAATAATAACAATAACTGTTCATTCATGTATTCTTTTCACAACAAAATAAATCAACAATCATATTTCTTACTTGTTTTTTAACAGTTTGTAAAAGACAATAAATAAAAGATAAGATAAGATAAGATAGACCTTTATTTGTCCCACAATGGGAAAATTCACTTTCTCAGCAGCAGTTACATTGTAAGAAAGATGTAAAAGATTCAGCAATTAAAAAAAGTTTTGAAAAACTAAAAAAAAAAAATATATAAATCTATATATACACAAGATGGGGCGGCACGGTGGCTTAGTGGTTAGCATGTTCGCCTCTCAGGACTAGGGATTCCAGGTTCGAATCCCCATCTGGGTGGAGTTTCCATGTTCTCCCCGTGTCCGCGTGGGTTTCCTCCCACAGTCCAAAAACATGGATCAAGTCAATTGAATTCTCCAAATTGCCCCATATAGAGTGTGTCTGTGTGAGTGAGTGTGTGCCCACTGATAGATTGGCGCCCTGTCCTGGGTCTATCTGCCCAGCGCCCGAAACGTTCTCCCCTGGATGGGCATGGGGAACCCCACCGCGACCCTAATAGAGGATAAAGCAGAAGATAAAGAATGAATGAATGAAAGGATATACACAAGATACATTCTAATTTTTAGTTATATACAAGAGGAATAAACAGAATAAAGAATACAATAAAATAAAATAAAGAATGCAACATCTATATATATATATATATGTGTGTGTGTGTGTGTGTGTGTGTGTGTGTAAGTGATGCTCTGTATATCAGATCCATATCGTCTGCATCATAAAGAACCAAAACGAGTTCGCTTACCTGAAACCCTTAAAAAATTACGAACATCTTCTCTTAAGCTTTCAAGTTTAATCTCGGGGCTGTGTAAACACTCCTGTAATTAACATAAACACATAAGTTTTAGAAATAGCTCCATGCTATAGAGTTAGCTCCACGGTTAGCTCGCTCACTTTGGCCTGTTTCTCCAGCTGAGAGTGTAAATGCGTTCCTCTCAGGCGCTGTACAACCTGAGCAATGACGACAGACAACTCTGTTCCTCCGTCCATTTTCACAAGTGTTTGTTAAAGGAAAAGAAAGAGCGGCCATCAGATTAATGTGGTTATTAAAAGCACAGCATCCTTAAGCTTTTGAAGCTGCGTAACTAGGCAACAGCAGCGCACTGACGTGAAGAAACACGGTTCCTACATTTCAGTTCCTACCTGAATCTCTCTCTCTCTCTCTCTCTCTCTCTCTCTCTCTCTTTCTCTCTCTCTCTCACACACACGCATTATTTAGGTTAAAAGAAAAGTCTATGTCTGTCCAGATTGTTAAAAATATCCTAAACTTGTTTTTATTGCTTTGTCACCAACAATAAATAAGAAAATATATGCAGCCTTGCTAGTGTCATTCTGTTTTTATTAAGGTAAGATGTGAGCATCACTTAATAAAATGTTAGAAAAAGATACTGGAAACAAGATCAGTAACATAACATCAGGAAATGACTATTAAAGCTTGAGAACAACTAAGTGAAGTAAACTGGGAACATTCATTCATTCATTATCTCCCGCTTTATCCTCTATTAGGGTCGCGGTGGGGTTCCCCATGCCCATCCAGGGGAGAACGTCTCAGGCGCTGGGCAGATAGACCCAGGACAGGGCGCCAATCCATCGCTAGGCACACTCACTCACTCAGACACACTCTATATGGGGCAATTTTGAGAATTCAATTGACTTGATCCATGTTTTTGGACTGTGAAAAATTTAAAACGGTGGCTAAGTGGTTAGCACTAACCGTTCGCCTCTCAGCTTTGCTTTGTAGCAGACTTTCAACACTTTATTCTGTATGTTTTATATTCATAAAGCTTCTGCAAGAACTATGTTAATGGCACACACTCAAAAATTTGGTTATTATTTAATATTTATTATACACTCTTATTGTCATAGTAAGCTATTCACTTTAATGTGTTTTATAAATATATTAGCAATTTTATATCCAGAGTATAATCCAATATGAAATGTATCCCTATATTATTAATTATTACGTATTATATAACTTGTCTGATTCTTTCTTCCTATCTCATTAAATTAAATTTCTAGAGATGTTTAAAGCTTCTGTAGGCTGTGTTGCTCATCAAGACACTGAACTCTATTTTTCATATTCTGATGCTACTTAAGAAAACACAGTCTTCATTTAATGGTTTATTCATTTAAGTTTCATTAATTGCTAATAAAAGATTTGCATTTTTAAATTGATGTGATTATTGTTGTTATATAAAGCTAGCTAGCAGACTAATATGCTTTATTAGAAAATAATATTAGCAAATGAGATATGACAGTTATGCTAAAGTGTCATGTACTACACAGTCTACTGATGAGTCGCATTTTAATGTGTTCAAACATCCCGTCAACACTGTTCACTTCACATGTGACCACCTTTCAAGGTACTCTGTCCTTGGTTGAGCTCTTATCCTAGTTTTATCCATATATCTATCTGTATGTTTGTCTGTCTGGTTGTCCAGCTGTTTTATATCTGTACATATATTGTTTTGTATTAACTTTTTTTAAATATCATTTCCATTTTGTACTATGAAATATACCTTAATGTTTAGATTTGTCTTTCTAATGTTTTTGAAATATTTGTAACTGATTCTAGTATACAAAAATACAATAATTTTTGTACAAGTAAATTTAGCTGCCCAAATAAATGATACCAAAGTAAATTGTGCAACTTTTATTCTACTTTCATAGTAACTCATGTTGACTGAACATTTTACTGGTATGTTTCTTGGCAGTGACACAGTGATTTAACAATTTTGTGGCAGTGACTAAATGGCTGACAAAAAAGATGCACTTTGAATATTGTGTTGTTTTGAAGATTGTACAAGCAGAATGTTAAGAGGAACCAAGAATAAAACTGTCATTTAAAAAGTAGTGAATTTATGTGTGTTTACATATTTATTTTAAATCCACTTAGAGACATAGAATTATAAACAACTTTTATTTAATACCCGCTAAGGCTACTCAATACCTAAATAGTCAAGTCCAGTGCACTGGTAATTAGATTTTAAAAATCTATGTAAAAGGCTGAAAGAATCAAAGCGACATCCCAAACCAAACTTTAATTCATCAAGATCATTTACTTACTAAATCTTTATTCACATTATCTACCATGGTGTTAATATTTTTGCATCTATATCAACATAAACTGTATTTTACATTTACATTGCATTTACATTTAGTCATTTAGCAGACGCTTTTATCCAAAGCGACTTACAAATGAGAACACCACAAGTCAGAAGCCATGGAGAAAACCAACTATACTGTAAAGTCATCAAACCTGATTGTTATTCGATGCTGCGCCCCCCCCCCCCCCCTTTTTTTTTTTTTTTTTTTTGTTAAAGAGATGGTATTTGTTTTTTGGTATTTGTTAAAGAGATGCGTCTTAAGTAATTTCTTAAAACTGTTTAGTGATTCTGCCTTACGGACAGAGTTGGGAAGATCGTTCCACCATTTTGCAGTGGTGAACGCCACGGAGTGAGAATTAGCTCCTCGGTGAGGTGGAATCGCCAGTCGGCAATCATCACTGGAACGAAGTGAACGAGTCGGAGTGTATTTTTCAAGATAAATATTGTCCAGATTAATGGTGATACACAGTTGATGCAATTCCTCTCTTATTTATCTTGGAAGGTTTTAAATCACATAGACTGTTCGGGTTGCATACTTGGCTGAGACTATAGATCCAATAGTGAAATTGAAATGTCCTGAAGAGGTACTTTGCCTAAAGATTCTTTGGGATTAATTGTTTCTTAATCGTTTTTGCTGGTGCCCCACCAGCACCCTCCCTGAGCCATTACCCATCATCAGTGTTTGCATTCTGGAAGGTCATTTCAGGTAAGAAATAAATTCACTGTGACAAGTGAGAATTAAAGCCTCAATAAATACCACCTCTCCTGCCATCTCAGAGTTTGAACATGTTTTGCAGATTCCCTCAGACTACAGGATCAGTATGTGTTGTTTTTGAGGTAAAGGTGCTCGTCTCGCAGGAGAAGGGGGAGGTTTTGGAGGCATGAGGAGGGATCTCTGCCTGCTGATCCAGAGATGCTGCTGCTGCTGCTGCTGAACACTGCGCGCTGCTCCTTCCCATCTGAACACCTCACCCTCACTCACTCACTGCTTCTACACATTTTATATACTAATACTGCTTTCTGTGCGCTTTATATCGGAATACGAGCTTGTAATCCAGGGGTGTCTGCTAGGTTTTTTTGTTGACTGAGTGTGTGAAAGATTTCTTTACAAATCATGACCTAAACCGGAGTTGACGGTGCAATGACACGGTCGCCTTTTCGTTCAGTCGCCGCTGTTCAGTGGCCGAAGTTGGGAATTTGTTGATATCAAGAAAAAAAAGGGAAACTAAATGGAGCCGTTTACTATCCACGACTTGCTCATTAACAGTACGGACATTTACAAACTCCTGTGTGAATTCGCGTTCAGAAACATTTCTGAGTGCGAGAACGCCAGCGACCCGGGGGCACCGCCACCAGCGCGCGAGCCCAAAGGTAAGTTCCTGTATTCCGGTTTGATCCGGATTCAACACAATCTATAGTCACATAATGTTCAAGAAACTATTAAGATGAAAATTTGACCACATTAAGGACTTAAATTAATTAAAAAACCTTTGTCAATGTTTTAATCTACAATGAATTAGAAACAAGATTTTTCGACACTTTAACCCTGGATATTTTAACATATCTCGAGTTTGTACACTAGTATAGATACTAACTGGGTTTGGAAGGTTTCTGTGATAAGGGTAGTTCATAGACCTTTGTAAGTCAAAGTGATTAAAGTGAAAAGCAATTAATATTCGTCTAAATTAGCCGCATTTAATTGTAACTATATTTTTTATAGGATAATCTTGAGAGCAATACCTGAGAGCAATGGTTTCTTCTGCTTCTTGCTATATGTTCACAAATTTGTAATGCCACCTGTATCTGTCCATAGCAAACATTTCTGACAAATAGACAGAAAGTGTAAATATACATCCCAAGTTCACTCAATATATTACTCAAATCACAATGAGTATGTGATTTGTCTGTGGATTTTGCTGAGCTGGTGAAACAGAAAACAAAAACAGGAAAATAAGATAATAAAATTGTTTTTTAAAAAAGCTTTAGGGCTGCAATTCTTCATGGTATGGTAATTTTTATTTTTAAACCTAAGGCTGATATATTACAGGCACAGTTGACTGAAAAGAATTAGCACAAGACATTCTCTGTATTTGATTATTCTTAAAACCACTGAATGGTAGTAAATAAGAGGGGGGGGGGGCATTAGCTGCTGGCTCATTTGATCAAAGCTGGTCTGTAGTTGTGTTAACTGGATAACTATTGGATTCACTGCACCAAACACAGTGGATGCTGAATTTGTTGGATAATGACTGCTTATTTGTGTCTGGAGAACAGCAGCATGTTAGCAGGAACATGTTCAAACAATCAGGACCCTCTGAGTTGCAAGTTTACTGCTGATGGTAATGTAACAGTGCATACTGTTACATAATTATAGCTGTATATCTCTTAAGTTTTGCTACTGTGATTAACTTAAACAGCATTAGATCAGCGTAGTTTAACTAAAGTCTCAGGATAAAAAGAAGAGAATAATAGACAAAAAACTGATTGATTCTCATTGGCATACTGTAAAGTAGATAAAGGAAAAGAGGATTATTATTTTTTTAAATCTGGTATTAGTGGTCACAGCTGGAATTAGTAGTGGTCAGTATTTACTTTGGTCCAAATATCAACCATTTCATCGATACATAACCATTGTTTGTTGTGTTTTAACAAATAATTCAGCTGTTTCTAATTTAAACCAATAAATGATCAGCAGAAATCCAGATGAAGCAGACACCAGACATCCAAACAAGCCATTTGGTGGTGATGAACATATTAATATTGAACTACAGGATTTTACCAACAGTGTACATTTGAAAGAAACCATGTAATAAATGTGTTGAGGTGGAGATACGGTCAGAATTCAGCATAAAACAATATTGGAGCACCAGATTTACAGCATTATTAATATTACGAACAGACATCAATCGATGATGAGAATATAATAAATAATAAAAATGTATTTGAGTGATGTATAGGGTAATACATTATTGGAGTAGGGTATAATAAAGAAGGAAGACAAAAGGATTGACGACATTTACCTACCAAAAACTCTTACTACTCAAACCTGCTGGCTGCTACATCATATATAATATTAAATCATGATTTGTCATGACAATTTGTCATACTCTTTATACAGTTATTTAGCATAAAGTCAGCTTATTATTACCACATATTGATTGTAAATAATAGCCCATACATTTATTGGCCAAATGTTTACATAAGCAAAGTTATAATTGACATAATAAATTTTGTCATGTTTATTAAAACTGTAATGTACACGCAGTAGTATATGAGATAGATCATCTCAAAACTCAAAACAACCAGTTAGAGCCAGGATGAGTGATTGATCCTTTGTCACACCCTACATATGTTCTATCAACCTCAATATTATCAGTGCAAGGCCTTACTTCTAGGACAGATAAGTGGAAGGGAGAAGAGACATGAAGGTTGTAATCATTCAAGTTCACTCTCTTTACAATCCGACCAACTACAGGCCAGAACTTTAAAAGGGCCTATTCGAAGCTAGTTTCGATGATTATTTGCAGTCCTTATGCTGTTTGAGCATTTTATTTTGTAAAAAGTTTTCAGCTAATGGATTATTAGTATTTTCAATTTTTTATTGTACCAGTTCCTGTAGCAACAAAATAGCCCCATACTACCACTATGCTTGCTGTTGTCATTTTTTTATTTCCATCACATTTATATTCCAAAAACTTCATTTAAGCCTAAAATTACAGAAGTCTTGTAATCACAACAAATGTTAATCAATTCATGATCAATAGCAGTAGTTCTTGCACAACAGGCCAATGCTCTAGTCCAATGCTCTACTCAATACTCTAATAAACTAAACAGCTATGTTCTAAAAGGACCATGATTTGTGTCTTCATAGTTTTTCACAGTTTCCTTTAGCTTTTCAAGTTGGCATGTTTAATTATTTATATAGTTATTTAAAAAGGACAGTTAAAACTTTATAAAGTTTGGAACTTCTATGGCATACATTGTTTATTATTATTGTACATGACCTTTATACTAAAACTAATAACAATTACATAACAATAAATATATAATTTCCCATTTTCTGTATGTTGTGATGCAATTGTTTTGTGTATCATGTGAAATGGCAGACATAAACCAAACAGTACGGATCGTGCTCTACTGTGTAATCTTCTTGCTGAGTGTGGTGGGGAACAGCTTGATCATCGCTGTGCTGGTGAGAAACCGGCGAATGCGCACCGTGACCAACCTCTTCCTACTGTCTCTGGCTGTCAGTGACCTGATGCTAAGTTTGTTCTGCATGCCTTTCACCCTCATTCCCAACCTGATGAAGAACTTTGTGTTCGGCAGTGGCATATGTAAAGTGGCTACCTACTTCATGGGTGAGTAGTGTTCATAGATTTCTTGGAAAATAAAGAAATGAAAATTATAAGTCATTTGGAGTTTTTCAGTTGAGAATTTAACAAACGCATGATGTATTAGTCAGAGAAGTGATCACTGTTGTAAAATGCTCAAAGACGTTTAGTTATGAAAAAACTGCAGAAATAAACTTGTTTTCCTTTCACTTGTTTAAATAGAACTGCTAATTAAAACATTGCTAATTGCAA
The DNA here is from genome assembly GCA_019802505.1 of Corydoras sp. C115. Classification (NCBI taxonomy): domain Eukaryota; kingdom Metazoa; phylum Chordata; class Actinopteri; order Siluriformes; family Callichthyidae; genus Corydoras; species Corydoras sp. C115. The sequence goes on along the minus strand of JAFMOC010000083.1, from coordinate 2,571,531 downwards.
AACCCTGTTGGTACATAGGAATTAAACACATTTGTGAATATATTGAAGAATCATAATTGTGTAATGTGATCGGCTTCTAACATAGTTAGGGCACATCTATTGTACTGGGATTCCGTTCAGCAGATTGTGTAACCCTGGATAATAATAATAAGATTAGAAATTAAAAGAAAAAATGTAATAACAATAACAATTAGTTTTTAAAACAATATTAGCCGGCGGCACGGTGGCTTAGTGGTTAGCACGTTCCCATGTTAGAGTTTCCATGTTCTCCCCGTGTCTGTGTGGGTTTCCTCTGGGTTCTCTGGTCTCCCACAGTCCAAAAACATAGATCAAGTCAATTGAGTTCTCCAAATTGCCCCATGTAGAGTGTGTGAGTGAGTGTGTGCCCAGCGATAGATTGGCGCCCTGTCCTGGGTGTGTCTGCCCAGCGCCCGAAACGTTCTCCCCTGGATGGGCATGGGGAACCCCACCACGATCCTAATAGAGGATGAAGCGGAAGATAATAAATGAATGAATGAATGAATGAATGAATATTATTAGCCAGAAGCTAGTCATAATAATAAAGAAAGTTTACATGTGAGAGACTCTTACATAACAAGAGAATACTTTTAACATCAGCTAATACAGTCACTATACAGTCTTAAGGGTTTTTTTTGTAAAAATAAAATTATTCACCTGCAGAGAATGTGTTAAATAAATGACAGAAAAACAACAAAATATGCAATTTAAACAATCTAAACCATTGGAATAATGAGTCTTTATATACAATGGCTCTTAGTAACAGGTTTTATTTAATATGTGTGCCTTTAATTTGTAAAGAATAGTAAGAAATGTTGCTGAGGTAACAAATACTTAATTAAGAATTTAAATTCCAGACCCTTCTCTCTTTCATTCTTCTCACTAATGCAGTCACACACAGTCCCTTCAAGTAGCAGGGTTATTAAAGCGTGCTTGCAGCATAGTTGCATTAACATCAAGTATGTTTTTGTTATTAATGTAATGGACAGTGATTTATTTACTTTAGTACTTTTGTACAGACTGTACTGTTGTAACTGTGCAAGCAGAACTGATGTGTTATAATACACAGGTATTTCAGTAAGTGTATCCACCTTCAACCTGGTGGCTATCTCTCTGGAGCGATACAGTGCCATCTGCAATCCATTAACATCGCGCACCTGGCAGACAAAGTCGCACGCCGCTAAGGTGATCAGTGCCACATGGCTTCTCTCCTTCCTGGTCATGGTGCCATACCCAATCTCCAGCACACTGGTGCCCTACCGCCGCAACAACAACAGCACAGGAAACATGTGCCGCCACGTCTGGCCCAGTGACATCATTCAGCAGTCATGGTACAAATAACTGACTGCATGATTACTTTCTGAATAGCAAAATCAAGAGGACAGATTTGTAATCTGAAACCCAGTTTAGTTTATACTCCACAGGTTTGCAGACTAAATTTGATGTTTCACAGAATGTGAAGTTGCAGACAAGAATTGAATTTTAGAAACGGCTCATGGTTATTACTGTAAATAAAAACACAATGCATATTGAACAGGGTTTTTTTCCAAAATGAAATGTTTTTGAAATGTATATATTCACTAACAAAAAATGTATAATAGAAATATTACCAGATATTGTGTATACCAATAATTGTGAAGAGGTGTGAAACAAGCTGAGTATTTTAAAAACCTATAACAACAGCAGTAAAATTCTTAAATGCTATATTATAATCTAATGTATATGGTAACAAATCCCTTTGACATTTGTTAACTCAGATATCTGGGGTCTTAATAAATGTTTAGTCAAAATCTGTAAGGATTGGAAACCATAGTTAAATAAAAAAAAGCAATAGTTAAATTAAGCACAACTGTATTTTTAAAGCTGTTCAAACTCCATTACAATACGTATCTAAAAATATATATTTTTAAATAGAATAACTGATATCATGTACTTACCTTTTTGCTTGGACATAATGCTGCTGTCCATCCATTTGTCTGGTTCATCTGTGTAATCAGAAAAGTAGTTCTTAATTGTGTTAATGCTTGTGACATAGAGAACTGCTTAAAATCTCTTTTTACCCATGATTTTAGTTTTAATTAGACCACAGAAATTTTTTTTCTATTGTATAATATTTGTCAAAGGGTCCCATATGATTACATATAAATATGTTTAATTATAGATGCATGTAACAATGTAATTGTTTTCAAAATAACACTGACAATATCTTAATGTAAATTTAACTGTTAACTAATTTCATTTTTAAATAGTGAACTAATTGTTTTTGGGTCTAGTGGAAATGCAATGTCACTGGATCGCTTATGGTTGGACATGTTATACTGCCTTTGAAAGGATGAGCCCTGATCGCATACTGCATCTTAATATCAGGAACATTATACTATGGAAAGTGAAAGCATGCCTGTATTGGAAATTATTGATTCGCAAAGCTGTGCAACTTTCCTTTTCTCAGGTACTTGTTCCTGTTATTGATTCTCATCTTAGTGCCGGGAATTGTGATGATGACAGCATATGGTCTAATCTCTGTTGAGCTCTACAGAGGAATCAAGTTTGAAATGGCTAACAGAAAGTCAAACAGAGGTATGCATAGAAGACATTTCATTACAGGGATGACTGCATTCTGCATTCATAACTATTATATTAATTTTACAGTATAAAAAGTCACATGCTATTTAAATACAGAATATTCTCTCTAATACTGAGAGAGTGGAAGATCATTATATACAAGAATTTTAATGTTGTTTAATGCATGGACATTGAGCTTGAATTTTCTATGCCATCTTAAAGGATAATCACGCATTCCTTATCTTCTGTTTAATTACCTATTATAATTTACCTACTATTAGATTAATATATATAACAGTAATATATATATATATAGGCGGCACGGTGGCTTAGTGGTTAGCACGTTCGCCTCTCAGCGCTAGGGATTCCCGGTTCGAATCCCCATCTGGGTGGAGTTTCCATGTTCTCCCCGTGTCTGCGTGGGTTTCCTCCGGGTTCTCCGGTTTCCTCCCACAGTCCAAAAACATGGATCAAGTTAATTGAATTCTTGAAATTGCCCCATATAGAGTGTGTCTGTGTGAGTGAGTGTGTGCCCAGCGATGGATTGGCGCCCTGTCCTGGGTCTATCTGCCCAGCGCCCGAGATGTTCTCCCCTGGATGGGCATGGGGAACCCCACCACGACCCTAATAGAGGATAAAGCGGGAGACAATGAATGAATGAATATATATATATATATATATATATATATATATATATATATATATATATATATATATATATATATATGTGTGTGTGTGTGTGTGTGTGTGTAATTTACCTACTAGGGTTGCAGGGGAGTTCTACATGCCCATACAGGGGAGAACGTTTGGGGCGCTGGGCAGATTCACCCAGGGCAGTTACTGCCGAACACACAGATGCACACAAACACACTCTTTCACACAGACACCCCCCCCCACACACACACACACAATATGAGGCAAAAGCTTGAGTACATGTTTTTGGACTGTGGGAGGAAACCGGAGAACCTAGAGGACACAGAGAGAACAGGGAAACTCCACTTAGATTGGGATTCAAACCTGGATCCCCAGCGCTGAGAGGCGGATGTGCTAACCACTAGGCGCATTAGTGCGGATTAGTGCTAACTACTACTGATAATAAAAATAATAAAAGAATAATTAAAATCTTTATTGTATGTGTTTCAGAGAGACACAGCAGCACAGGAAGCCTGAAGCCCAGCGATAGTGATGGCTGCTACCTTCAGCCATCCAAGAAGAAGCGCTCAGATTCTTCAGTCAATCAAGCAGCCCCATTAGTCTCCAGCAACCCTGTTAAACCCAAGCTAAACCGTGTGTGCAGCAGCAGTCCCACAGCCAACCTTATGGCTAAGAAGCGGGTGATCCGCATGTTGCTGGTCATTGTGGTCCTTTTTTTCATTTGCTGGACACCCGTGTTCGCCGTGAATGCATGGCGGGCTTTTGACCAACGTTCAGCTGACCGTCTACTCTCTGGAGCTCCTATTTCATTCATTCACCTTTTGTTGTACACTTCTGCCTGCGTCAACCCCATCATCTACTGCTTTATGAACAAACGCTTCCGCCAAGGCATGCTGGCCACCTTCTCATGTTGTAAAAGGAATGTGGACAGAGAGCGCAGAGGCAGCGGGCGCCTCAGTGCTGGAGGTGCAGGTGCAGCGGATGGGACTCTGGGAGGTGCAGGAGCAACAGGGCAAGAGAATACCCAGTCCAGCGGAACACTAACAAGGCTGATGTACAGCAGTATCCGTGGCTCAGCACAAGCATAGGAAGAGAGAGAGGAGTGAGAGTGCTGCTGCACATTTACTGGGAATCCTTCAGCTTTAACATGAAAACCATTACAGTGTCTTAAAAACATATGAAAGGCAAAATAAATTCCCGCTTTAAGGAAGGTTTTGTTTTTCTTCAGGCACCTGCCTAAAGACTTTATGGGAGGTGAGTGTATATATGGAGGCCCTGATTTACTATTATTCTAAATAACACAGTTGATTTATTTTTAAGACCCCCTCCCCCTCCATCCCCCTGAAATGCACACTGTTAGCAAATTTAACTAGGGGCAGAAGGCCAGTTAAGCTTGTAAGACAAGTGAAGAAGTTGAAATGGTATGCGTTTGAATCTGCAGGTTTGGCATCCTTATAAGTCCTTTGTGTCAAAACTATATAAATCTATGTGTATAACTTAAAGCTAACAACATCCATCCATCCATCATCTTCCTCTTAATCATATTTAAGGGTCATGGGCGGGGGGGGGGTTGCTGGGCAAAATTATTTGAGCCTACATCATATCCATTTTACTGAACGAACACATGATGCTCTTAAACCAAATTAAACACAATTAAATGAATAAAACCACATGTTGGTTAAAACAGACACAGTACATTTTAACTGCACCTGCTTGTTCCTAAATGTATTGTCCCATTTTATCAGCTTCACCTATCAGTCCTCAGCTTTTAAGTTCTACAATTGCATACTGTTGTCCATCTATTTTCTGAATAATCTGTTAGCCCCCCTTTGCTGTGTTCTTCAGTGTTCAGGTCCCTTAATGGACCATCACAGGTACTGTTTTGGTGGTGGATGACTCTCAGTATGAAGAATGGAATGGCAATGATTTGATGTTGGTATGTAAGTGTGTGTACAGTATCCTGTGAACACTTAACTTCAAATGTGCAGAAATAAACCAGCAACTTTTAGGGTGGTGAAATCACATAGAGAATAGAGATCACAGTGAGAGAGAAACACTGCAACAGCACTTACACACAACACTACCACATTAGTGTCAGTCTCACTGTGGTGTTGAGAATCACCCACCACCCAAATAATACCTGCTTTGTGGTTGTTCTCTGGGGGTCCTTTCTATTAGAGAACAGGTGTGTGGTATTTAGAGCATCATTGTTTTTTTCATTGTTTGTCCAGCAATGGTTTGTCAAAATATAAAAAGCCTGGTTATTGGGATGCTGAGCTTCTTACTCTTCGTTCTCAATGCTCTAACGACAAATGACATTTTCCTGCTATTGCAGAAATGTGCTCTTATTGTCTGTTTTTTTTTTACTAATGCCTTCTATACTAGGCCATGAAACAAAGGCAGATAAAGTGGCTTGACAGTATTCCAATCCAAGCAGAACAACAATGATAACTTGCTTGATGTGTTATTTGCTTTTAAAAATACTACAATGTTAACAAAAATCTTTATTTTTAAATTTTGGTTACGATAAAAATGCAGATTAGTTGTCAGCTTCAGTAAGTTTGACTTTTGGTGTGGTTTTCCCTTTAAGTATAAAAATGCACATTCACAAAAAAATTGCCTTACAATTTTCCAATTATTTAAATACATCTATGGATGCACTGAAATATCCTACGGTAAAAATGAACTAAATTAAACATTTAGTCAATGACTAAATATCCAAACATGGATTTTTACTTTGCTATTGGAGGATTAAAAAGGCAAAACCTTTTTTTTTCTTGGTTTTCAATGAAAAAACACACTCTATATGGGACAATTTGGAGAATTGAATTGACCTTAATCCATGTTTTTGGACTATGGGACGAAATCGGAGAACCCGGAGGAAACCCACACGGAAACAGGGAGAACATGGAATCTCCACCCAGAATGGGATTCAACCGGGAATCCCTAGTGCTGAGAGGAGAATGTGCTAACCACCGTGCCTCCCTCAAATTTAAAATCATCATGCCAACAAACTTCTAACGTAAACGCCATATTTGTTTTTGCTATTGCCCTAAACATTAAATGTATTGTTTTTGTCATTGGCAGTTTCTCTCCAGTTATTCTTAGCCAGTTGCCTGTGTATCACACTCCTACCCCTGCTTCTCTTACCAATGGCATAGGTGCAACTCAGCTTCCCTATTCCTTTGGTCACATACAGTACATCACATGGACAGTTTCTTTTCACCATCCCAGTTACAGGGTTGTGCAGGCACTGTGTAATGCACAGGTAGGGGTGACTGTCTGGTTTCCCCTTCCCCCAGCGTCGCCCTGTGCCACAGCAGTCAGAAGTGGTTGCTGTCACAGTGTTTGAAAATGCAATCTGAGTGAAATTTGCCAAATGGGGCAGCATGCTGGCATTTCGATAACTGTTACCTAAATGATGAAGTCTTTCAAAGTTTTAGTCTCTCAAATTTATCTCTAGAACAAATACGACAAATAAGAATATAATACACGACTATACAAGCATTATCCATTATTGTATAATAAGCTCTTATTTTATTCTTACATCTTGAATGTTGTTGTATTTTTCAGTGTTACTTTTGGCAGAATGCTCAGAGCATCAGCTCAACCCTAAACTGATTATACATATGTGACTTATGAGAAAGACATTAGAAGAGCATGCGCTGTTTAATGAGAGCATCAAATTGCTGATGTCCAGTGTCTCAATTCATGCACTTGCCATGGGTGAGTAAACAGACCCATCAAATGGAGCATGACTACGCATGTCTCAAGAGTCTCTCAAGTCTGCATTAGGTCACTGACTCATGTAGAACCCTTACATAAGTCACAGTAGTTCATGGATTGATTACGGCCTCGTTTTGACTCATCTATCCCACAGTTTCACAAGAAGAATCACAAGAAGAAAAATAATGCAATTTCCAAACTGGGAAACATTCCTGTGCTAATAAATTTAAATTGAAACAGTTTTAATATGCTTGTTGTAGCAATGACAACAAAAGTTACTCCTTTGCCATTTTACTTGTGTATTCTTGGAAAAATGGTACAAATAATTGGTCGTCGTTATTACATAGGGAAAAATGTACTCAGTTAGGAGATCAATATTTTTCTTCTTTTAATTTATACTTAGTAATTTAACACAGGCGGCACGGTGGCTTAGTGGTTAGCACGTTCGCCTCTCAGCACTAGGGATTCCCGGTTCGAATCCCCATCTGGGTGGAGTTTTCATGTTCTCCCCGTGTCTGCGTGGGTTTCCTCGGGGTTCTCCGGTTTCTTCCCACAGTCCAAAAACATGGATCAAGTCAATTGAATTCTCAAAAAATTGCCCCATATAGAGTGTGTCTGTGTGTGTGAGTGTGTGCCCAGCGATGGATTGGCGCCCTGTCCTGGGTGTATCTGCCCAGCGCCCGAGACGTTCTCCCCTGGATGGGCATGGGGAACCCCACCATGACCCTAATAGAGGACAAAGCGGGAGATAATGAATGAATGAATGAATTTAACACAAAAGTATGATTTTATAGAAAGCAAATCAGTTATGAATGTACCTCAGTTATTCCTTATTCCCTTTCTAAAAAAAAAAAAGTCCAGCTCGCCTTTATCAGCGCAGATACTAAATACAAAAAGCAATAAGGTATGAGAAGGTGTACATTATTGTTAGGTGATGAGGTGATGGTAGGACCGACCCATAGCGAAGTACAGTTACAAATCTTTCCTGTGATTTATTTAGAATAATACACAACCTCCAATTTTTATTTTAAAAGATTTAATAAAATAGTTATAAAAACTAGGTTAAATTTAAGAACGCATTCATCTAAAACAAATTTTATCTTCCTTGATGTCACATATCTTGTTATTGAAGTGAAAGTTGGCTGAGCATCAGGATACAGAAACAATATGCAGCAGCATCACCAACACAGCAACACAAACCTTAAGCAGGGGCCAGGCTTTTTATAGGTGGGAGTTCATGTACTGGGTTTCTTCCTACAGTCCAAAAACAAATAAGCTGGCTATATTTGAAATTGTGATGGATTGGTGACCTACCCTCACTACTGCCTCCTGATGGCTAGGTTATATAAGAGCACCCAGTGGAACCTTAATCTTCCAAACTACAAAATGAGTATTAACCCGCAGTAATTAACCCCTTTTAGTTGCTGGTGGTTTAATTGAAGGTGCATTTCTTTTTCTTATTTTTTGTACAATTTGTTTTGTCATTTTACAAGTTTTTATGATGATGTCATGGAAACAAAATGATCTACATTTACACAAATTACATTTAGTTATTTAGTAAACGCTTTCATCCTTAAGCTTTTATCCAAAATAAATGAGAAAACACAAGTCAGTAGTTAAGGAAAAACCAGTTACAGTGTAGAATTATCAAATTAAATCTGATCCTCATCCAATCCCGTCTCTTTTTTTTTTTTCATAGCAAGTGTTTGTGGAAGCGATTTGTTTTCAGTTATTTTTTTTTTCTTTTTATGAAGATGCTAAATAACTAAATAGAGCTTAATAGAGTTGGAAAGAACGTTCTGCTGCATTTCAGGTTTATAGGTTCGTTTGCATCCAGTGAACCTAACAATGCCATTTAATGGTAAAGGTACATGGGAAACGAAACGGTCATAGCCTTGCCCTACTTGGTGAAAAAGTAAGGTATTGTTGCCGTTCGTTTCCACTAGCTGTACTTTCTTCATTCCTGGTTCATGCGGACTGAACGGGACTGAAGCTGTCCAGACGCTCAGAGAAAGCTTCGAGAGACTGTACAGACCTCCAGCATAGCAGAAACACATGCAGGCCTTTCGAACAATGCCAGACAAACCCATCCTAAACTCGGTTTGAAGATCTGTGTACATATTTCTGGCTACTTGTCATTCATCCACTTTTTCGGCTGTCAAAAAACACAAATAGACTCTGCCGCGGGTATAAAATATAATATACTGAAATGTCCTGGGCTACTTTTGTTACTCTAATCTGTTGTTGTTGCCACACAAATATGTAGAATTGTGTAAATATGGTTCGATGCTTTTTGCGGCCGACACTCCATAAAGAGTTTGTATGTTAACGGCGAGGGGGGGTCCGATTGTACACAGGCCCGTCTCTCTCCGAATACCAAGTGTTCTTTGAACTTGTACAGCTTGTACTCTTTTCTTTGACCTGTCATCGTTGCTTATCTTCCCATGAGACTTTTCTCACCTGTCAGCAACATAAAAGCTTTGAACCACGATCTGTCACTTACACCTGGGCCTTTTCCTATCGATGGAAAATGTGGAATTTTGTACTTTTTTTCCAATACGTATTCAATTCAAGATGAAACGATTAAATATAGTCACTTTGAAATGTTCTGTATACTTTCTATGTGTACACAAACTGCTTCTGATGTACTATACATGCTGGAGAATGATAATCACATAATAAACCCTTATAATAATCAACCGACTGCTGTTGTTTAATGAGAGGAAAGAACTTCAGACAAAATTTCCAGATCTCAAAAGTGAGCTGTGAGTTTATTTGGTTTGCTTTCATTTTATTTGGAATTAATTGAGTGAGGCGGCACGGTGGCTTAGTGGTCAGCACGTTCGCCTCTCAGCAATAGGGATTGTTGGTTCGAATCCCCATCTGGGTGCAGTTTCCATGTTCTCCCCGTGTCTGCGTGGGTTTCCTCTGGGTTCTCCAGTTTCCTCCCACAGTCCAAAAACATGGATTAAGGTCAAATGAGTTCTCCAAATTGCCCCATATAGAGTGTGTCTGTGTGAGTGAGTGTGTGCCCAGCAATGGATTGGCGCCCTGTCCTGGGTCTATCTGCCCAGCGCCCGAAACGTTCTCCCCTGGATGGGCATGGGGAACCCCACCGCGACCCTAATAGAGGATAAAGCGGAAGATAATGGATGAATGAATGAATGAGTGGGGCGGCACGGTGGCTTAGTGGTTAGCATGTTCTCCTCTCAGCGCTAGGGATTCTCGGTTCGAATCTCCATCTGGGTGGAGTCTCCATGTTCTCCCCGTGTCCGCGTGGGTTTCCTCTGGGTTCTCCGGTTTCCCCCCACAGTCCAAAAACATGGATTAAGGTCAACTGAGTTCTCCAAATTGCCCCATATAGAGTGTGTATAGAGTATAGAGTGTGCATATAGAGCCTTGTCCTGGGTGTATCTGCCCAGCGCCCGAAACGTTCTCCCCTGGATGGGCATGGGGAACCCTCCCCCCGCGACCCTGACATAGGATAAAGCAGAAGATAATGGATGGTTAGATTAATTGAGTGTTAATTTAGGTTGGCATGGTGGCTTAGTGGTTAGCATGTTCACCTCTCAGGGTTCTCCCAGAATCTAATCCTGATTCGGGTGGAGTTTCCCTCAGGTTCCTCGGTTTCCCCCCCCACAGGGCAAAAACATGGATTCATGGTAAATTGACTGCTCTAAATTGTCCCTATATAATGTGTGCGCGCGTGAGTGTGTGTGTGTGTGCATCCAGCACACAATCCCTAGTGCTGAGAGTGGTTTGTGCTGGGGATCCAGGTTCGAATCCCGATGTCGGTGGAGTTTTCACGTTCTCGATGTATCTGGGTTTTCTCCGGGTTCTCCGGTTTCCTCCAACAGTCCTAAAACCTGAACCTGAGTTGAATTAGATGCTCCATATACAGTGTGTGTTAATGTGTGTGTCTGAAAGCAAGTGTACCCAGTGATGGATTGCCGTCCTGCCCTGAGTGTTTCTGCCCAGTGACCAAAACATTCTCTACCTGATGGGCATGAGGAACCCCCCACAACCCTAGTAGAGGATAAAGCGGGAGATAATGGATTGAATAAATATTTTTATTGTTACAAGTTGCACATTGAAAAATACTGAACTATTTCTGCTGTTTATTTTGCCAAGGCAAGAAAATCTCATTATTATGGACACCCCATCAGAATCCATCCATCTATTATCCCCCGCTTTATCCTCTACTAGGGTCACCTGGGGGTTCCCCATGCCCATCCAGGTGAGAACGTTTCGGGCGAAGGGCAGATACACCCAGGACAGGGTGCCAATCTATCACTGGACACACAATCACTCACACAGACATACTCTATATGGGGCAATTTGGAGAATTCAATTGACTTGATCCATGTTTTTGGACTGTGGGAGGAAACCGGAGAACCCGGAGGAAACCCACGAGGAAAACATGGAAACTCCACCCAGATTGGGATTCAAACCGGGAATCCCTATCGCTGAGAGGCGAACATGCTAACCACAAAGCCACCGTGCCGCCCCATCAGAATCAGAATACTTTATTAATCGGGGGAAATTGTAGAATGTTATGTATGTAAATTTGATGATGTAAATATTGTAAATTGATGTAAAATTATGTAAATTTGACTGACAATAAAGTCTGTTTATGTCTAAATTACATATAACAATGTTTACAGTGATTGCAGGTACTGTCAACACAAGCCCGAACCGAGAAGATGCTAATAAAACATTTGAATAAAACAGTTTCTATTACTCTGATGTCATAAATACTCAACAGTAGCAAAAAGTAAAGGGCTGTAATAATCCAACATTTCATTTCAGAAAACAAAATAATGGGTCATTAATTAAAACCCACTGTTTATAACCGAGTTGAAACCTTTAGAAATTTGTCAGGCTTTTAATTTCATCATCTATCAACAGTTTGTGTTGGCACACAAAATAGCCACCTCGTGAAGTACAGCGGATTAAATAAAGCTTTTAAGCACTCTGAACTGGATGCTGTCATATATACACAGTGACCCAATAAAATGTTTGGGCAGCTAAATGGAAATGTCTCCGGGTGGATGTGGATTGCTTAGTGCGGTACACGTTCTCCGGTGGAATCCTTTCCCTGCACTCTAGCGATCGCAAGGAGCAAAACGAGGCTTTTAATGGTCTGAGTAAAAAGCACACAATAAGTAAAAGGATTAGTATGACTCTCTATCGAAGCACCAGTCACATTACCAGCAGACAAGTCACAGAACTAGTGGGATAGAGCAGCTTTTTCACAGCAGGCTGAATGTCTAAGAACTTCGATTTGTGTGGGAGGTCACTTCTCCCTCACATCAACTTGTATAGTTTGAAAAAATTACTAAACATATTATGCTTCATGGGTGGTACGGTGAGTTAGTGGTTAGAATGTTCTCCTCTCAGCGCTAGGGATTCCCAGTTTGAATCCCAATCTGGGTGGAGGTTCCATGTTCTCCCCGTGTCCGCGTGGGTTTCCTCCGGGTTCTCCGGTTTCCTCCCACAGTCCAAAAACATGGATCAAGTCGATTGAGTTCTCCAAATTGCCCCATATAGAGTGTGTATGTGTGAGTGAGTGTGTGCCCAGTGATAGATTGGTGTCCTGTCCTGGGTGTATCTGCCCAGCGCCCAAGACGTTCTCCCCTGGATGGGCATGGGGAACCCCCCTGCGACCCAGATAGAGGATGAAGCGGAAGATAATGGATGGATGGATTATGCTTCATGATTAAAGCAGAATTTGGCTGAGGATACAGATGAAGTTGGTTGAATTGGTTGAATCATTCATTCATCCATTATCTTCCGCTTTATCCTCTATTAGGGTCGCGGTGGGGTTCCCCATGCCCATCCAGGGGAGAACGTCTCGGACGCTGGGCAGATAGACCCAGGACAGGGCGCCAATCCATCGCTGGGCACACACTCACTCACACAGACACACTCTATATGGGGCAATTTTTGAGAATTCAATTGACTTGATCCATGTTTTTGGACTGTGTGAGGAAACCGGAGAACCCGGAGGAAACCTACGCAGACACGGGGAGAACATGGAAACTCCACCCAGATGGGGATTCGAACCGGGAATCCCTAGCGCTGAGAGGCGAACGTGCTAACCACTAAGCCACCGTGCCGCCCTTGGTTGAATCAGAAAAGTTATTATCAGTCATGGTGATCTTCACTGAAGGTTTATTTGAAATAAGATACTAAAGAAACAAGGAATACATCTTACCATGATGTTGTTCAGCCGGTTCCCTTCATACTGTGAAATGTGTGTGTGTGTGTGGGGGGGGGTTCCTCATGCCCATCCAGGCGAGAATGTTTCAGGCACTGGGCAGATACACCCTGGACAGGGCGCTAATCCATCACTGTAACCACACTCAGTCACACACACTATATGGGGCAACTTGGAGCAGACAATGTACCTTAATTCCATGTTTTTGGACTGTGTTAGGAAACTGAAGAACACAAAGAAAACCCCCTCAGACACGGGGAGAACATGGAAACTCCTCGCAGATCAGGATTTGAACCTGAATCACCAGCACTGTGATAACCACCACTGCACTGTAATAATAAATCCATTCATCCATCTCATTATCTTCACTTAATCCTCTGCTAGGGTCTACTAGGGCATTCCCATCAAGGGGAGAACTGGGCACTGGGCAGATACACCCAGGACAGGACGCCAATCTATCACTGTGCACACTCACAAACAAAAACACACAAAACCCAATATAGGGGCAATTTAGAGCTGCCAATTTACACTGAATCCATGTTTTTGGACTGTGGGGGGGGGAAACCTACGCGGACACAATATGGAAACTCCATGCAGATCGGGAATCGAACCTGACTCCCCAGCGTTGAAAGGCACTGCTTTACTGTACAATAATTAGCCAACACATGACGCAGGACATTATTTTTTTTATCTCAGCTTATCTCATGTTTTACAGGTGCCTGATTCTAATCTATGGATTTATTTGATCACCTCCACCATGAGACGGAGACGGAGTTACTCCACACTATCTCACCTGTTTCAGTCTTATGAATAAAGGATTTCCATGCTTTATTCAAACTATTCTTTTAGATTTCCAGTGTATTAGAACGTAAACTTGAAGCTTAGCTTACTTTTGCTCATTGGAACATTTTGTGCCACTCGGCTCCAGCTCCTGTGCACTGATTCATGCTGAAATGATTTTACCCAAGCTACAAAAATGCCCTTTTACTTAGCACATTATTACCACTAATGGCACTACGAAGTGGAGACCTTAGCTGGTTCCACCTAACCCTACATGGGTGGAATTACACTGAACAACATGTGAGCTTGTCAGTTATTACTTTTGTTTTTCTCTGTAAAAGAAAGTTGTAGAGCACAAAGAACAAATACTATACTATATAGTTGTATAGTTGTGTATGCATGGTTTTTCCCATGTTCCCCTCCCAGCACTGGGGATCCAGGTTTAAATCCCAATCTGGGTGGAGTTACCATGTTCTCCCTGTGTCCACGTACCCTTCTGTGTTCTTCGTTTTTCCTCCAACAGTCCAAAAAAATGGATTCTAGGTAAATCGGCTGCTCTAAATTGCCCCATAAAGAACGTGTTTATGTGTAGGAGTCAATAGTGTGTCCAGTGATTTATTGGCGCCCTGTCCTGGGGTATCTGCCCAGAACCGGAACCGGGATTCTCCAGCGGCCCTAGTATAGAATTAGGTGGAAGATGATGGATGGATGGAGGGTGGCACTATACTATATGGATGCAAGAGTTGGGATATTAGTTGTAGTCACCTCTCAGTGCTTGGGAACCAGGTTCAAATCCCAATCTGTGTGGCGTTTCCAATGTTCTCACTGTCTCCATGTGGGTTTCCTCCGGGTTCTCTGGTTTCCTCCCACAGTCCAAAAAATATGGATTCAAGGTGACTTGAATGATCTAGATTGCCCCATATAGAGTGTGTTTGTGTCTATGTGAGCGAGTGAGTGTGCTCAGACATAGATTGGCGCCCTGTCCTGGGGGCATCTGCCCAGCGCTCAAAACGTTCTCCCTTGGATGGGCATGGGGAACCAATCATATAGTAGAGAATTAAGCGGAAGTGGATGGATGTTTGCACATTTAAAAATGCTTTACAAATAAACATGAAAAACCAAAGAAAATAAGAATAGAAAATAACATCAGCTAAGGTCGTATTTTTTATTTCATTATTTTTATGCCAATATTGCAAGTAGGTTTAATCCTTTAATGGGATACATTGCTGAGCAGGTGCAATATGTACAAAACAGACAACTGAAACAAACTAATGTTCTATTTTAAAAAAAACCCAACCCCTTGGTTCACGTTATTGCTAAAATACCACACGGCACAGGACCCCACTCGCAGGCCCGATGCCACTACCAGACCGACACATCGGTTTATTATCACTAGAACAACACACTCAAGGGAGACGGAGTTGAGGGTTGGTGTGGTGTGGGGTCGTACGGAAGAATGGGAGCATATGCCAGCTAGACGGAGTAAGACATACAGGAGTCTGCTAGAATGAAAGGACACAAAAGTAGACAGGGAATAAGTGCAAAGTTTCATGAAGTAGAAATCCACCGTACGGTGTGTAATCGGTCCATTCTTACGAAAAGCAGACCATTAAAAAAAACATTACGAACAAAAAAAGAAAGGAAATGACCTTGTTGATTTCAATTTGTAATGCTTTGTGCCACAGAGTGAAAGATTTCTTTTCCCCTAAAGCTGCCTCTGGTGCCATTTTTAGGCAGTGCATGAAACATCGAAGCTAAAGTCATTTGGCATATTAGAGGACATGCACACTGAACCAAGCTCATTAAAAAACAGCTGCTTTTTGAAGAGCTTAGTGAAACGAAAACAACAAAAAGCTATTCCAGTTTACAGAAGAAACGCTACCGTCACGTTACAAGCCGTTACAGATACAGACAGAAACAGAAGGTGGATGTTGGATCGGTTGAAGCTCTTGCTATATAAGTGCAACTGGAGAAAATGGGCCGAGCTTCTCCCAGATGCAACGGTGCATCACAGCTGTTAATGGATGTACATTAGGATACCGAACGATTCTATTCGAGTTACGTTAACGTGTCCGATGAGGAACAGGCCCAAATACAGGTTTCCACGGGTCAGCTGTCTTTCAGCTTTGTAAGTCAATTAAAGCACATCCAGGTCATTTAAGGTCCTTCATTCGAATGCTCCACACCAGAACGAAAAAGGCCAACAATGTAAACAACAAAACAGCTAGGATTGTCATATAAGCTTGTTTAGTGAGCGAGAAACTGAAGCACGACGCTGCTGCTTCATGTGACCATCGGGACTCGAACACTTAACCCACATTGTAACAAGGAGTACAAAATCGAAATGGTTTCAATTCAGAAAATAATACAAGAGGTTAAAAACCTTCTGCGTCTTTAAAAAAAAGAATAAATAGAATTTAGGGGACTTCAGTCAACACTGACATTGAAAGAGAGTCAATTTCATTAATAACTTAATAATACAATATTAAAGCTAATTTCATCTCAGTAGAAAACAAATGTATGAAGGCGAGAAGACTAGGACTCATTTAAGCACAGCTCTATCTTATGTTTTTTTTATGTTGTTAATAACACTTGGTACACGTTAGGCTACAACAGTTAGTTGTCCACATTAAGTTTACTGGAGGGATGTTATTGGGATTATATTAAGATTCTTTGGTGCCTTTTTTATTGTGAATGGTTTTGTTAAATGCTGTGTGAATATAAAAATAACCAATATCTGATTTATGTCCAGTGCTCCTAAATTCCAGGGAATCCCAAATTAGACATCCTTCCACTAAGGTACCCTGCTTTAAGTTCTCACTGCGTAAGCTTAGGATCTTTTTAGTCACAGACGAGCCACAGATTCGGGTTCCAGGATGAATAAAGCACACCAGCATTCTGCCTCTGATGTCTAGAACCCGTTTCCATGGTCACCTTACTTGCAGTAAAGCTGTAAGAACCTAGTAATGTCACTATTATATAATATTAAGCGCTTTAATAACAGGTTCTTAACAACAAGAGGCTGGACATCGGAGCGATTAAAGGATTTCAAGTTCTGTTTGAGGAATCACCACATCTCCTGATTTCAAATTCCAGGAGAATTGAACTCTTTATATTCATAACAAATGTTTTTACTTTCCTCCTCACTTTTAATCTTTAAAAATTTATTGCGTTGATGGTTTAGCGCATTCACTCCCATTAAAATTCAACTAAAAAGTATGAACTCCGAACAAATGCATTATGTTACATCTTGTATTGATCCTGGCTTCATATAATTTACACATTTTAAATAATTTATTTCTAATGTCTAACATTACAATTTATTCGTTTACAAACAAAAAAATAAGTTTTTTAAAAAAGGTTCATGTTTCTCTGCTGGTTTGAGATGTAATTTCGGCTGTAACCAGATCAGCCTGGGTTTAAAGGCTTTTGGATTTTGCTTTGCTTTAATGTACTTTGAAAGAACTTTTTTAAAGTGACATTAGTAGGGCATGAGACGTTCATATTGAATGTGCTGTTGATTAAAACTGGTTGAGGCTGGTGAAAATTAGTGGTTATTTCCACAAGACACAAAACGTGACCTCCACAATATTGCTATCAGCATAAAGCTTGAAAGGATAAAACCATATAAAGGTCATTATATTATATAATATATCACGCTTCTCCCATAGCTCACCTTATGGTAGAAGACCATAATTGTGAAAAATTGACAGTACACAACACATGGCTCAGAGAACAAAGATCAAGGAGAGCTGCCGGGCAGTGAGCCGGAGAGGCAGGTGCAGTGAAACTCGCAGTTCTAATTAAAGGAAGCATTTGAAATTTGCTATACAAAAGCACAGGGTGAGTTGTTTCGTTCTAGCTGTCACTTTGAATATTGATATACCGCTGTGTGTTAGCAAGGCCACTAGAAACAAATCTAGACGTGACGTAGTTAAAGCTCTCTACTTTTGGTTTTACAAGAGGCCACTGCCAACACATTGTAAAAAAAAAAAATAAAAAAAAACCTTTAACAGTGACTTCGCAGCGCAAGATCTTTGGGTAACGTGAGAGCAACGAGTTTCCATCATGATCACGTTAAACAGTCATCTACAGAAATGTCGAAAACAACACAAGGCTGAGCTGAAGAGCTCGGAGTTCACAGGCCACTTGTCCGAGGCATGAACTGCACTGGAAATGTGTTGTTACAGTAAGGCCACGTCAACTAGAAGAACACGACGTCTTCCAAGATAGAAAGAACGAATATGCAGGAAGACAAAAAGGAATTGTAAATGTTTGAAAAAACCAACTAGACTTTAAAAACAAACATTAAATCTCTCCAGTCCAGACTTATGACACTGTGTGGGTAAGAGAAACCAAGCGTATATATATACGACAGTCTGAGTGCACGCTATGCAGCCCATCGTGACTGAGACGCCACTGTTTACTCACACTGATTCTGAGCCTCTGTATTGCTCTCTCACTGCTCTAAACAGAGGGAAGCGACATGGCTCCGCTCCCCCATCATGACGAGACAGAAACTATGTAGAATTCTAAAAGGAAGCATATTTGCGCAGTATTCCAGACAAGGCAGAGGTGTTGCTTAAAGCTTTTTCCTTTCCCCCCAAAGACTGGTACAAATCAATAAAAAAAATAGACCCTCTGTTTCTTCCCAAAGCAAAAGCAAGTTTACAGAAAAAAACAACAACTGAGTCCCATATTAAACCTCGGATTAACAGAAACAGAGACCCAAACGTATGTATTAAAAAAAATGATAAAAAAATATACGTACATAGACATGTATACGTATTTAGATAAACAAAGCTATGCACAGGAACCAGGTAAGGCTCATAAGCACCCTCAAAAACCCCACTGCCGGGAAAAAAAAAAAAGTGTAATGACTCGGATCAGCAACACAATCTATTTGGTAACAAAAGAGTACTATATGTCATAATACAAAAAGAAAATTGTACCTTTACTAAAGCTTATACAATAACCTTGGTCCATCGAAACCATCGTTTTCACGTATTGAATGTGACTCTGGTCTCACGAGTCCAGCCTAAGTCATGCCAGATCGTGTATCCTTCACTTAAACCCAATTAAGGAAAGCAGGAAAAAAAGAAAATAAATCCAGGAAAGGGGGATTTTTGCTTAAAATGCATCACTGTTGTGATCCGGTGCCGAGAAGCAAATACGTGCAGGATCCCTTTTACCTGTTCACAACCAAGCAACCACCTGAAACTTATCCAGGGTCAATGTCTTCCATCTGCCTCCCTCTCTTCACGTTCCTCTGCTTCCTTTTAATCCGTGCGTTTTAGTTCGGAAAAAATGCAGCACTTTTGTTTTATTGTACCTATATATATATATATATATATATATATATATATATATATATATATATATATATATATATAAAATTTCTCCTCCACTTCATCAGTTTTGAAGTGTTCCCAGGTGGGTTACAGGACCACAGTGGCCGTGTTGTTGGTGGAGTTTGCTGTGACTGAGTTTGCCGTGTCATTGGTAACATTAGTAGCCGAGCGGAGGATGGCTCCGGCTGCGCTGCAGTGAGGCCTTGGGCCCGGCTCTGGCGTGTATGTGAACGTCAATGTAGTAGAATAGATGATGCCGTCGTTTCGCACCAGCGTCACAGGAACCTGCACAGGCTGCCTCACCCACCGCCAACCTTCACGAAACGCCGAAATGTCCGGAACTACACACAGCATGCTCTCTCCACACCTGCAGCACAGACAGCACAGCAACAGAATACTGATCCAGATGTTTAGATCACATCACACATTCACATCCATTTAACAACTTGTACTTTTATTTATACCAATGAGTTCAAAAGTTATTCCGATTCCAATGTGATTTTTGTTTTTCTTCTAGTACACAAAAATGAAAACTTAAATACGAAAATTAAACAAAATAAAAATAAGTAAATCTGCCAGATGACATCACATAAAATAGCCTGAGTGAGTTTATTTATTTCTTTTAGAAATGTATATATGTATTATATATTATATATATATATATATATGGCACCTTGTTAAAGAACAATTAATCATTAAATTAATCAGTCATTAAACATGGAATAAATCAAGGATTATATTTAACCTTTCAACACTAAATAAACCAACCTGCATTTTTATTATTTACAATGAGTTAAGCTCTAGTTAGTTAGCACTTTCTTTAGATCTTTAGAAACTTATATACTTGACATGTGAAACAAAATAATTCCTAATACTACCTGCAGCACAAGCTGACAAAATAATTGTACAAAATTTCACAATTCATTATTTATTCATCACATATAAAGAGCTTTTGTTTTTAATAGAGCTGCAGTAATAATCATACCTGTACATGGTTTCTGCTTCCACATCTCCAAACCACACGCGCAGGTTTGGAGCAAAGTTTTGTCCTGTCAGCTCCAGCATTGCCACATCACCTCCACCATTTAGCTAAACACACAAACACACACACACACACACACACACACACACACACACACACAAAAGCAATAAACAGTGGTTCAATAACAGAGGGGTTTGCATGTTCTGCATGTGTCTGAATACACGTGTGTTTTATTCAAGATTTAAAGATGTTTGCCTGTATGTGTATTTGTGTGTATGTGTGTGTGTGTGTGTGTGTGTGTGTGTGTGATGGATTGTCATCCTGTCGATGTGTCATAATGTGTCACAGTACTGACACTTATGGACAAAAGCAACGAATCATTTTGCTCAGATGTATTTAGCATTTCATCACCTCTGCCCCATTTCACATACAGGATTATATTTCAATTAAAATACATTAGTTTTGTAATTATAAAAGTGTTCTTTAATTATTCACTTTCGTTTCAGCTTAAGAAGCTCTGTTGACATGAAAAAACAATGTCTTAAAACTGGGAGCTGGAGTTGGACGTGCGTGTACCTGTAAGCTTTCAACCACAGGCACGGGGGTGACAGAAGAGTGAACAGGTCCCATTCCCTCATAGAATGTGTACTCGGCCTTATCTGTGCTGATGATTGTCCAAGAGGCACCATCGTTGATCATCTCTTTATTTGGTTCTTTCGGGCATGGAGTGGCCTAAAGAGCAACATACACAAATACGCACACACTAAACATCCTGCGGCAAATGGACATGTGCATTATTAATGAAACTGATGATGGATGTCAGGTAGAAAAGGACAAGTTGAATTTGGAAAATTATTTATGAGCTGGCGGGCGCTACATTGCATCAAAACAACATGTACTGATGAGGATTCCTCTGGCTACATGGATGAATATGTATGTATGCCAGCATGTGAGCACAATACTCATGTCCTGGTTGGAAATGGCATGTCCTGTATGGTATTACACATTACATTAACCATTTATTTTAGCAATTATTTTAGGTTTAGTTACGGCTTCAGAAACACATACATACACACACACAGTTATGGTGCCACTGTCTCTCTGACAAACAAATTACAGACAATTTCTTTATGCACATCATCTTAAAACAGCTCTGCACATACATTTTTTTACTTATATTTTCACTTTTTCTACTTGCACATGTAATTCATATTTTAAAAATGTTATATTTGGAATAAAATTTTTATTGGATTTTTTTTACATTTTATATCTCAATTTGATGTGTCTTTTATATATTTTTTATTTATCTACATTTTTAAATCACATTTAATTAGTTTAATTGCATTTTGCACTGTATATCTAATTGTAAAATCATAGTGTTTAGTGTTTAGCACATTTGCATCTCCCTGTGTACGCGTGAGTTTCCTCTGGGTTTTCCGATTTCCTTCTAATGTCCACAAACATGGATTCAAGGTAAACTGAATGCTCTAAATAGCTCCATAATGAGAGTGTTTGTGTCTGTGTGTGAGACTGTGCCCAGTGATAGATTGGCACCCTGTTCTGAAGTATATGTCCAGCACCCAAAATATTCTCCTCTGGATGGGTATGGGGAAGCCCCCACGACCCTTGTAGAGGATTAAGTGGACGATAATGGATGAATGAATGGGCAAAATACACTTAGATATAAATGTAAATATATCCATCCATCTTCCGCTTTATCCTCTATAAGGGTCGGGGGGGGGGGGGGGGGGGGTTTCCCCATTCCCATCCAGGGGAGCTTGGGCAGATACACCCAGGACAGGGCGCCAATCTGGGCACACCCACTCACACACACTCTATATGGGGCAATTTCGAGAATTCAGTTGACTTGATTCATGTATTTGGACTGTGGGAGGAAACCGGAGAATCCGGAGGAAACCCACATGGACACGGGGAGAACATGGAAACTCCACCCAGATTGGGATTCGAATCGGGAATCCCTCTCGCCGAGAGGCGAACATGCTAACCACTAAGCCACTGTGCCGCCCATGTGTATATATATATATATATATATATATATATATATATATATATATATATATATATATATATATATATATATATATATATATATATATGTATGCACATTTTTTTATTTTTTTATTTATTTTTTTTTGTGACCACGAAATAGCCTCTCATGTGAGCAGACTGCCATTTGAAACATTTCACTGCACTCTGTACTGTATTATGACTGATATGACATCAGTCCAAACTGATTGTACAAAACTTAGGCATTAATTAACTAAGTAATTAATCTGTAACACCCCTAAGGCAACATTATTTTATTAAGATGCTGTTTGTTTAATTCTGGGGAGCAAAGACTGCATTTATCCCTGCCTCATATCAATAATTTCATATTAGTAGGTGCTATTAGCCAGTGTCCTCCTGCTTGCTGTCTAAGATTTTTTTGATCATAACCAAATTATAAGGGTAATAAATATACAAATAAAAGTGCATGCAAAAGGAAAAAAATTAGCATTCGCACTTGGAACTGGATGATCCTTTCTTGGGAAAGGCACAAGTACATCCTTTCCGTGTCCTTTAGGTAGAAGGCACACTTATGCAGCTGAGACACGGGATCATCTGCATCCAACAAGGCAGTCTGCTTATCCACTTTACGGATGATCTGCAGAAGAACAGGCACAGATCAAAAGAGGGCAAGAAAAACACACAGAAAATAATAATAAAGTAATTAAGTATCCTTATTACCAAGAAAAGAAAGCAAGAGCATGCTACTAATGGCTGAATGAGAAAAGCAGAGCTGAGATGAAAGACAGCATATGTATTACTTAAAAGGGTGAACAAAATAATAATAATAAGCCACAAATTAAGGTTATTACATTTCAATCAGAATCGGAGGTGAAACACTACACAATAGTAGAATAAATGTTTTTTCTGTCTTTTGCATCATTATCAAAATATACCATTTAATAATATTTAAGTTTGAATTTTTTCCTGAAACAAAACTGTATCCTTTTGTTTTTTTAGGGAAGTTCAAAGAGAGTTCAAACAGCCACTCAGGTATTAAACTAATGGCTGTCTCTGTATAGAACTGCCACAGTGAATCAATAAAATGGAAACATTTGAAAATTTGAGTTGGGGGACAAAAAAAAGACGTAACATCACAAAAGTGGGTTTGTGTTACTGTATATTGTATATTGTGTAATTTTCAATATACAGTAAAGAGGCAAACCATCGCTATCATCTGTCACGTCAGAGATTTTGGGTTAGTTTTATAGTGTAGTACATTTACATTTAGTCATTTAGCAGACGCTTTTATCCAAAGCGACTTACAAATGAGAACATTACAAGTCAGAAGTTATGGAGAAAACCAACTATACTGTAAATTCATCAAACCTGATTGTTATTCGATGCTGCGGCCCCCCCACCCCCTTTTTTTTTCTACAACAGGTATTTGTTAAAGAGATGCGTCTTCAGTAGTTTCTTAAAACTGCTTAGTGATTCTGCCTTACGGACAGAGTTGGAAAGGACGTTCCACCATTTTGCAGGAGTGAGAATTAGCTCCTCGGTGAGGTGGAACCGCCAGGCGATTACTATATGTGTGGAGTTGTTTAAGCATACATATTTTTTATTTTATTTTGAATTTGTTCGTTTGTTTAGATGAAAATTTTAAGTCTGCACTTCATCTGGACAGAAACAGTTGTGGTATAGTCATAGGGACAATTTAATTTCTCTAAGTGACTTATTTAAATGTCTATAGAATGTGGGAGGAAACCAAATTAACCCTTCAAGGGCAAAGGGAGATGCAGATGCAACACAGTCATAGTCTGGATGCTATATGAATATGTTAATAATTCAGTACTCTGAGGGAAATACTAAACGTTTATTGATAAACACATTAAAATGAATACATACTCTTTGTGGTTAAGGAAGCAGACTTGAGACCTGAAGGTCCCCGGTTCGATTCCCGGTCCTACCAAGCATCATGGCTGAATTGCCCTTGGCTAAACCCTCAACCTTATAACCGTATTGATATCCGAACACCCTAACGGCTGAGCTACCACATCCCATCGAGTTGAGATACTTATAAGTCATTTTGAATACAAGCGCCGGCTAAACAAAATAAATGTAAATTACAAATTCATTAACACCACATAGACACTCTTTAGTTAATTCAATCCATTCTTAGTGGGGTTTATGTGATTAGACCTGGTTGTTTGTATTTAAGGAGCTTGCGATCATTAAGTTTTGGATCAAATTTCCTACAACAGCTTAGTTTGTGCATTCTGGCAAAAACTGCTGCAGTCCATTACTGGTTGATGTCCAAAATTCTGTGTATCCTGTTTGTGTGATGCAATATTTTTAACTACTAAGATAAAGAACAATCACAGCACCTTGAAGGACATTTTGGATAAAAGAGTCAGTTCAATGCCATACACTTATGCAAACAATGTGTTTGAAAGGCATGATGAAGTATGTGAAGCAGTGGTTGGTCAATGGTGATGTTTTAAGGTTTATTTTACTTTTAAAATGGCTTTTTAATGATATTTAAGAACTGACCCATTCAGCTTCAAACTAAAGTAAACTAAACTAAATAATATTGCATGGGAAAATACTGTATATGCATAAAATAAAAAATGTACTACTTTCATATGTATTTAGTCATCAGTAACTGTGACCAGTTCTATTAAATAAGAATTTTGAGCAGTTTATATGGAGTATTAAGGTGTGTGTTGATTCAAAAGCCAAAAAGGCAAAAATCCATAAACTCAGCAATTATCTTGGAGAGGCAGTTGTTACCACCCATCAATCCCAGAGATAAGAAAATTGTTATAAGGCCAATTACCAAACACTTTAAAGTCTGTCATTTCACAGTAAAAAAGATTGATTACATGAAAAATGGTTAAGACAGCTTACAATTTTCCCATAGTGAATCTCCCAGCAAATTCATTCCAAGGTCAGACCTTGCAATGTGCAGAAATACTGCAGAAAACTCTACACCTCAAATTTACAGACCACAATCAGTATGTTATGTTATGTTTGAGTTTATGACAGTACAACTAAAAAAAATAAACTGAGGAACTAATACATGTTTGGAGGAAAGAAAAAGGAAAGACTTTTCTATAATCGAACATGGCAACACGGCTTAGGTTTGCAAATGTGATTGTAAACAGATTACAAGAGTTGGCAAATAAGACCAGATTGAAGTTTTTTGGCCATAAATGCACTGGACCACATTGAGGAAAACCAAACGCAGCCAATCAGCACAAGACATCATGTGTAAACTGTAAATTATCATGTGGTGCAGTTTCTCTGACCTTCTTTTGTAATATATCCAGATACATAAAACTAAAGATTAAAGACATCTCATATGCTACATTATGTCCTTGTGCTTCTTTGATGAACTCAATAACAGTGATTTCACTGAATCACAAACAGTGGCATGGCCAAAATATTCAAGATAAACATTTAGACAAGTCATTAAGAGTGGCTAAAAAATGTGTGCATTTCTGTCAACATTCATATTCTTAAAAATATGTTGTAATGTAAATACAGTATTAATCAAATGTTTGGACATGCCCTCTTCTTGCTCCATTGTCTATTTTCTTGACTAACTATATAGATGGACATCATTTACAATTACAGACTGTAGTAAATCTGGTCAGGACCATCACAGAACAAGTTTGGGTGGTGTATTGTGGGGGTTATTGTCAGTTCTGCAGTGACACTGATGCGGTGAGGGGGTTTTAGTACAGCAGTAGTTTCCTTCAAACACCTTAGTGACACTGCTGGGTGAAATGAAATGTAAACGACATGTAAAGGACATGGACAATTTTCCTGATGGAATAAAAATGATCTTTAGTCTACTAGACAGTTTAGCATGCTGATGTCATCTTCACGCTGATCAAATAATAAACATTTGAATTTATTTATGTGATTTGTAATTTATGTGACAAACGCAAACGCCACTTCTGATTACAATTCTGAGCCAACTTGTGGGCCAACATAAACAAATGCCCAATTTAATCAAAACCATTCATTTATTTATAATTTTATCCAACAAGCTATGATTCCTGAATTCAAAAAAATTAAATATGTTTTTGCATAAGGCAGAAACTGGGCTTCAATGTTATTTTGTAAATCCAGGCCCATTTTTCTTCTTTCTTGCCAAACATGGCCCTTTTAGAAAGTAAAAGTTGAAATCTTAAATAGAGTGATGTCAAAGGTGGGCATTGTGTTTTTCATCCCATCAGTTATTACAGGAGAACACTTCGAACTGTTAAACTGCACAAAATAAAAGATGAAGAGTTGGCACCAGTTGTGACAGACAGAGATTTAAGAAAACTTTAAGCTCACAATAAGACTTACTTTTTTATTTTGGCCATACTACCCTATATTATATTATCTGGAAGGGATAAATATTACAAAAACATTTAACTAGGGCCAATATTTGTAATGGTAACTATTTAAAAAGGAAAAGTGCTATAAGGAGAAAGGAAAAAGAGTAAAAGAATAAAAAGGAAATCAACTAAAGGAGAGAGAATGAGAGATAGATGAGGCAAAAAAGAGAGAGTACCAGTCGAGGCAGGGCCATTCCGGTCACAGAGCAGACAAGTTTGACAGTTTGGCCATAGTGAATGTAACCATCACGCACGGTAAACTCTTCTCCCTCCGACTCTTCATCATCCACTAATCGTAAGACACACACACACACACACACACACACACACACACACACACACAGAAATCAAAAATAAACCTTGGTTTCTCAGACATTTTGACAGTGTTACAATCTGTCTGTATAAAATAAAGTCATTGCAGTTCCTGAATAAACTGTAAGTTTGAAAGATTTTGTGTGAATGCACTTTTCCACTTCGCTCTTGGCCACCACTTATTTCCTATGACGAGTGCATTGTGGAACAGCAGCACTCATGCTCAGTGGACGACATGTAATCCAGATTACATAATCTGGTTTCAAAAGCCAAGTACTCATAATCAGAGTTGCAGACAGTAGGAAAAACCAGGAATAATCCAATGAGTGTTTTATAAATTGTGTAACAGCTGTCACCTCCACTGACATTACTGCAGTCTTTAGTTTGAAGCACCAAGTCTTACTCCTCAAGCTAGCAGTTAATAAAAAAGGAGTAAGGCTCTGTGTATACAGCGTGCTAGGTGAAAAAGGTTAAGATATCAGTCACCGCTGTTGTTTGACCTGCACATAACCCTAGCAAAGCCTCTTCAATTAGGGCATATATGGAATCCATAGAATTCCTACAGTAAACCATGATTTCAGAATGTATATGATTATGTTACCCAAAACTTTGTCACACATAATAAAGTGAAATGATTATTAATTATCGGCACGGTGGCTTAGTGGTTAGCACGTTCGCCTCTCATCGCTAGGGATTCCTGGTTCGAATCCCCATTTGGGTGAAGTTCCCATGTTCTCCCCGTGTCCGTGTGGGTTTCCTCCGGGTTCTCAGGTTTCCACCCACAGTCCAAAAACATGGATCAAGGTCAATGGAATTCTCCAAATTGCTCCATATAGAGTGTGTTTGTGTATGTGTGTGAGGTAGTGTCCTGGGTGTATCTGCCCAGCGCCCAAAATGTTCACCCTTGGATGGGCATGGGCATTGCTCAAGAACCCACACTGGTAACTTCAGTGGACCTGGGATTTGAACCACCAACCTTCAGATTGATAGCCCAACACCCTAACCACTGAGCTACCGCTCCCATTAGTTTAACATTATGACATTCTATGGCAGAATCAGCCGATATCAGCCATCTCTAAAGTATTAGACGATGAGGAGATGATGCCAACTTTCTGATTGTCAAGTAAGCACCCTTAACATTGAGCTATCACTCACAGCAAAGGCTGCATGTCTGGATGCTATATGAATATGTTAATAATTCAGCACTCTGAGAAAAAAACTAAAGGTTTATTGATAAACACATTAAAATGAATACATACTCGTTGTGTGTGGGTGTGTGTGTGTGGTGTCTTACAGAGGTGGATATAGAAGGCTCCCCACTGTTGTGAACTGGCATGAAAGTTTCCACCCTCCACATGGAGGTAGCGAGTGCTGACTGTCTGAGAACGTAGTCTGTTAAACAGTGCCACTTTCGTCCCAGAAGCTATACACACTGAACACAACCAAAGAAAACGAGAGAGAGAACAGAAGATAAAAGCAAGGAAGTCATCAAATATTAACATTCTTTAAGGGTGAACAGACTGAAGGTAAGTGGAGTGATACTGGAGTGTGAGAGGCCAGAACCACAACAGAGAGCTAGTCTAGTACCAGACCCGGCCTACTGCACAGGTGAGACAATCATAATACTGATTATAATATTATTTTAAAATAAGCAAATAACATAACATAACAAAATCACGAGATATTAAATGCAGTATGTGCTATTTTTGGGTTGCCTCCACTCAACAGCTCTTTTTGATTAGATTTAATCCATTCTGGAGGATGAAAGCATAATTTAATCTCAGTTACTGACCACGAGACCTAATTCTATTAACTCCATTTGCCTATTAAAACCGCTTAGGAAAATAAATAATATATTAGATAATAGGGATGCAACAAATATTCAGTAACAAAAATAATACAAAAATGCAAAATAATAAAATGAATTAAATAAAACTATTTCGATGTTTGGCTCTAATCAGTAAAACGATCAAATAATTTCTACATATTTAATGCTGCTGAAAGTTCTCGATTTCAGATTTTCCACAGTGGGTCACCGCAGCATACTGAAGTTTATCAGTTTGAAGCATTCAGGGCATAGGCAGCAACTTCTCATTGCACTAGCTGTATTTCTTTTGCGTGTATGGAAATTAGTTTGGACTGCATTTCGCTTCGTTTCAAGTGTCTTGTCAACAACAAAATAATGTCATGTCTTATGATGTGCAAATAACATTTATTCCTGTAACGATTTTATTATTATTTTATTATTAACAACTAGTTTTATGTCTTTTTTGCCATCACAGTAAAGCTTTAGAGCTTCTCTTTAAGTGCATGAACACAGGGATCTGTGGTGGAATTGGCTGCAGAACAAAAGGCACCGGTTAGAATCTTGCTTTGCACTTGCTTGTTCTTTTGCTGACCGAGTTACACTGCCCCAAATCACTGAGGCAGCAGTGTTACAGCGTAAGCTGAGGCTCCCCCAAGTGGCACTTACATTAATGCTTCAGCTCTAGCACATTGGCATATTGCATCTGTTCTATAGATAACACATCTTCTATTTATTAAGTTAATGAACAGAAATCAACTGTGGGCACATAAGTGCTAATGCAGTATGAAGGACTGGCATATGTTCAAATCAAAAATGTAGAATAGATGATTTATTTACAATTAAGTTTACATTAAATATTTTGTAATTATTAATGTTTTTGTATTCTTAGCAGCAGTACATTACTACTCTACTTTGAATCGTATTCTATAAAAATTGTAGATTCTTTAGTAAAGATACACTATATGGATAAAAGTCAAGTGACACCTTCACATAAGACCTAGAGAAGCTCTTATGAGATGCTATCCTCAGTTTCATTCTTCCATTCCAATCTCCAGGAAAGGCTTTCCACAAGATTTTGGATTTTTTTTGTTCAGGAGCTGAGGATACCAAGGCTCTGTGCAGGCCAGTCTGGTTACCAAACTCACTTAATTAATGGACATTGTTTTTTTTATACTGGAACAGAAAAGACCTTCCCCAAACTGTTCCAAAGAATTTGTTTGCAGCACACAATTATCCAAAATGAATAGGACTAAATAAAACATCTGAATTCAGTGATAAAGAGGTGTGTCTGAATACTTTTGTCCATGCAGTGCATATACAGACTCTCTCACAGACCAGGTGCTGCTTTCCCACAAAACCATTTGCAGAAAAATTTGTTTGGTTTATTAAATAATACAGTAAAGTTTGGATCAAAACATTTTAAAGCAACAATATGTAAATTATACTGCTGTCTGAAGATTATTGGTAAACACAGCAATAAATACAAGCTTTATTATTCTGTGCTTGTGTGTGTGTGTGTGTGTGTGTGTGCGCGTGTGTGTGTGTCGCACTTACAGTCAGCATTCTTAAGGGACTGTTTCTTTTTGGAAGGCTTGGAGATGACCTTGATTCGCTTGCTGAGGAACACACCGATGTTGGCACTGTTGCCATACAGCATGCGTACTGAGAGCATGAAGTGCTTGCGCTTGTCCGAGTCTGAGATGTACAACGTTTTGGCTGTGCAGTAATTCTGCAGGGGAGAAGTGGGAGAAGATTCTTTTATAATAAATACTGATCTTTTTTTTTTTTTGCTAAATGACCTTAAACGTTTAAAACAGGACTGCATTATAATGATTGATGTGACGTGTTCCATTATTGTGTTCTGAGAAACTAGCCCATTAACCTGAGTCATTTAACCTGAACAGCCTCCAAGAAACCCTTCACTAAAAGCTTTGCAGGCATATCAAATGTGATGCACAACGATTTATGGTTTTGTAGTTCAAACAGATACCTAAAGGATGAACGTGTTACAAACCGCAAGCTTAAAACTGCAGGCCATTATAATTATTTTGCAATAAAAATTTTAAATTGGATTTAAAAATTATTAAATGTTTTCTGGCGAAAATGGCGAATTGACATGAAAAAGTGGAGAAACTAATGAAAGACTTTTTAAACAAAATAAAGTTGCTTAAGGGTGGAAACAAGAGTTCATTGGTGGGCAAATAAAAATAATCTGGAGCTAAATAATGAGTGTGTGTGTGTGTGTGTGTGTGTGTTTTACCTTCCCCTCCAGGTTAAGTTGTTGCATTTCCAGATCACTGTTTCCAATGCCGATAAAAGCGCACGGCTGGGATTCCTGCTCTGAACAGCCATCTCTCTCCATTTGTTCCCTCTTTTTCTTCCAGCCACAGCCCATTAAATACACACATGGAGGAGGGCAAAAGAACCTGGATGGATGTGCACGCACATACAAACACACAAACACAAAATTAGCGTAGTTACAGACTAAAAAACTAAGGTCACATCAGAAGAGGTATGAATTCCAATTCCAATCAATTTCATTTCAAACTGATCGAAGATGCCGCTAAACGCCAGCAGATGGCAGCACACAACCTTATAAACTCAAACAGTTGCTCTTAAGGGTCCAGAGGCAAATATTTCATCATGGCAATTAGTTCAAAATTGTGACAAGTGCCTCTTTGAAGTCTGATATGAAAAGAGTAAGGACACATCTACATATAATATATAACTTTAAATTAATATATAGTTTAAAGCAATGTATAAAACCAGTCTAACATGCATTATAACCATATACTCGAGTATACACTCAAACCACACACTGAAATGTGGTACATAACCAAAGTCTGAAATTCAGTATAATAAACAATGAAATGTAGTATACAACCAAAAACAAAAAAATAGTCTGAAATGTAAATGTTATAACACACAAAAATGCAGGTTGTTGTGAACTGTAATAAAGTACTTCAACACATTAGTGTTAGTGCAGTGTCTAATTTAGCACCTGAATGACAGAATATATATATATATATATATATATATAAAACAACAGTAGGAATGTATAATCTGTAACTGCAATGAAGTTTATCACAAAATAAAATGCTGTATATACGCACCCAATGTATTATACTGTTTTACCAGAAACTGAAATTTAGTATATAACGACAAAAGGAAGAGCAGTTTATGACCACACTGAATTAAGTTCATTTTTAAGTTGAGTTTAAAGTAAAGAAAAAAAATTGTCATTAAACCCATAGCACTGTGTGACCCTCACAGCTCCATCACATGACTGGAAGCTGAGTGTGTGCAGACTCAACATCGCACACAACAAAGAAAAGCAAAAAATCCCACTTGCTGATTAAAAGAGAAAAAGTACACAAAGTTAAAGCTTAAATAAACCTATGCAACCTAGTCAGTGTGAAACTCTTTTCAAAGCCGAAAAAGTGGTAAACAAATCACAATTAATAACAGTGCCTGCCTCAGAGACAGATGTTTATTCAAAAACATAAAGGTCTCTGGTGAAAAAGGGAAATAAGTCTCGCAAGTTGTCGCTTATCGACTGCTGTTGTCTAGTTTCACATCCTAAGTAGAGGCGCAATAAAAAAAAGTCAGACGATGTCACTGAGTGTTGAGAAAACTGAGAAAAAGTTACATCAGTTTCTGACATTTAACAACATGCACTCATTGGCCACGTTATTAGCTTCATCTTTTTATTTCTACACATTGTCCATTTGATTCGTTCCATTCAGCATACAGATGCATTTTGTAGTTCTTTTATTACAGACTGTAGTCCATCTGTTTTTCATGTTTCTTCACTTTGCTTTGTACTTTAACGGATCCCCACAGTGTAGTGACGTTGATGTGGTGGAATAGTGTTAATGTGTGTTGTGCTGGTCTCTTGTCTTTTCTCTCTTATTAGTTCGACCAGTCCATGCAAAATCAGAGATAAGAGTTTATTTTTTAATAATTACCAATTAATTAATTAATTAATATTAATTAAAAATTTTATAATTACTATTACTAATCTTTCCTTAGTTCTAGGGTCGCGGGGGGGGGGGGGGGGGGGGGTTCCCCACTTCCATCCAGGGGAGAACGTTTCGGGTGCTGGGCAGATACACCCAGGACAGGGCGCCAATCTATCACTGGGCACACACTCACTCACACACACACACACATTCTATATGGGGCAATATAGAGCATTCAATTTACCTTGTATCCATGTTTTTGGACTGAGGAAGGAAACTGGAGAACCCAGAGGAAACCCACGGTGACTCCACTCAGATTGGGATTCAAACCTGAATCTTCAGTGCTGAGAGGCGAATGTGTTCACCACTAAACCACCATGCCGCCCATCCACCACAACATGCCCAGTTTTTTTTCTTGCCTTCTGTCTGCGTGGTTTAAATAGCAACAGTGCTTGCAAATATATCTATGCCAATGGGCATGGTGGTCTCGAAATGGGGTTTGCTCAGGTAGAGTCCTGGCATATTGCTAAACCTAGACAAATGTCAACAGTCAGACGTTTATCTCTATCTTGGTAATGAGTGGTCAAAGCCACTGAATGCTGAATAGCCACTTAACACTATTAAACACATATCACTGCATTTGTGATGAGAATGCATTTACATATTCTGCACCATACTGTGTGTTCTCAACTCGCTGTGAAATTGAAAACGTCATTGGCCAACGCATTGCGTTCAGGTAGCTGTGTCGTTGAGATAGCAACCTGCCAAATTCTGACCGCATCTGGGACTTAAAAGCAACGGCAGGTGACATGCTGATTTCAAACCGTTCTTTTTCCTTGGTTACGATAGCAAAACCTAAATGACACGCCACAAATCAAGCTATGTAATAGACAAACATTTGTAAGGCTAATTAAAGGTAATTAGATAATTAAAGATAATTTAATACCTATACACACATTTTGGGGCAGTTGTAGGCTTGTGGTTAAGAAATTAGCCTTGTGACCTGAAGGTCCCCGGTTTGATTCCTGGTCCCATTAAGTGCTATGGCTGAAGTGCCCTTGGGTAAGACACCTAACCACAATTGCTGCCCGCTCCGGGCGCATGTGCTTACTTACTAATTGTGGAGGTGAAATTCCTCAACATAGTTCACTTTATCATTTTATCTTCCCTCTACCATTACTAGTGACCTAAAACGAAGCCAAACTTCTCACACGAACCCTCAAATTAGCACATATATTTCCTTTACTAGAACTCAAGACTGTCAAAACCAAGTGTGTAACTAATTTGCAGGATAAGATTTCACTGCAGGTTTAACAGTTTGGGCTGCTTTGTTTCTTCCCCTTCCCCGTCTCCTCTCAGCTGTTTCCGAGGTTTAGCTGCGAATTTTGGATTAACAGTCAAACACTTCTGGTGTGATCAAGAGGGAAACACATTTCAAGCCAAGACAAACCAGCCAAGATCTAACCACAGCAAAGTTCTGAAGATAATGCCTCTTCTCCTTCGTGATCGATCTCTCCGCACCCTTCCTTTTCCAACATTTCCCTTCTGTTCTTCTCCATCTTCCTTCACTTCAATGCAGTTGCATCTACTGTATTAGAATTTATTTTTCCTTTCTCCAAAATATCCCCGGGAACAAAAAAAAAAAAGAATAAAAACTCATTTCCTTTACTGTCCTATACATGAGATGGATTGCTCGTAAGGTCTTGAAATATGTCACCAAACGTCCTTTCTAAAATTCATAGTCGCACCTTCTCGCTTTTTTTTTTTTTAATGAACCATTTCTTTACCTTTTTTCATTGCCATAAGACTTCTGTGCAACTTTAGCGTGCAGAATAAGAACAGTTTGGTCTCCTCGTTCCTTCAGATAGTTCCGCATTGCTTCTCTGAAATGATAGGAAGGAAAAATGAGATTTAGTTAGCAGGACTTTGTGGACAAAGCATACAACATTAACAGCACATAATGAATTCAGCACTAAACGGTAATACACTGCAAAAAAGGAAATTTAAACAGTTCAAAATCAGTTTTTATTTGAAGAACAGCTGACTTTACTTTTTTATGTAAGATAAATATTTTACAATGCAAGATTTTAAGAAATTAGGTGACAATGTGGCTTAGTGGTTGGCATGCCTGCCTCTCAGTGCTGGGGATCCAGGTTCGAATCCCAATATGGGTTCCATATTCACCCTGGGACAGTGTGGGTTTCCTCCGGGTTCTCCAGTTTCCACAATCCAAAAAAATGGATGAAAGCTAAATGAATGCTCTAAATTGCCCCATATAGTGCGTGTTTATGTGAACGAGTGTGTGCCCAGAGATAGATTGGCGCCCTGTCCTGGGTGTATCTGCCCAGTGCCTGAAACGTTCTCCCCTGGATGGGCATGGGGAACCCCCGCGACTCTAGTAGCGGAATCGGAAGATAATGAATAAAATGATTGAAATCTGAACACAATGAGTTTCTCACTTTATAAACAGATAATTGTTATTGATTTGAGTTTTTTTGCCCTTGATTTGTGTTTATTTATCTTTCTTTTTTAATGTAATTTTCGCAGTGTAAAAAAAAAAAAAAAAAGACTAAAAAAGAATTTTAAAAATCAATCAGAAACGTATTTAAAAAATCCAGCTGTAAAATTGCAAATATATCGGTTTCCTCTTTTATATCAATAGAAAAGTCAAGTATTTTCCAGCTTCATCACATCTGAAGTATATAAACAATGACAGAAATCATTTTGGTATTTTAAAAAAAGAAAATCAAACTGTTAAAATAAGTTGATATAGCCTTTATCTGCACATTTACTATGCATTTTTTTTAAATAATTTTTTAAATAAATTTATTAAAAAAAAATTAAATAAGTAGAAATCAAAACTAAGAACAAAACACACCATATCACTACATTGCTGATGGTCACAATATTTTTTATAATTAATATCTGATAGTTAATTTAAAAAGTCATATTAAGTTTAACCATTT
The DNA here is from genome assembly GCA_019802505.1 of Corydoras sp. C115. Taxonomy (NCBI): domain Eukaryota; kingdom Metazoa; phylum Chordata; class Actinopteri; order Siluriformes; family Callichthyidae; genus Corydoras; species Corydoras sp. C115. The sequence continues at coordinate 2,535,790 of JAFMOC010000083.1, read as the reverse complement.
CATACAACATGTAGTTCTGGTGCTTAAATCTGATTAGCTAAACCATTGAGGAGAATAACGTACATCTCTGACCGCTTTACATTTGTATCAATGCGTGATATACAATCCATTATTTTGAATCATGTACCATTATTGTACCACCTTTTCCCCATGATGTAATCAGAATTATGAATGCCCGCTCATAGCTTATTGCTTTATTAAACAATAATTTATCCATTAACTTTGCCTGTAAATATGTAAAACTTTAATTTAGGATAACTTTATTTCGCTTGAAGGTGTGAATGGTCAGCATGAGTAAGATTGTCTCGTCTGTAATTTTTTACATTACTATTACTGTAACAGTGAATGTATAATAGTATTTTTTTTATTAAGCTAATACTAACATGTAACATTCAAATGTACACAAAGCAAATACCCGCTTTAATTACCAAACGAATTACAAACACCCTCAGGCAGCGTACTCCTTATTTTTAATTACTCAGGCCAGTTCTTAGGAAGCCAGTTTTTATTGTGCTGTTTATTCACACTAACAGCCTGACAAGCAGACAAAAATGTTTACATTTGCAGCAGATGCCTTTATTTTGAGTGACTTATAGAGGTCACGCCGTTACACAGTCCAAACAAACCAAGCAGCGTTTGGGTTTAAACCATTATCCTTTTGGTCTGGAGTACAGCACTTGTAGCACTAAGCCACCACTGTTTATAAACAATTTACATGATTACAATCCAAGCAGCTCAGGTTTCACGGATTTGTTTGAGGTGGCAAGATGTCTGGAATACAGGTTGGACCCAGACCCTTATGGTTACCGGCTCTGAACTCTAATATTCGAGCCACTACTGCCTGCCACTTAAAGGGGGGCAATCATAAAGATGTTCATAAAAAAAATCCAGCCATCCATTATCTTCTGCTTTACCCTTTACTAGGGCTGGGGGGGGTTTGGAGAATTAAATTGACCTTAAAACATGTTTTTAAACTGTGGGAGGAAAACAGAGAACCCAGAGGAAACCCATACGGACACGGGGACAACATGGAAACTCCACCCAGATCGAAATTAGAACCAGGAATCCCTAGTGCTGAGAGGCGAATGTGCTAACCATTAAGCCACCGTGCCGCCCTCATAAAAAAATAATGAACAAAAAATATTTTAATGTAGTAAAAACAGCATTTAAATAAAATTTATTTGAATTCACAGTTAGCTGTCCGATCAGCATGGTGTGACCCTTTTCAAGTACCATTTGTATCCGGAGCAGACGCTGCGAGCTGCCATTACAAACATTTACATTTAGTCATTTAGCAGACGCTTTTATCCAAAGCGACTTACAAATGAGAACACCACAAGTCAGTAGTTATAAAAAAAACCAGCTATACTGTAGATTTATCATATCCTGATCGTTATATGATCCTGCACCCCCCACTTTTTTTTTTACAAACACAATATAATTTTAAAAATGTGTTTTTTTTTTTATTAAATTATTATTAAACTATTAATAATTATACTTCCTCGACGTAACAGTCTGACTTTTAAAGTAAACTGCTTACATTCCATACTTTTGCTTATTAATGTAATATCTTAAAAGCTTAAATTAGGTTACACATTATATTTTACACTTTAAAAACATTATTCAGCTGTTTAATAACCAGCATTCCTCACTGTTCATGTATGTGTATTACTGTCTTAGTGTTTACTTAGTTTAAATTTGAAATCGAAAGCCTTCAGAAATGCTGCATTTTGCTTTTAAAGCCCAAAACCATAAGGAGGTTGACTAGAAATACAAGCCTAACTTTGATTAGCCAATTCTCTGGTGAGCACAAATATGTGTTGCTTGCAGAGAGCATATGAGCCTGATGGCCAAGAACCTCAACAGCTGGGGGGGTCTTTATAACAGAGAGAAAGGAATTGTGTGTGTATCTTTGGGATGGGGGCCGGTAATGAAAAGGGCAAAAGGACAAGGGAAAGTTGTGTGTGTTATGTGTGTGTGTGTGTGTGTGTGTGTGTATAAAGAAACACATTTAAGAAAGACCTAAAAAGAATTCATCTGTGAACAATTTTGATTTCCAGTTACTTCAGTGAACCAAATAAAAACATTCTTGTTTTAGCAAAATAATGTAACAATGATATGTGCAGTACTGTACAGCTTCTCGACCTTCACTAACACAGCAATGCACTTTAAACACAACTAAGAATGTGTAACTATGCCATTTGGGATGGTGGATCTTGGGAAAAACTTAAAATTTTTTTTTTTTTTTACCAAAACCCAACATTCGCCCAAAAAATAAATACATTAAAAAATAACTAATAAAGTGATCAAGAAAAGTCCCAATTGATGTTTTTCATGTTACACAATAGATTAAATATGTGACGTGTACAAATCTGGATATGCTTCAGCTGGTAAGCACAGATGTCTGTGACACCTGACACGCTAGAGCGCTCAAAGGACCAGAGAGAGGCCATGTAACACTGGGAGCAGGTCACTCACTTACTTTCTCGCTCTATCGCTCTCTCTATCTCTATCTCTCTCTCTGTCTCTCACACACGCGTACACATGCACACACACGCACATGCACACTCAAGTTCGTCAGACCTTTGTTATGGAAAGAATGGGGGCCCCTGAGACCATATAGAGAAAGGGAGGGAGAAAGGGTGCGAGATGAAAAAGGTGCAATATCCTCGTACAGCCAAAGCCCTTAGAGTCTGCTGAGAGTCTGCAACCGGTCTTTTTACCACCAACTGGATCCTATTCAAAGATGTTTCAAATTGCATCATACTTTCAGAAAAAGCCAAGAATAACACGGTTCATGGTAACAATACTTTAGTTTATGTTTTTTTTGTTTTTACTTGCTGAAAGTCAAGCTGACTACTATAAGAGGCTTTTCCTGTAGAAGTGCATTTTACAGCACTCTATAAAATGACTTATAGACTAATAAAGAGCCTCAAACATCTCAACAAAATGAAATCTTTTTAACTACATTTATTCTACAGGCTGCACGGTGGCTTAGTGGTTAGCACGTCTGCCTCTCGGCGCTGGGGATCCAGATTCGAAACCCAATCTGGGTGGAGATTCCATATTCTCCATGTGTCGGCGTGGGATTTCTCCAGTACCTCCAGGTTTCCTCCCACAGTCCAAAATGATGAATTTAAGGTGAATTGGCTGCTCTAAATTGCAACTATCTAAATTTCCCCTATATTGCGTGTGTGTGTGTGTGTATTTGTAATGTCTCCAGCAATGAATTGGCACTCTGTACTAGGTGTATTTGCCCAGCACCTAAAATGTCCTCCCCGGATGGGATGAGCATCTGCAACCCTAGTATAGAACTGATATTTATCACCTGATTCTGGTAAAACTTTAACCAGGCCTTTAAATTTAAAAGCATATTTATTCATAAAAAATATATATTACGGTGGGTCAGCACGTTCGCCTCTCAGCGCTGAGGATACCAGTTTCGAATCTCAATCTTTGGAGTTTCCATGTTCTCCCCGTGTCCACGTGGGTTTCCTCCCACGGTTTCCTCCCACAGTCCGAAAACATGAATCAAGGAAAATTTTATCCACCAAATTGCCCCATATAGAGTGTGTTTGTTTGTGTGAGTGAGTGTGTCCAGTGATAGATTGGAGCCCTGTCCTGGGTGTATCTGCCAAGCGACTAAAACGTTCTCTGTGGATGGGCATGGAGAACCCCCCCTGCAAACCTAGTAAAGGATTAAGTAGATGATAACGAATGAATGAATAATGAAAATTTTATGGTTAAAAAAAAATTTATGTCTGGAAGAATTACCACATTAAGCATAATATATCAACCTAATCACCAACCACTAGAATAAACGTTGTTGAAAGGAATCCATGGACAGGAATAATCTGAACCAGCCCTTAATGGTAGTCTGGAGTCACAAAATTTCCAATTCTACATCAAAACAATAAATTAAGAGCTAATTTATACACAGAAAAAAAAAACGTTTCTGTTAGCCTTTAATATTTGGTAAAAAGCAGTAACTTTACTGTTTATTATATAATAAAATATTATGTTTGTTATAGGCTGCACTTATTTAAAAAGTTTATTCAAATAAAAAACTTGGCTTCTATCAGATTACGGCTTACAAGATATGACACATGCATGTAAATGTTTTTATAAACTCACATAAAAACTGTTGTATAATAATACTCACTAAAAGCACAGCATTTGTAACATATGGTTCTGGTTTATACAAATTACATTTTTTTTGTGACTGGTTGGAGAATGCAGACGCTCTTCTGTGAGTTCCAAATGCAAAAGTATGAGCTGGATAAACTAAATCCATCATTATATCAATCACTACAGTTGCTCTCTGTAGAAGATTGATATTGCCCAAACGCCATAATTGTTGCTCCATCTGGTCACATGCTGGACGCAAAGCCAGAAGTACTGGTCAGTTGTAGTGGTGTGTACAATGCACCATATGGTCCAACATGGCACGCTTACAAGGCCTGATGTGGTCATTTTGGATGGCATGTCCTCCCATTAGTCTTCCTGTTAATTAAAGCTCTTCCATGAGACCATGTGATCCTATGCAAGCAGTGCATCAATCCTCAATCCTCTGCTCTGTGGCTTTGCCCCTGAGTGCACACTGCTCGCATGCAAACGGAAAGCCGCGGAAACATGTGACTTTGTGAGCTGTAAGACGAAAACCACATGCACTGGGCACACTTAAGTGCTCCCTAACAAAAAATGGACGAGGGCCAACAACACACCCACACATATAGACAGACATATGAAGTCCCTCTGTTTTGGTTTTAATCATATCCATTGCCCAGAAATACTCAGAAAATAAAAATACACATATTATAACATACGTTTTTTTATGTAAATTCTAATAAAAACCTGCTGTATAAGGCCTTTAATTGACTTCTGTTGAAAAGTAAAAAAAAAAAAAATCCTATTAATATATATATATATATATATATATATATATATATATATATATATATATATATATATATATATATATATGTGTGTGTGTGTGTGCTTGTATAACAGTGTTTTTAGTGTTGTATAATAAAAATATATAATAAGGGGTATAAGGGGTGAGGGGTGTACAGATATTTTTAAAGATGTGCATGTGTATATATTTAAAAACTGAGTTTCTGTCATGTCCATACATCACATCTATAAATAAAGTCCAATACAAAATTTTCTATTCTGAGATAAAAAGTCACTGCTTAAAAAATTATGTAAAAACATAAGAAGTTACAGGAGAAAAAATTATAAAATAATTATTTATTGAGGGATTTTTTTTATAACATAAATGTACTCTGAAGAATGGAGTTGTCCTATTTACAAAATGTACCCACCCCCCCAAAAAAAAGGTTAAATAGGGTGCCAATAATTTGAAAGGATTTTTAAAAAATGTATTTACAATCCAGTTCAACTTTCTCCAATGGAAATTTAAAGCGACCAAATATTAGCATTATCAAGTTTCGTGATGTTTTGGGAAGTTTCGAAGGAACAAAATGCACACAATATTAGTACAATAGCATTTAAATAAAATGCATCTATTATGCTTGAATAACGACATATTCCTGTTAAACACCGTTTAATTAAATGCAACCCATTGGTAATGTTAATAAACATAAATTAACAATAAAACCATACCTTACACCTACAGCATAAAGTAAAATAATATGAATGAAGGTAAAGAAACAGATTTGACTGATCTATATATGTATAGCGATGCAAACACACAAGACAAGTGCAACCAGGACACTTTATGAGTCATACGTTTTCAGAAAGCATGACACAGATAGACACTTTCACAGGAAGATGCTGTGACACACAATTGCAAAAACACGCAAACACACACTTTAAACAGTACGTACTGTACACAATTCTCCGCCAATGCTGCACCCCTGACTCACCGGCTTCCGTGCAAAAAATGTCTTTCTACTAATCTTTATGTTTTTCAGTAGAGGCACGTTGTACGTTATTAAAGTCATCTATTCTGAGAAAACCTAAAAGTAGGTATAGGAAAGTGAGTAAAGGATAAGAGGCACATGATGAAAGCTCATCTGATAGTTCTTACAGCAACGTATGTGTAGGTGGAACATAAGCGTATGCACATCTGGTGTCGTCCCCTTGTGCTGCACTGCTCTAGTGTTGTCTGGTTGCTCAAAACATGAACCGTCCTAAAAAAAAAATTTCCATTTTATAAGGTACAAGAATTAAAAAAAGATTTAAGGTTCTACATAAGGTCTTAATAATGACAGGCAGCAAAAGCCCACGTTCAATTTTAAGGTTCGGATAAAGCCTATTAATTCCAATAAAAACTAGAGGTGTTTTTCTTTAAGAAAATGCAAGTGTGGCGGCACGGTGGCTTAGTGGTTAGCATGTTCTCCTCTCAGCACTAGGGATTCCCGGTTCGAATCCCCATCTGGGTGGAGTTTCCATGTTCTCCCCGTGTCTGCGTGGGTTTCCTCCGGGTTCTCCGGTTTCCTCCCACAGTCCAAAAACATGGATCGAGTCAATTGAGTTCTCCAAATTGCCCCATAAAGAGTGTGTCTGTGTGTGTGTCTATGTGAATGAGTGTGTGCCCAGCGATAGATTGGCGCCCTGTCCTGGGTGTATCTGCCCAGCGCCCGAAACGTTCTCCCCTGGATGGGCATGGGGAACCCCACCGTGACCCTAATATAGGATAAAGCGGAAGATAATGAATGAATGAATGAATGAATGAATGAAAAATGCAAGTGTGATTGCTGCTTGGCCGGAGGAGACACAGTGCATACGTATATCAAAGCCAAACAGTGAACGAGATCAAAAAGTGAGCTTGGCTGGGTAATAAGGTGTCTATAAGGCACGGTCTATACGGTCACATTAGTGGTCAGGACAGTTTCGATGTGTTGATATCTAAAACTATTCAAAAACATACTGCAAAAAGTGGCGTGGTTGGGTACGTGGAGGTGTGCAATCAGTCAATGGTGGGTGTCTCTGCAAATCACATGTGGGTTACTCCACTTTGAAAATCAGATTTTTCTTATAGAAAGTGAATTAAGCCAAATTTGGAGAGTGATCACTAGTGAACAAAGAGTGCAATCACTCTGCAATTTCACAAGACCAGTCTGGCCGCAGCCGTCTCCAAATCCAGCGAATCTTGTTAAAATTGTGTTGATAGCTTAAGACTAATAAAGATTTATGGATTTTTTTCTAATCGCCTTCATCGATTAATCGAAAGAATAATCGCCCGATTAATCAATTATCAATCAAATTATCAAACGAATTATCAATATAATCATTAGTTGCAGCCCTAGAACACATATTTTAGACAGTCGAGTCTTCCTTAATATTTTAGAATTATCCAGCTCAGCATGAATGTGGAAATCTAACAAACTAACGACGCGACAATGCCCAGAACTCCATCTGCGCTCAGCCCACATCCGTCACCAAGTAAATAAATACATAAAGGAAGTCGACAGAGTGGTAATTAGGGGAAAGGTGTGCAATCTCCTGTTGCCCTCAAGACATAGAGCATTCCTTCAGAAGGCTAATTAGGCCAAAATGTGCACTCTGCCTCTTGTCCCCCTTGCCAGAGAGAGCACTTATGGAGGAGTCATTAAGAAGATGTGAGTATGCACTCTGACTCTACTGCCCTCAGAGCGAGCACTCCCAATCACACTTTAAGTAGCTGCAAGTGTCCAGCATCTCTTAGTTTCCACCCATACACTTTCTCTAGAACTATTAACGGACTAAGATTCGATTACAGATATATTTTAGGCAAACACATTTGACTAACCCGTTTTTAAATTATACCATATTTTAAAATATTAAATAGATCTTAAATAAACATTTACAGCTGACTTGCTATAAAACACAAAATAGAAAAGGAAAATAATATTTATTGCACCCGTTCATTTCTTTTTCAGCCAAACTGTTACTGCAAATACTTCCTCAGCCATCCACCCAGCCGTTCCAACAAGTCACAAATCCTAAAATGTGGTGACATGGTAATGATTTGTGCTGATGCACCAGATTTAGCAGAATTTCTGCGTTTCCTTTATGCACTAGCCAAGAGCCTCCAGAACCATAACTAGCAGTGTCAAATTCTGGATTAGAGTAAATCTCTTAAAACAGCTATTAATAAAATAGATAATAAAACAGGTAGTTGTCGTACATAAATCTGATTGGCTGAGCCGTTTGTCCAGCCATGACATTATTGACATTAAAGCACACCTCCTCGACAGTAATGCATGTTTCATATCTGTATCTATGCATGATATATAATACATTACTTTTAAAATCATAAATGACAGATTAATATGAACAGTGAGCCAATGAACAATGAGAGCTAAGCCGGTATCCCGTTACGCAGTGATTAATGTTTACTTTAAAAACCAGATTAGATAACATTGAAGAAAACGAGTTTATTATTACTTTGTTTTAGACAAACATATTAATGAATTGAACCTTGTTTTTTATTATAGTTTTTATAACCATTATATGAAAGCAAGAAGGCACAAGAGTGAATGCATTATAGTGAAAAAATAAAGGGAAAGAGGTTATTAGGCACGACATGAAGTGGAGTACAGTTGCACCTCTTTCCCAAGATTTATTCACAATAATGCACAACCTCGAGTGCCTTATTGCTTTTATAAAAGGGTCACAAATACACAAACTTGATTTATGAATGTGTTTTTTGAGAGCAAAATTTGCACCAGTGTATCACTGGGCACACACTCACACAAACAAACACACAAACACATTCTACATGGGGCAATTTGGAGCATTCAATTGACTTGATCCATGTTTTTGGACTGTGGGAGGAAACCAGAGAACCCGGAGGAAACCCACGCAGACACGGGGAGAACATGGAAACTCCACCCAGGTTGTGATTCGTACCGGGAATCCCTAGTGCTGAGAGGAGAACGTGCTAACCACTATGCCACCATGCCCCCCACTGTTGTATATTATTTTAAGTCATAAAATACTGAATAATATAAACATATCATGCACTGATACAAATGTGAAGCAGTGTATTATTGCAAATAATGTCACAGCTGCACTGAAGGCTCAGCCAATCAGCTTTAAGGACCGGAAGAACTTTTAAGAAAGCAATAAGGCACTTATTAGGTTGTGCATTATTGTTAATAAATCATGAGAAAGAGATGTAACAATACTAATGTGTCGTGCCCAATAACACTTCTTTACCATGTTTTATTCCTTATTGCTTTATTAATTATTGCAATGCAAACACATTAAAGATGTCAGTCACTGTTTCTGGCCTTGCACAAACATTTAGGACAGGGGTGCCCACACTTTTCTTGCCCGAGATTTACTTTTCCATTGGACAGTTCATCGAGATCTATCGGGGTCAATCTCTATCTCTATTTTTTAGGTTTTTATATTAAAACCTGTTTACACACATCATGTTAGTATTGTCGAATCTGTTAGAATTGCTCTTTTATTAAACACATTCTAGCAAATAGCACGGAGAACCTGATTTTAGTTACAACCAAACACACAGTATACAGCACAATGTAAAACAATCACTGTAACACACATTTCCCCAAACAGAACATCCATCTATCCATCCATTATCTTCCGCTTTATCCTCTATTAGGGTCATAGAGGTGTTCCCCATGCCCATCCAGGGGATAACTTCGGGCGCTGGGCAGATACACCCAGGACAGGGCACCAATCTATCACTGGGCACACTCACACACAAACACACACTATATGGGGCAATTTGTAGAATTCAATTGACCTTGATCTATGTTTTTGGACTGTGGGAAGAAACCGGAGAACCCGGAGGAAAGCCACGTGGACACGGGGAGAACATGGAAACTCCACCCAGATTGGGATTCGAACTGGGAATTCATAGCGCTGAGAGGAGAACATGCTAAACCACTAAGCCACTGTGCCGCCCATAAACAGAACATGAACATTAATAAAAGTAAATGCATTTTGAGTTTGACATTGTAAAAAAATATTCACACACCCCCCCCCCCCACTCTAAATGAAAGTGGAACTTTTTTGTTCTTTTTGAGCTTCACTCGTCTTGTCAGTCAAATAAAGTGTAAAAACACAAACAGAAACTATCTAATTTTGATGATTCGGGAGGCGGTGCTTCAGATTTAGGCACGGAGGCGGGGCCACATACCGGTTTTGGGAACAGCGAGGCGGGGGGGGGGGGGTGTCAGACTGCTCGCTTGCAGAACGATAGAGATCGCCATTTAGAATTAATCACATTATGTGTGAATGTGTGCGTGTGTGTATAAGCGCTTCCGATACTGTGCTGTATAAAAAGCGCTGATACTTGATAAACGATAAAAAATTGATAAATTTTTTTTCTTTCTCAAACCTCATCGCGATGTGCCCGACACCCCGATCGACATATTAAGCACCCCTGATTTAGGACATTAATTCGTATAAGCAATTAGATAAGAATATGAAATAAGAAATTTCAAAAGGTTTAAATAAAAATGTTTAGAAATAAAATCGTATTAGTTAAAAATCTAAAAGTGCTATCCATTTCTATTCAAATAAGCAATTGTCAGTAGAGCTTACGTGGGCATGTTCTTACCTTGTCAGACGCTGTGGTTGAGGGCGCTCCCCAAACTTCCTGTAACGAAAAACAGAGAAATTTGACATGTGAGATGCGCAGTGAAAACAAACCACAACAAACACCAATGATGTCCAACTGTTAAGACGAACTCTGAAGTGACCAGAGCAGTGAGGATTATTATTGGACAAAATCCTTCAGCAAACAAAACGGAGATAAACTGTTTGGTCTTAACATTTCTGAGCCACTCGACAGATCGTAATTTTTAGCCAACATGCCTATGTAGCAAACATTTGTCACCTGACTGGGTGTACAAATATGAACTGCACTCCCACTGCTCGTCCACAAACAGCGGCATCACACAGCTAACGACACGACATTTGAATTATCGCTATCATTCTGCCAGTGAACAGGATCGATGAAAAAAATCCAACGTTGCCAAGACTTTATTTAAATGCATATTATGCTCTTTAGGGCAAGGTAACTCAGTGGTCAGGGCGTTGGGTTATCAATCTGAAGGTTGGGGGTTCAAATCCCAGGTCCACTGAAGTTACCAATGTGGGTCCTTGAGCAAGACCCTTAACCCTCATTGCTCCAGGGATGTTGTGATTAACCCTGTGCTCATCTTGTAAGTGGCTTTGGATAAAAAGCATCTGCTAAATGACCAAATGTAAATGTAAATGTATTTTGTATTAAAATCCCACAGTGTATATTCTAAGTATGTAATAGGAAACGTGATTGATGGACTTGCTATAGATTACAACTGATAACATAATTTGTATTATAAATACACTGGCTGGCCGTATATGCACATGCAAAGCACAGCACGAAGGGACGTGTGCAGAACTTTTGCACTTTTGCATCATATTATATTCCACTACATGTTTATCTTTACGCTGTTTGTCTTAAACTGCGCTACAGTGATGGCGGCTCCTATTGCCGATGCCTCTTATCCAAAACAACTTACAAAATAAAAGAAGAATTGTGTAAAATGTAAATAACCCAACTGTACTAATGCATGTGTAATTCATGCAATAGTTCATTTGAAATATGACAAAGGAACCTGGTCGGGAAAAGGTTGACTGAATTACAAAACTGCGTCCCATAGGACAAACCAGTTGCCGGGTTCTGCAGTTCTGCAGCATCAAGGGCCTTAGATGTAAAGGTTGTAAAGGTTGCAGTTGCATGTTCTTCCTTTATTGAACATACCAAGTGCGTCTGCGTCACAAATCACCTTTAGTAAGGGCTGCGCATAAACGCGCTTAATGGAGTCAGTGTGTGGGAGTATTGCACTGAAATGTAGTATTTAAACAAAAAAATCTGAATTATGAGATTTACATTACATTTACATTTGGTCATTTATTGGACGCTTTTATCCAAAGCGACTTACAAGCTGAGCACAGGGTTAATCATAACATCCCTGGAGCAATGAGGGTTAAGGGTCTTGCTCAAGGACCCACATTGGTAACTTCAGTGGACCTGGGATTTGAACCGCCAACCTTCAGATTGATAGCCCAACACCCTAACCACTGAGCTACCACTCCCAGATTGGTCGAGATTGATATGGAATGACCCAGCAGATAGTTGGGAGTTAAGCATGCCCCCTCCTGTGGTGTGCCAGTAATGGCCTTATTTACAAAACAAAAGAGACAGTTCACAGCTATTTAGAGGATGTTAGTTTGAATCCTTCAGGTCATTTGACCCGTCTCTGGGTTCCAAAGGTAGATATGTCCCCTCTCTGGGACTTCTAGTGTTAAAGAAACAGGCTAATAAACTAAGGATCGGACAATGTGTAACATTAGCATCATTGCTGGTCTGCCGAATGACACAAAACAGGAAGAACAAGCAAAATATTTTTAAAAATGTTTTTTAAAAACCACCCCTATATAGTGTTAAATTACTTTATCCTAAATTAATTCTGCTTGCGAAGTATAAGATTGAGTAGAAACGGGTAATTTATGCATAGAAAACAATATTAATTAATTACCACTCATTAGTTTTTTTTTTTATTATTGATTTATATTTTGTCATCAACAAACAATTGTGCAGCTTAATCAGATAACGGGAAGTGAGTGAAATAGCACTTGCAATTTCTTTTACCAGACACAGACAAACAGATGAAGCTAATATAGAGGTGGTAATAATAAATAACAGAAGCAGACCACATGACTAAATAGGAGAATCAATAAAGAAAGCAGTTAATTAACATAACGAATGAAACAAATAGGTAATGAATAAACCATGTTCCTTAAAGACACTGTATAAGAAGCAGCTTAATATGAAATACATTCTGGTCATATAACAACAATAACACTGAATACTTATACTGTACATGCCTGTATAATATAAAAGTATGTAAATATTTGAAATGGAAATCTTTTTATATTTGCATTAAGTGTACGCTTCATTAACTGATACTAAGTAAAAGAAGGCCTGACCACACTGGTTGAGTCACTGTAATCAGTATACAAGTGGTTTAGGGAACTAAAGTAATGGAAACCCCCAATCTCTGGGATGATTTCAACTACGCACGACTTTTCAATTTCATAATGACCAACTTTGGCCTAGTTAAGACTAGATAATGATTTATCGTCTGTGTGATTCAACTGTGGAACCACAGATCATCAGAATAGTAATTTATAGTAAGTGCTGACATAACTTGGTACCACCATTTTGCCATGAAACGTACTACATGTTGGTAACAACCGTGCAACTAAGGTAAAGGTTTTGCTTTGTGAGACTTGTGGTAAAACCCGAATCGGATCTAACTAGTGCACAAAACCCTCATTACCACATCGGATGGCACTCCGGGACGGCAAGGTATTGCAAAATTATATCAGAATACATGAAGCATTTTCACAATAGTCACTTTGTATAACATTGAGAGAACACGTAAAATGATTTCAGTATTCCACTATACCAACAAAATGAAAACTACAGCTGATTAGAAATGAATAGCTGCAGAAGTTATCAGTTATAACCTTTATTCAAGTGGAAAATGCACTGATAAGATGCTTTGCATTGGTTAAATCTTATTAAACATGATGTCTAGTTCAGAATGGAAAAGTATGTGTAACGAGGGGTAAATAAATGAATTCTGGAGACACAAGAATGGGCTTAATTACAGACAAAATTTCCAGAGCTCTTACTGCGCTGCATGAGATGTCACCGTTTATAAAGGTTGCACACATTCATCAGGCAGAACTGAGTAAGGAACATTCATGAGTAAGGAACTGAGTAAGTTAGCGCCTTTCCTCCCACAGTGCTGCTGCCCGCCCATCACACTATGCTTCAAGGTCGACAAACCTACAACGTTGGCTGGACATTGATCTGGGTACTTGCTAAATGGTATTTTAATCATTGCTTTGAACTCCCACTTATTAATCAGCTCATTTGCTACACTTCCTTTGCTTTATAGAATTTACCACAAATAATAACATTACTGTGCAGACTCACACTACCCATCAAAATTATTAGCATAATATTTTACAGAAAATTGTGTGTATTAAGAAATTATTAACAATTATTAAATTACCAGCATCCCTTCATTTAATACTTTGTATTTTCTCCCATATAAAATATTAGATAGTCTGAGTCATTGAGTTATTCTGATATTAATGATATTAAATTCCAATGTCCTGATTTACAGTAAAAAGTTACTGTTTGGACACACCCCTTTACCTCACTTTTGTCCATGTTCTCAGTTCCAATTAACATAAATATCGACTTTATCGTTCTACAGTTACAGTCTGTAGTCTGTTTATAGACTATAGTAAATACTGTGTATGTCCCCTTTACTCTGTTCTCTAATGGTTAGGACCCCAATAGTACAACTACAGAGCAGGTATTATTTAGTCAGTGCATTATTCCTATCCCAGCAGCGTCACTGAGTGTTTAAATGAAACTACAGCAGCACTGCTGCACTAAAACCCCCCTCACCACAACAGTGTCACTGCAGAATCCAGAATCCAACTATTTTGTGATGGTCCGGACCAACAGAAAACAAGAAAACCAACAGGGGATTAACAAAAAGAAAAAGAAAATGGATGAAAAAGAATGTTTACCAATGTAAATCTACAAAGTCAATCTAAGAGAAGGGAATAGACAGTTGAGTAATGGATTTTTTTCAAATAAATAAATGGAAAAAGACAAAAATTATAGTACAATAAATGTATTATCTTAACAATTTAAATATCCATCCATTTGGGTCGCGGGCCCATCCAGGGGAGAATGTTTCGGGCGCTGGGCAGATACACCCAGGACAGGGCGCCAATCCATTGCTGGGCACACTCTCACTCTCACACAAACACACTCTATATGGGGCAGAACTCAATTGGAGAACTCAATTGACCTTGATCCATATTTTTGGACTGTGGGAGGAAACCAGAGAACCCGGAGTAAACCTACGCGGACACGGAGAGAACGTGGAAACTCCACCCAGATGGGGATTCAAACCGGAAATCCCTAGTGCTGAGAGGCGAACGTGCTAACCACCAAGCCACCGTGCTGCCATTTTAGTAAATAAAGCAATTTAGATTTTAAAAAGTTCATAATCTTTAGGTTGTAGGTGGGGTTATTAAAATAAACTTCATTCATTAACGCTTCAAAGGCATTGGTTTAATTCCATTTTAAGCCATTTTAAACATGGCTTATCAGTGTGTGTTGTCTTACAAAATTGAACTCGCTGTTAAAATGACATTAACCTTGAGTACTGTGAAGAGAAGACTAGGAGACAGAAAGAGGCTGTGAAGGGTTTAAAATAGAAGAAAACGGGGAAAATCAATGACTGGATCTTTCTGAGCTAAGGGACGTCCTAAGGGTCATAACGAGGAGCTTGAATGAAAGGGACAAACACAGCAGGACAGGAGGGAGGATCAGGCATGCGCGGAGGAGGAAAGGGGAATGATAAAAAAAGGGACAAAGAGCCAATTAGAGAAAAAAAGATAAAAAATGAGATGAGTCAGAAGCTGGTCTGAAAGGAAAGAGATGGAATCGGAGAGCGAAGGATATGAGAGTGTGGTAGAGTACAAACGAGAGAGAGCCTGAGAGAGACACAAATGACGTGTGTGTAATGGTAAGTAGAATAATTATAGTGCCAAGGATCAATATGGTTCCCACAGTGAAACACCGATGCTGGAGTGGATAATGGATTCCAGCCTGTTTCAGGCACATGCTGCTGCACATCTCCCCTTTAGGGCCAGAAGCTTATAGTGACAAGATTTAACCCATAGAAAAATCAAAGCAAACCACGTTCACCAGACACAAAGTAAGCTGATTACAAAAACAAAATAAAATAGTTCTGCGGAAAGTGTCGAATTTCCTGTTTAAATGACATTTCGTTTATTATCCTTTCATTAATCATCTTCTGCTTAATCTTCAACTAGGGTCACAGGGGGTTCCCTATGCCCATCCAGAAGAGAACGTTTCTGGCGCTGGGCAGAAACACCCAGGACATTACATTTACATATAAATTTAGTCATTTAGCAGATGCTTATATCCAAAGCGCCTTACAAATGAGAATACCACAAGTCAGTAGTTATGAAGAAAACCAACTATACTGTAGAATTATAAAACCTGATTGTTATATTATCCTGCAAATATTATATATATATTACATTAATATCCATCCATCCATTATCTCCCGCTTTATCCTCTAGTAGGGTCGCGTGGGGTTCCCCATGCCCATCCAGGGGAGAACGTCTCGGGCACTGGGCAGATACACCCAGGACAGGGCGCCAATCCATCACTGGGGACACACTCATTCACACAAACACACTCTATATGGGGCAATTTGGAGAATTCACTAGACTTGATCCATGTTTTTGGACTGTGGGAGGAAACTGGAGAACCCGGAGGAAACCCACAGGGAGAACATGGAAACTCCACCCAGATGGGATTCGAACCAGGAATCCCTAGTGCTGAGAGGCGAACGTGTTAACCACTAAGCCACCGTGCCGCCCTATATTACATTAATATATATTATATTATCCTCTACAACAGGTATTTGTAAAAAAAGATTTGGGAAGAGTTGGGAAGATGGTTCCACCATTTTGCAGTGGTGAACGCCATGGAGTGAGAATTGGCTCCTCAGTGAGGTGGAATCACCAGGCAGCGATCATCACTGGAGCGTAGTGTATAAGCCGGAGAGTATTTTGGACAGGACGCCAATCAAGGACCCACACTGGTAACTTCAATGGATCTGGGATTTGAACCCTCAACCTTCAGTTTGCTGACCCGTCACCCTAACCACTAAGCTATGATGCCAGACAAATTTTTATTTTTACAAAATTTTCCTTGCTGATGTACGAATGAAACAGATGTTTTAAAAAACCTTTAGTGCCGATCAGCTTTTTTTTTCTTTTAAAATGTGGCAAAATAATAATTAAAAGAAATTAAATCAATTTTTTTTTAAATATATTAAAACAGACAGAGGACAGTTTCCTGCAAAGGAAACAAAAAGAGCGCACAGTGTCGGCCAAAAGGCTGAGACTTTTTTTTTTATATACCACAATATTTATATTATAAGTCATAAAATCAGCAAAACAAATGATGCAATGTATTTTCAAAAACTTGTTATACTTACAGTTTAAATGTTTACACTTACTATTCTTTTTACAATGTCTAAAAGCATTTTGTAACATTACATAACTTTCTCTGACCTTAACTGCCCTATAAATACATAAAGGCAGATGAATGTGAAAGAAAGTCCATGACAGCCATCGTTCTGTAAAAAAGAAAAAGCACCAAAATTGCAACAACTAGAAAAGACCCAAGAAGCATCTCATAAAAATTATAAATTCAAAAAAAAGCGTTTTCCACATCAATGCAAGAGCTTTGGCTTCGGCAGCTAGCCTGTAGTTTTAAAGCACTACAGAGGTCTACACTTGGCTGTGTACTCAACCAGAATTGTTACAGACAGTAAAGAGATACAATGACCCTACAAGCAGCTGTAAACGAACATTCATATCACTTTGGTGAACAACAAACTTAAATTCAAAAAGGAATATAAATGACTTGAAAAGGAATGGAAACCTATTAAGGTTTTGTGGGATGAGGTTCACCATAAGAAAAAAACATCATCTTAAGTTAGTCTTCATATGAGAACAACTATGAAAGGCATGGGTGGAATTTTCATCTAAATATTTTTAAACACACACATAGCCGGTTAAGTATCTGCAAAGCTGTAGCTGTTGTGAACATGGAAAATATGTTCAGGGAATAAGACTTTAAATTTTCATTCATTCATTCATCCATTATCTTCCGCTTTATCCTCTATTAGGGTCGCAGTGGGGTTCCCCATGCCCATCCAGGGGAGAAAGTTTCGGGCGCTGGGCAGATACACCCAGGACAGGGCGCCAATCTATCGCTGGGCACACACTCACTCACACAGACACGTACGCATACACACTCTATATGGGGCAATTTGGAGAACTCAATTGAGTTGATCCATGTTTTCGGACTGTGGGAGGAAACCGGAGAACCCGGAGGAAACCCATGCAGACATGGGGAGAACATGGAAACTCCACCCAGATGGGGATTCGAACCGGGAATCCCTAGTGCTGAGAGGCGAAAGTGCTAACCACTAAGCCACCGTGCCGCCCCGACTTTAAATATATAAAATAAAAAAAATAAAGGAAGGCAACTGGCCTGGTGGAGCAGTGGTTAGTGCCCTTTCCTCACACCAAAAAAATACTGGTAAAATTCCCAGGCAAAGAGTCCTTTCAGTGTGGAGTTTTGCATGTTCTACCCATGAGATATATATATATATATATATATATATATATATATATATATATATATATATATATATATATATATATATATATATATACACACACTTACACACACACACACACCCCATACGTCTACAGATAGACTGATGACCTCTTCAAACTGTTTTCCGGCAAATGTAATCAGGATTAGTGCCTTGAAAATTAATAACTAACTAAATAAAAATATTTCTAAAGCATTTTCAATTTTTGATTTACCCCTTTGCATTTACACAAACAAAAAAAAGTGTCATTTTAAATTTCCAACATGATTATGTCCTTTATTTACATCATTTAAATTCATCATCACACCCACTTTACCAAGTTTCACTTAAAAAGAATAATATTTACAATTTTATGTGTATTCGCGTAGGTTATTTGTGTAGGTTTCCTCCGAGTTCTCCGGTTTCCTCCCATAAGTCCAAAAACATGAATTCAAGGTATGTGTGAGAGAGACTGTCCTGTGTATCTGCCACAGTGTAGTACACAGTGTCTCTGATCTAATTTCTAATAACACTGTGGCTAAAATCTTCTATAGCTTTTCTTATGTTAGCACTGTTCCGAAGATGCTCTGAAAGAACAAAAGGGTTCTTTTTTTCATATCTAATAAGCATTAAGAACACAGAGGCTCTGTTTGACCGATACAATTCTGCCTTTTAAAACTAATTGTGACAATACGGCAGCCAGCAATCAGTGCGTTTATCTTTTTTAGCCAACTACAATGTCATAATGGGGATTCATTGAAAAAGAAAACTCAGACAGCTGTTTATTTTTTCCTGCCAGTGTCAAGTTTGGAATGCAGCTGGAAGTCTGAATTGGTAGCTCGCGTGTCGTTACGGCTGAGTGCTTTGCCAAATACATGGCACAGGATGCCAAACATGGACAATCTGGATGGACAAGAAAGAAATAGTTCATGCAGCCTATAAAAAGAGAGCCACTAAACAACACAAAAGTCAAAAATGACCACAAAATTGAACCCGCCTCTCTAATCTAGTGTCAACTAGAACCGCATGTTTCAGCTTCCCGAAGATGGAATTTAAAGCAGAATTACTGCGGAGAAACCGCTCTTATCCAAATCCGACATCCAAAGACTGCAAAACAGACATCTCTAAACGCTGAAAACACATACCAACCTTTATTCTATTGAGAATAATGTTTTCCTTATTAAATTAGCTGTATATCATAATGGTGAATTTAAATGCTTTCACATAGACAGCATGTCATTTTAAGGCATTGACTAACATTGATATTCCACTGTTCTTAAAACGATCACAGTGAAGGCACCGAGCTAAAATTCAAACTGTAAATCGAAAGCAAACCAGCCACATGCATGAACAATGTGATCCAAGCTGCTTTGGTTTTAGGTTAATACATCCAGCAAAGGGGCGGCACGGTGGCTTAGTGGTTAGCATGTTCTCCTCTCAGCGCTAGGGATTCCCGGTTCAAATCCCCATCTGGGTGGAGTTTCCATGTTCTCCCCGTGTCTGCGTGGGTTTCCTCCGGGTTCTCCGGTTTCCTCCCACACTCCAAAAACATGGATCAAGTCAATTGCCCCATATAGAGTGTGTCTGTGTGAGTGAGTGTGTGCCCAGCGATGGATTGGCGCATCTGCCAAGCGCCCAAGACGTTCTCCCCTGGATGGGCATGGGGAACCTCGCGACCCTAATAGAGGATAAAGTGGAAGATAATGGATGGATGGACATCCAGCAAAGATACATTACAAAGAACCTACAAAATGGGAAAACATGCTGCACAGGTTGCCAGTTCATTGCAGGTCAGTCATAGATAAACACATCAATGCACATAACGAAGCATCTCCATCTCACCTGACTTACATGTGTTTGGACTTTGGGCGTATAATGGCACTGCTGGAGGAAAACAACATTGACGGCGGGGAGAATGCTCTCGTTTGTACATTTCACTGCAGTTTTACAAAGCCTTGTTAAATAGGCACGTCGACAATCTCCTCTCACTGTACTGATGACGCATGAGAGCTTCACACTTCATTTGATCCCAATACCTGTCAGACATCCATTATGAGGACGTGATCAAAAAAAAAATTATAAATAAAAAGAAATCCTATTTCTTTAATAAAAATTCACAAAGATTTAGATTTTTTATGAGGTTTGAGAACATTTCCACCATTATTGTGGGGTGGGTACAGTACAGTAGAGTATTATTTTAGAAGTCCTGAGCTAAAGTTCTTTTCTTGTTTTCAGACACAGACATGTCCACACACACACACACACACACACACACACGCATACACACACTGACATGCAGAGCAAAGCTGGTAGCTGCAGCCTTTTCCTGTTTGTTCTATGAGGTCATATGTTCAGCCAGTTTACTCTGTCCCCTCTCCTCTGTCCAATGCAAACTTAAAAACGTCTGACAGGAAACGCTTTTACTTATAGAGCAAACACGTGATGTCATATGCAAAGACTTTCACACCCTCATTTGTATAATATGATTTGATTTTAAAGTGTCTGTAAGTCAGCACATCCACTATAAATAGTTTATTTTCAATGTTTTTAGCAAACATCCATAAATCACTATTATTTTTATGTAATATGTAAATGTAATGTAATGTAATGTAAAAATACAAAGAAAACAGTACATAGGCCATTATGTAAAATGAAATAATAACAGAATTTAAATGGTAGGAGTGGTGGCTTAGTGGTTAGCACATTCGCCTCTCAGTGCAAGGGATTCCCGGTTCGAATCCCCATCTGGGTGGAGTTTCCATGTTCTCCCCGTGTCCGCGTGGGTTTCCTCCAGGATCTCCAGTTTCCTCCCACAGTCCAAAAACATGGATTCATGTAAATTGGCTGCTCTAAATTGCCCCTATGTAGTGTGTGTGTGTGTGTGTGTGTGTGAGAGTGTGCCTAGAATTGAAATGAGAGCGGCATGGTGGCCTCTCGTTCACCTCTCAGTCCCAGGTTTGAATCCCAATCTGGGTGGAGTTTCCATGTCCTTCCAATGTCCATGTGGGTTTACTCCGGGTTCTCCGGTTCCCTCCCAAAGTCCATAAACATGGATTCAAGATAAACTGGCTGTTCCAAATTACAACTATGTAGTGGGTGTATAGAAAATGGTAGAAAATAGTTAGACGAAATTTAACTGTGTGGACATTTTTTTTCCCTCCTTTTAAAGATGCCATGTCTTAGAAGAGGGTGCTGTTGTGAAAAAGTCCCTCTCACTTCATTAAAACAGACAGCAGTACAGTGAGGGATGTAAATATGAGGGTATTTTTTAAAGGAAAGAGAAGTGGAGGAGGAAAAATGCCTGGCGATGAATTTACTGATGACACTTTCCCCAGCTGAACACTTAAAAGTAGACCTCAATAGAGGAAAGGGAAGCCCTGTCAGAACTGCGTTTAATCTGTTTTTCTGCACGTTATCCATTTTTACTTCCTTCCCTCTGGTCTTCCTCTCCTCCATTCAAGCGCACCAAAAGAGAAAAGTGCTACTCACACAGTAACTCACTCACACGGGTGAAGGTTGTACCTTAACACTAAGGAAAAAAAAATAGCATCATATTTGAGGCCCAATTTCTTAGTATCATAATAGAATATAGACTTACTGGCCAGTTTACTTTCTTGTTTAGTAGGTGCAGAACCTTACCTCCCTGAGCTCCTCCCTGAGTTACCTCCCTGAGCTCCTCCATCTGCATGTGCCCGCATGGTGGCTCAGGTCAGCTGATCAGCTGCTCCTGAAGTAACCGAGGTCCAAGCTCAGAGGTTACTGAGTGTTTTCCATTGTGGCTCCAAAGCTTTGGGACAACCTACCGCTATATATTAGACAGGTGTCTTCACTGTCCATCTAGTCCTAAAACCCATTTTCATTCTCTGGCTTTTAATACAACATGATTTAACTTTGGGAGTGGTAGCTATCAATCAGAAGGTTGGGGGTTCGAATTCCCAGGTCCACCGAAGTTACCAATGTAACCTTGAGCAAAGTCCTGAACCCTCATTGCCCCAGGGGTACTGTATAACCGACCCGGTGTTCTGACCCCAACAGGTTGGGTAGCATCAGCTACATGACCAGATATAATGTAATGTACTTGGTGTTATTTGTTTATATAGATTTATTGGTATTTTGCATTCTTGTCTTTATCATTTTTGTTTTAAGTTTAACACTGTAAAGCATTTTGTTGAGGCCGTTGTTGTTTTCTGAAGTGCATTATAAATAGAATTGAGTTTCTATCAGTACAGACAGCAGTCCATCTGTTTCTCTACATACTTAGTTAGTCATTGTTCCTCTCTTTACTAAAGGTCAGGACCCCATCAGAACCTGTATTAGCGTGTATAAGTTGGATAATGTATGAGTTTTAGCACTGCACTGACACTGCTGGTGTGTTAGTGAAGCAGACTGTTTTAAACTGTTTCCACTCGCTGTGTACACCAATAATCTGCTTTATTGCTCCACCTTGTAGATGTAACACATTTCAAGGATTCAAGGAGATTTCATTTGTCATGTACGTAACATGTGGTATTTGAAATGCAATGTTTCACGGACCCAGTTTACCCTGAGTGGTAGGATTATTATTTTTTTTAATATTACGTTAGAAAAAAATTAATAAAAAAAAATTTAAAATTAAAAGTAAATATAGCAGCATATAATAAAAATATAGATATAAAAATATAATGGCAGTAAAAAAAGTAAAAATAAAATATAAAATATAGCAGCCGTGAGATATGGTCTGTTGGAAATGTGTCGTAGTGTTACAGTGTTTAGGGAGAGTGTCTGTTGATTTAGGTGGAGTTTAAGAGTCTTACAGCTTCTGGTATGAAGCTGTTTCTCAGTCTTGTTGTTTTTAGTTGCCGATTAGCAGTAAGCTCTTATGGGAATTGTAGTACACAATGATTTGGATTTATTTATGTCAACTCTGTTAAATAATAACTCACAAGTAGTTTGTTTGGCTTGACTTTTAAACAAAACTAGAGTCACACCCTAAAAAGCTGTCAGGAAAACACATTCTATAGTAGCTGACGCTGTGATGCGCTGTGGTTTGAACTCCTGTCCAGTTTATCAGTAAATAAATGCAAAAGCTAATAACAGCTATAGCCAGAAACATAAAAAGTTAAACATCTCAATATAACAGTCATGGAACAAAGTATAAAGAAGTGTCAGAGCAGTCTCACACACATGACATCAATAATTTTTGTTTGTTTTACATAGTAGATGTTTTCCTTAAATGCATTTGACAAGCAAATCTAACTGGCTCTGAAACAGCGAAACTTAACCAACTTAATAAAGCCATAAGTTACTAGAGGGCGTGGCATTATTCTGAATAATTCACAGGAAATAGGAGTTATTAGGCACGACGTGTAGCATCGAGTATTCCATACACCTCTTTCCCATCATTTATTATTATTTATAGATAATGCATAACCTTGGTGCCTTATTGCTTTTATATATAACGGTTACAAAACACACCATAATAAAAAAAAACAAAGTTTTTTTTTGTAATAAATGTGTTCATTTAACAAAATTATTCATAAACTGGTCTTTTACGACATGTTCTAGTCCTGTTCATCATCAAGTGATCATTGCTTGCTGAGAACAGGATGTCGGATTAGTGCTCACCGGGAATCGGCTCACTGTTTATTTTAATCTGTATTTTCATTAATAGTACATGGTTTAAGATAATGTATTGTATGTCACGCACTGATAAGAACATGAAGCGGTCAGAGGTGTGCATTATTGTCAATAATGCTACAGCTGTACAAATTGATCAGCCAATCAAATTTAAGAACCAGAGCTCCTCGCGTATATATATATATATATATATATATATATATATATATATATATATATATATATATATATATGGTGTAGTGCCAACATTATGGTCAGTATACTTGTGTACAAGAGTGAATTCTTGGGGAAAAGAGTTGAAGCATTAAATGTTAACAACCCTAAATTGCAAAAGGGTCCTGGAATAAATAAACATTCATACATTTTGAGAATTAGTGCATCATGGTGGGGCAGTGTATAGTCATATGGCAAAATAAAGTTCTGGGTTGTATTCTAAGGCAGTAAGTTTCGATTCTGCATTTTGCAATATTTGGATTAAGAGGTCAGAAATACTTTCCTGCAAACAGATTTGAGTTAAAACTATTTGTTTCATAAAGCTCAGGAAACTGATTGGTCTACCTCAATACAATCATGGCAGCTAAGAATGTATAGATTTTGCACAATTCTGCATTTGTCTTGAAATACCAATATATACCAAAATATATAGGGACTGGTCAGAAAAAAATGCATATAGAAAGCTGCTGTGGGAAAAGGAAACTTAATAAAAGATCAATAAACATGGTAAAACCTAAGCAGCATTGTGGTTGCTGATGAGCCAAGTGTCTATAGCGAATGATAATGGGGGTTTTCCCTCTCTGTTTTCCAAAGGAAGTGAGAGTGACATAATTACATCATAAGCCAAAACTCAACAGGATAAGCAGTTGCTCCATCAACACTGTGATCATATCAGATGAATCAGTCCTCAGCAGACTGACTTCATTTACTCACTATAGACTATAAGATTAAGATATAAGGATTAGCATCATCCAAAAGAAAACTAATTACATTTGGATTTGGTCATTTATTGGACGCTTTTATCCAAAGCGACTTACAAGGTGAGCACAGGGTTAATCACAGCATCCCTGGAGCAATGAGGGTCTTGCTCAAGGACCCACATTGGTAACTTCAGTGGACCTGGGATTTGAACCCCCAACCTTCAGATTGATAGCCCAATGTCCTAACCACTGAGCTACTGCGCCCTAATTAAGTCCAAATTTGATATGATAGCATCTAATGTTTGGAATCCCCTGCACTTAAAGCAAATTAAAAATGTTAAAAATCTAAATAAATAAAAAGGTTTAAACCCTAAACTATTAATTACATCATTTTGGATATTATTTTATGCCGTGACTTCCACATATACCAACAAGACAGCTGAGGTCATGTTACAGGAGGAATTCTAATGCAGCACCCCTGAAGCAATGAGGATTTAATAGTCTGGCCAAGAACACTCAACCTTCACGACACCCCTAATCAAACTTAAACCATTAACAGTAATAAATAAATTGATCATCTCAGATGCAGGCGGCACGGTGGCTTAGTGGTTAGCACCTTCGCCTCTCAGCGCTAGGGATTCCTGGTTCGAATCCCCATCTGGGTGGAGTTTCCATGTTCTCCCCGTGTCTGCGTGGGTTTCCTCCGGGTTCTCAGGTTTCCTCCCACAGTCCAAAAACATGGATCAAGTCAACTGAATTCTCAAAATTGCCCCATATAGAGTGTTTCTGTGTGAGTGAGTGTGTGCCCAGCGATGGATTGGCGCCCTGTCCTGGGTCTATCTGCCCAGCGCCCGAGACGTTCTCCCCTGGATGGGCATGGGGACCCCCACCGCGACCCTAATAGAGGATAAAGCGGGAGATAATGAATGAATGAATGAATCTCAGATGCATTAATAAAGCAATATGTCATTAAAAACCTGCATTATTGGTCAGGTAAAAAGGTTTTATTAGGCACAACCCGAAGCGGAGTGCAATTACACCTCCTTTTCATGATTTATTCACAATAATGCACAACCTTGAGTGCCTTATTGCTTTAATAAAATGGTTACAAACACATTATAAAAAAAACAAGGTTTGATTAGTAAACATGTTCATTAAAAGCTAATTCATTAATAAACTTGTCTTGTGTGATGTAATCTAGTCTGGTTTTGAAAGTGAATGCTGATCACTGAGTGACAGAATTCCAGCTTGTTACACAATCAAAGAACAATAAGACTTGGTTCTTATATGAAAAATAATGTAATGCATATCACACATTGATATAAATGTGAAGAGGCAATCATTTTCAATAATGTCCTTTTCAATATACCTGGCAAATAGATTAGCCAATTAGATTTAGGGATCGGAACTTTCCATTTTATAATGATGCACATATAATCTGTAAATGAATTTTAATAACAGTACCTGCACTTATCCTTTCAGTGGTTCAATGTCTTTGCTGACATTAGTGCACAGCGATGAAGGACGATCCTTAACAAAGCACCTTTGTAAAGGTGACATCCAGCACCTTTGTAAAGGCAAACACGTGCGCCATTTTAAATTCCAACATAATTGGTAATGAGCTAAATCTACCACCCTACACCAGCTCATTAAGACTGGCTTTGTGGTTTCCACTGTGGAGTCACTCAAGTTCATGGACACCACCATATCCAGTGACCTGAAGTTGGAGAAGAAGACTTTCCATTGCCAAGAAAGCTCAACAAAGAATATAATTTCAGAGACAGCTTTAAAAAAAAAAAAAAAATTTAATATAAGACGCCACAAAATTTGATGATCCAGTTCTACACAGCACTCACCAACATCATCTATAGAACCATCTGGTTTGGTTCGTCAATCTCACAGGAATGATAATTAACATATGAAATTATGTCAATTCTGATTCTAATCAAATTAAGTGGGAGTGATATTGTATACGAAAGATTTTTTTTAATATGTAGCTAAAATACATAGTTTAATTTAAAAATTAAGCATTGTAAATAAAGCAGAATTATTTATGAAGGCTTCAAACAAGCAAAATCAAAAACAACTGATACTTCGCTAAAAACAAGAAAGGTTTTTGAAGGGTGTATCTGGTGCCTTTGATGCAGAGTTGACATCCTGTCTCAAATCACATAATTCTGGTGTGTTAAAGCGAGATGGAGGGCAGGAAGTAGACTAGTTTACATAAGAAGCATTGTAAATATAAGGCCATGCACCTTGTTCTTAGATAGTCATAGATAAGGATGCACATAATTTTTTTTTTGTCTGCTTCTCAATAGAAAACCTAAAGAGATGAAGCCATTTATCTCATTCGTTATTTTCAGTTTCAGTCTGGTGGATCTTTTTTAAAAAAAAACTACTTGTACACAGTGAGGCTGTGTAATTTTAATACGCATTATAGATTCCTTTCATAGATTCTTCACATCACTCCACAATTTTTACTTTTCCTGTTTACCACACTTTTTACAACGTGAAAGGTATACATTTAGAATATGTTATTGTGAGCTTTGTAGGTCAAGTGTTTTCCTTTTACAGAATGAGCCAAGCTTCATACTCTGTCAGTAATGAGGGTTATGTTGCCAAGAAATACATACATCAGAAATTCGCAACTGCTGGTCGCAATCCAAAAAGTGGGTCGCGGACACGTTCTGGGTGGGTCACAGACAGCTTGTAAAATAAATGATAAAATAAAATAATAAAAATAATTCATGCTTAACTGATTTTGTACTAGTCTTTTAATTTGGGGGGAAAAAACAGACAGAGAGAGGCACGCGTCAGACACATGCAGCATTCTCGTTGCCATGATGGCAATTATATAAGCCGGAATATTTGAAATGTGGGTTTTTTGTTTATAAAGTTTCTCAGTTTCTTAAAAAAAAATGCTTTTAAATGTACTATGCATGCATATCTTTGTTTAAATGTGTCCTTAAAAGTTTTTTTTTTTTTTTAATTCATTTAAAAGTGGGACACGACAATGACAATGAGAAAATGTGAGTACTGGGCTGAGACCAGATAAGAACCCCTGATGTAAATGTACCCTACATGGTACTGCCCAGTGAAACGCCACAAAATCCTTAAAGGTTTCGCTCATTTTCTGATCGAAATATTCAAATCGTAACATGTGCCAGCAACTAATAAGCTACCTCGTGTACTTTATTTTTATTTACAATTTTTCCCCTGATTACTATTTGTACTGCGTTATACACAATGTATCCTAACTAAGTTACAAACACCCTGCTAAATTCCCTGTCTGGAACGGGAACATACTCATGACCTTTAATGCAAGTTAAAAGTTACACAACAACGTTTATACATCCTCTGTTCTCCGTCCTAAACTCCTGCTAACAATTACTAACTGTTACTATTGAATGAATGAATGCTGAATCTGAAAGAAAACATGTTCACCCACATGTTCATTTCACACACCTTTCAGCAGCATTATTCGAAACCAGTTAGTGCAGTTGATTTAAGTCAACTGCATGATCAACCACAGACAGGAGTGTATTAAATGTAGGGATCGTATTTCAGGGCCTCTGGGGATTCTCCGTACTACTTACAAAACTTTGATTACCATTCCTGCAGGATATGAAGTTCGAGGGTAAAGGGAAGCACTTAACATGGCCAAATGTTTTTTTATGTGAGAGTTAGTGTAAAAGTGTGAATTACAGTGTGGTGGTGGGTAGTAAATTACACACATATCTTGAAGTCACATGCCTACAGGCAGAGATAAATCTTTAGGAGGGAACAACATTCACACATTTACAAAATGCCACCTTCCTGACGTTATTCAGCCGAGACAACTCATGAGTAGAAGCCCACTTAGAGATAAACAGTGGGTTACACATCTTTATTTCAATTTAAATAAAAACCACAAATGTTTGCAGGGGCACATTTGGACAATGCTGGAATGTTCCAGTCTAAAATAAAAAAACAACTGGTTTAACTTTACATCTACTTAACTTTGTAAACAGAACATTTATCTCAAATGGTGCTATTAAAACTGTTTTTTGGTGGCTTAGTGGTTAGCATGTTCGCCTCTTAGTGCTAAGGATCCAGGTTCGAATCCTAATCTGGGTGGAGTTTCCATGTTCTCCCCATATCTATGTAGGTGTCCTCCAGGTTCTCCGGTTTCCACAGTCCAGAAACATGGATTCAAGGTAAATTGGCTCTAAATTGCCCCTACAGTGTGTGTGTGTGTGTCTGTGTGAGTGTGTACCCAGCGATAGATTGGCACCCTGTCCTGGGTGTATCTGCCCAGCGCCCGAAACGTTCACTAGTTTTTTAACTTTCAAATTTTTGTACCAATTTTTTACAAAACAAAAAAGGATTAGATGACTAACAAACTGTGCAGCTAGAAATAAGCTACAGTCTGCCACTGTACAGTCTGCCACAAGGTGAAGCAATAATCTGAATGTGTCTCACAGAGGGTACAGTGAGTGAACACATTGTTCAAAAAACTCCAGCAGCACTGCTTTGTCTGCTTTATTTGTACCAGCGCAGCAGGGACATCACCTGTGGCGGTCCTCATTGGTGGTCCTGATCACTAGAGAACGGAGGAAAGTATGCAGAGAAACAGATGGACTACAGTCTGTAATTATACAACTGCAAAACTAAAGTAGTAAATCAGAACACGTGGCCTGAATAGGAGGAACATTTCATAATTTATGTTTTTCCAGTAAGTTCAATTCATATTCAGGGTTTGGCAGCATGACTAAGCAACAGATTGGTACAACTTGGTAATATCCAAATATAATAACTAACATAAAAACAGAAGTTCGGTGTGCGGTAGCTCAGTGGTTAGGGTGTTGGGCTATCAATCTGAAGGTTGGGGGTTCAAATCCCAGGTCCACTGAAGTTACCAATGTGGGGGCTTGAGAAAGACCCTTAACCCTCATTGCTCCAGGGATGTTGTGATTAACCCTGTGCTCACCTAGTAAGTTGCTTTGGATAAAAGCGTTTGCTAAATGACCAAATGTAAATGTAAGGTTAATAAAAAAAAGACTAGGGCAGCACGGTGGCTTAGTGGTTAGCATGTTCGCCTCTCAGCACTGAGGATCTAGGTTCGAATCCCAATCTTGGTGAAGTTTCCATGTTCTCTCCATGTCCATGTGGGTTTTCTCCAGGTTTTGCGTTTTCTTTCCAAAACATGGATTCAAGATGAATTAAATGCTCTAAATTGCCTCATATAGAGTGTGTCTGTGTGAGTGAGTGTGTGCCCAGCGATAGATTGGCATGCTGTCCTGGGTGCATCCACCCGGCACCCGAAACGTTCTACCCTGGATGGGCATAGGAAACTTGTCCTAGTAGAGGATTAAGTGGAAGATAATGAATGAATTTCTCTGACCAAAAAGTGGCAAACATCTTCAGGTCTGCTAAAAATAATATAGGAGAAGGAGTCTGTAATAATTTATTTGATCAAGGACATGAATCATACCGACATGGGCAGATACACCCAGGACAGGGCGCCAATCTATCGCTGGGCACACACTCACTCACACAAACACACTCTATTTGGGGCAATTTGGAGAACTCAATTAACTTGATCCATGTTTTTGGACTGTGGGAGGAAACCGGAGAACCCGGAGGAAACCCACGCGGACACGGGGAGAACATGGAAACTCTACCCAGATGGGGATTCGAAACGGGAATCCCTAGTGCTGAGAGGCGAACATGCTAACCACTAAGCCACCGTGCCGCCCTGTGCTAGGGGTTCCCGGTTCGAATCCTAATCTGGGTGGAATTTTCATGTTCTCCCCGTGTCTGGGTTCTCCGGTTTCATTCCACAGTCCAAAAACATGCATCAAGGTCAATCAAATTCTCCAAATTGTTCCATATAGAGTGTGTTTGTGCGTGTCTGTGTGAGTGAGTGTGTGGAGTGAGTGTGTGCCCAGTGATAGATTGGCGCCCTGTCCTAGTTGTATCTGCCCAGCGCCTGAGACGGTCTCCCCTGGATGGGCATAGGGAACCCCCCCCGTGACCCTAATAGAGGATAAAGCGGAAGATAATGGATGGATGGATGGTCGGACATCACATTTGCATTACATTTGGTCATTTAGCAGACGCTTTTATCCAAAGCCACTTACAAATATATAAACTTGGTTGGGGTCAGAACACATGGTTGTTATAGCAACCCTGGAGCAATGAAGGTTGAGTCTTGCATAAGGACCCACATTGGTAACTTCAGTGGATCTGGGATTTGAACCCACAACCATCTAATTAATATCCCAACACCCTAACCACTAAGCTACCATACCCTATATACAAATATAATGAAGTTGTTTTTCTTCTTTATATAGAAAATTGAAAAAACATTTAGGTAGAGGAATTCTAACCACTTTATATGACAGTACACACTATAAATGATTTCTTTGAAAATGTTGAAAAGAAGAAAATAAGTACATTGCTCATAATTGGAACAGAGAACACACCTTTCTTCTAAGGAAATTACGAAAAAATAAACAACTGTTTGTTGTAAAAAAATTAATTTTACAAAAAAAAAAAAAAAAGTATTAATTTTATTTATTTTTTTTTTTAAACTGTCAACGAGTGCATCTTGGCTGCCAGTTGTGACTCATAAGCTTCTCAATAATTTGAGCAAAACTGATCAGCGTGGAATAATGCACTCTTTGTATACCGTGCCCTCGGTTAGCTTCTCAAACAGAATTATTCCTCAAGTCCTGCCCAGATAAACAGTTAATTTAATACCTTAATTGGTGATTGATGATCCCATATTAGACCTAATTACGTTATATGTAATAAGTAAAAGGAAAATCTGGTTCAGTGAAAACACACTTGTCTCTTATCTAATACATGTTCATCGGTTAATTTATTTAAATATTTTTTTATAATAAATGTTCATTACCGCATTCTTTATTAAAACTTCATGAAGTTGCAGCAATGTGGAGTCTACCTCAGCATCACAGGGTGCAAGCTGGGCACCAACAATGGGCAAGGTACCAATTAATCATAGGAATAAGTGCGCATGAACACTCACGAACACATGCATACAAACTCTCCCTCTCTCTCTCTCAACAATGAAATCAACCAGGCCAAGACATACAGCCAGTATGGAGCTGTGTAATGCATCACCACTAATTACTGTTCCACAACACCACCCCATAATCAGCATGGCAATCACCAATTAATTCCTCACTCCGGTAACAAAATAATACCTATAAAATCACTCATTAGGAAAAAAATTGCATGACAGTATGTCTGCAACAGTATTAATACCACAGTGAGATTGAATCACCAGGCGACATACATCACTAAAAGAAGATTTAGTTATAAATAGTTATAAACAATAAAAAAGACATATTACAATATAGATGGGCAGGCGGCACAGTGGCTTAGTGGTAGCACGCTGGCCTTTCAGCACTGGGGATCCAGGTTTGAATCCCAATCTGGGTGGCATTTAATCAATGTTCTACCGGTTTCTTCTGGGTCCTTTGGTTTCCTCCCACAGTCCAAAAACATGGATTGAAGATGAATTGGCTGCTCTAAATGCCCCCTATATTGTGTGAGTTAGTGTGCCCAGCGATAGATTGGTTCCCTGTCCAATCACCAATTAATTCCTGTGGGCACACACTCACACTCTATATGGGGCAATTTTTTGGAGAATTCAATTGACTTGATCCATATTTTTGGACTGTGGGAGGAAACCGGAGAACCCAGAGGAAACCCACGCGGACACGGGGAGAACATGGAAACTCCACCCAGATGGGGATTCGAACCGGGAATCCCTAGCGCTGAGAGGCGAACGTGCTAGCCACTAAGCCACCGTGCCGCATTATAATATTAATATTTTATACAATTAAAAACGTACTGAATGTTTCTATGGATACATATTTTGTCGCCTGTTCTTGATCGTTAAGAGGTACCACTCGGAATTTCATTGTATCACGTACAATGACAATAAAGCTCTCTATTTATCTATCTCTATCTATTATTTGAAATGATTTACTGGAGTATTTATTGGTTTAGGTATGAGCTCTGTACTGATCACAATTATTTCTTCACAACAAATAATAATAATAAAGTTAATAATCCTTACATTGTGCATAGAGGTGTTTATTATGATGCCGTGAACACATACCCCTGTTGATCGCAGTTGTTACAGTTATTAATCAAAAGCGCTGTGTCCTTGAGCATGAACAAAATGCTTTGCTACAAAGAAGACAGAAAGAAATGAGCAGCAATTCCGGTCACTGTTTGGAATTTTGAAAAAGGCAATCAAACAGCAGATTGAAAACCAATTTCTGCACAAATGCCCAATAGGTCGATCGCACAGTGCATGCTGGTAGATAGCCATGGAGAAAGAAGGACTTATCAGCGCTTTTATTACAGCGCAGTATCGGAAACACGTACACACACATATCACACACACACACTGTGAGTCGTTCTGAATCGCGATCTTATCTCTGTGTGAGCGACCCCTGCTCTCCCCATCTCTCTCTCTCTATTCCCAAAACCGTTCTCATTTAAATGTACATTACACTCAAACTGCTTATAAAGCTGGGCGGGTCAATGAAATTGGCATACTGTTACATAACTACAACCAACTATTATTATTATTACCACTTCCCAGCATGCCTTGCAACCAGGTTATATGTGTTCTAAGTTTTATGCTTTTATTAATGTTCATGTTCTGATTGGGGGGGATATGGGTCGCAGGGATTCTGGTTCTGCATTTGTTTTGCATACGGTGTGTTTGCTTGTTTGGTTGGGGAGATTGCCAATTAGGGGAAACGTGTGTTGGGGAAATCGTGCCTTAAAATTAAATAAAGATTAAATAAAAATTAAATAAATAAAAAAATTATTTATTTAATAAAAAATTAAATAAATAAAAAAATAGTAAAAAGTTGATATTCTTATGCTTCATTCCCCATTACTATGAATCAGTGATGCAAACTATAAAGCTACTATATATATATATATATGGCACGGTGGCTTAGTAGTGAGCACATCCAAAATATTAGCACATTCTCGGTTGGGAGGAGTTTCCATGTTCTCCCCGTGTCTGCGTGGGTTTCCTTCGGGTTCTCCGGTTTCCTCCCACAATCCAAAAACATGGATCAAGTCAATTGAGTTCTCCAAATTGCCCCATATAGAGTGTGTTTGGGTGAGTGAGCGTGTGCCCAGCGATGGATTGGCGCCCTGTCCTGGGTGTATCTGCCCAGCACCCGAAACGTTCTCCCCTGTATGGGCATGGGGAACCCCACCGCGACCCTAATAAAAGATGAGGTGGAAGATAATGGATGGATGGATGGATGGAGATAATTAAACCTATTTAAAATGGATGGCAGGGTGGCATGGTGGCTTAGTGGTTAGCATGTTCGCCTCTCAGCGCTAGGGATTCCCGGTTCGAATCCCCATCTGGGTGGAGTTTCCATGTTCTCCCCGTGTCTGCGTGGGTTTCCTTCGGGTTCTCCGGTTTCCTCCCACAGTCCAAAAACATGGATCAAGTCAACTGAATTCTCCAAATTGCCCCATATAGAGTGTGTATTTGTGAGTGTGTGCCCAATGATAGATTGGTGCCCTGTCCTGGATGTATCTGCCCAGCGCCCGAAACGTTCTCCCCTGGATGGGCATGGGGAACCCTACTAGAGGATAAAGCGGGAGATAATGAATGAATTAATTAATAAAATGGATGGTAGTGCGGTCATTGACAGTTAAAAATAAATGAAAAATGTATGACGTATAGTGCGCTGATGTGTGTCAGCTGAATATATGTATGCATGTAAAGCTGCCTAGCACTCTAAAAAAGCAGACGGCTATAAAACAATAGGGTGAAAAGTTTGTAGGCGGCTACTCAAGTTAATGTGTGAACGCACAAGAAAACTTTCTTACAGAACTAGTTGCTGGAGGGCAATTAAAACCCTGGTTTACTGCAAATGACCTACAAAGATTTAGCAGACTTTGCCGTGGTGGTGCACGTTTCTTCTGTACTGCTACACCTACACAAGTACAGTTTCCAAGAAAGAGTTATTGGGAAAGATATCTTTCCCTGCAGCCTCACCACAAAAATCAGTGTCAAATGTTTACAAAGAAGCATCTAAACAAGACTGATGCATTCTGGAAACCACTTCCACAGAGAAAGTTAACATAGAAGGTTTTGGCTGCTGTAGGTTAAGTAAGGAGGTGGAACGATTAGGCTTCATAGGCTTGAGTAATGGCATTGGACCGGGGGGGTTTAGATTGATATCCCAACAGTCTAACCACTGAAATACCACACCCCTATCATTTTGGAAAACATTACATCACTTTGTATTCCAACTTGATGGTTGGGGCCAGAGTGCAGGGTCAGTCCCCCTGGAGCAATGAGGTTAATGGGTTCTGCTTAAGAGCCTACATTAGTAACTTAGGTGGACTTGGGTTTGAACCCCCAACATACAGATTGACAGGACAACACCCTAACCACTGAGCTACCACACCCCTATTTATTTTTCCCATTATGCTGACACTAAAATATAGATATTTTTATTATATTTAAAAATTGTTACACTACGGTGACAATCTTATGGACAGCAGGGAATTTTTACGTGTAGCTATTACATTTACATATATTGTTACGTGAGGGGGCGGCACGGTGGCTTGGTGGGTAGCACATACGCCTCTCATCGCTAGGGATTCCCATTTCGAATCCCAATCTGGGTGGAGTTTCCATGGCCTCCCCGTGTCCGCGTAAGTTTC
Source organism: Corydoras sp. C115 (assembly GCA_019802505.1). NCBI lineage: Eukaryota > Metazoa > Chordata > Actinopteri > Siluriformes > Callichthyidae > Corydoras > Corydoras sp. C115. The sequence goes on along the minus strand of JAFMOC010000083.1, from coordinate 2,500,254 downwards.
CTCCAGGTTCTCCGGTTTCCTCCCACAGTCCAAAAACATGGATCAAGTCAATTGAGTTCTCCAAATTGCCCCAAATAGAGTGTGTCTGTGTGAGTGAGTGTGTGCCCAGTGATAGATTGGCGACCTGTACTGGGTGTATCTGCCCAGCGCCCGAGACGCTCTCCCCTGGATGGGCATGGGAACCCCGCCGCGACCCTAATAGAGGATAAAGCGGAAGATAATGGATGGATGGATGGATGTTACATGAGGGCACAAACGTTTACATGCCATTTTATACTAAAAGCCATTATGTGTATACAAAAACATGTTCAACTTTTGGCCATATTAAATTTTAAGTACATTTTCTAAATCAGTACTTAAGCCAAGGGGCGGCACAGTGGCTTAGTGGTTAGCACGTTCACCTCTCAGTGCTGGGGATCCAGGTTCAAATCCCAATCTGGGTGGAGTTTCCATGTTCTCCCCGTGTCCGTGTGGGTTTCCTCCAGGTTCTCCGGTTTCCTCCCACAGTCCAAAAACATGGCTCAAGGTCAATTGAATTCTCCAAATTGCCCCATATTGAGTGTGTTTGTGTCTGTGTGAGTGACTGTGTGCCCAGAGATAGATTGGCACGCTGTCCTGGGTGTATCTGTCCAGTGCCAGAAACTTTCCCCACTGGATGTGTATAGGGAACCGCCTACCGCAGAAGATAATAAAACGAGATGAATGAATGTAATTAAACCGGCCCGGCTATTATTACTTATTATTCCTTTTTTTCCCACTTACTTATATTTAACTTCTATAAACATACAAATACAGTGCTCCAGAAACTGGGATCCTGTCCTTTTTATTTTTTATGTTATATTTTATCTACATTTGCACTGGTAAGAATTAGCTCTATTCTTATTCACTTGTTTTTGTGTTCTGTGTTTTAAAGCAGAATTTATTCACCATAACTTCAGAAATGCTTTCGGATATTCTGTATTTAATCCCAATAATATTGAGTATCATTCTTTTGCCCGGTCCTATTTCAAAGACAAATACACCTTGTCTGAGAACCTTGCTTTTTTGGCTTAAAGAGTATGTTTAAAGATGCTGAACTCAATTCTCTCTTTAATCCCAACTAATGGTACAAGGGTGGGGTGTAGTGGAAAAGGTTCCATGGCTGCTTCTGTTTTGGTTCAGCCGTAGTGGGTCGTCTAAGGCAAAAGCACATATGGCTGGGCCGAAGAGTGGTAGCCTTTAGTTGTCAAGGGGACATTTTAATGACAGGGAAGAGTCAACGAAACCCACTTACTATCCTTTTCCTGCCCTTACTGCTTCCAACATCAAGCCAGGCGCGTAGAAGCTCCATATGGGCTTTTCTGGAGAGCCGCTGTGTAGCTGGCGGGTTGCCTAAAACAATCATGCGTGCACATGCACACACTCGGTTTAATGTGTGTGCTTTTAGGCCAGGCAGATACACTAGACGAGAAAAGGAAACGTTCCTTTGGAGGTTTGGCAGCATGATCTTGTTTGCCTCGTGCCATAGCAAAAATGAAAAAAGTGACACTGTTATGCTCTTAGCTTTTAAACCTTTATATAGACCCAATGAATACAGTGGCTGTGCTTCAGCCAGCCAGCCTTTAAATGCAACCCTTCCTCAAGCACAAATGGAGTCAGTTGGGCCAGACACAATTACTTACAGAGCTGCAATATCAATATCACAGACATGCTAATACAAAATTACACAGCTGTCAGAAATAGTACAGCTGTCATAAAAAGTAGTGCTGCAAAAAAAACATCATTCATTCATTATCTCCCGCTTTATCCTCTATTAGGGTCGTGGTGGGGTTCCCCATGCCCATCCAGGGGAGAACGTCTCGGACGCTGGGCAGATAGACCCAGGACAGGGCGCCAATCGATCGCTGGGCACACACTCACTCACACACACACTCTATATGGGGCAATTTGGAGAATTCAATTGACTTGATGCATGTTTTTGGACTGTGAGAGGAAACCGGAGAACCCGGAGGAAACATACACAGACACGGGGAGAACATGGAAACTCCACCCAGATGGGGATTCAAACCGGGAATCCCTAGCGCTGAGAGGCGAACGTGCTAACCACTAAGCCACCGTGCCCCCAAAAACCATCATATTTCAGATATTTATTTCTCATTAATAAAATGTTTTGTGATTACCATGAGGGCGGCAGAGTGGCTTAGGTTCAAATCCCAATCTGGTTGGAGTTTCCATGTTCTCCCTGTATCCGCGCGGGTTTCCTCCGGGATCTCCGGTTTCCTCACACAATCCAAAAACATGGATTCAAGGTAAATTGCACCATATAGAGTGTGTGTGTGTGTGTGTGAGTGAGAGAGTGTACCCAGCAATTGTTTGGCACCCTGGGTGTGTCTGCTCAGCACCCGATATGTTCTCCCCTGGATGGGCATGGGAACCCCCCCCCATTATTTTAAATTCATCCATCCATCCATACATCAGCTTCCGCTTTATCCTCTACTAGGGTCGCGGGGGGGTTCCCCATGCCCATCCAGGGGAGAACTTTTCGGGTGCTGGGCAGATACACCCAGGACAGGGCGCCAATCTATCGCTGGGCACACTCACTCACTCAGACACGCACACAAACACACTCTATATGGGGCGATTTGAAAAATTTAATTGATCTTGATCCATGTATTAGGACTGTGGGAGGAAACCGGAGAACCCGGAGGAAACCCACGTGGACACGGGGAGAACATGGAAACTGCACCCCGATAGGTATTCGAACCGGGAATCCCTAGCGCTGAGAGATGAACGTGCTAACCACTAAGCCACCGTGCCACCCTTTTTTAAAATCATAAACCATAAATGAAAATACAGATTAATATGACTAGTGAGCCGAATTTGCCATGAGCACAAAGCCGGTATCACATTACTCAGCGATAAACCGGGCTAGTTTATATTGCGGAAGACCAGTTTATCAATTATTTTATTTTCGATAAATACAATTATGAATCAAACCTTTTTTTTATTATAGCGAATTTGTTATTATAATTAAAGCGATAGGGCACTATTATGATTTATTCATAATAATGCATGTCCTCTCATGCTTTATTGCTTTAGTTGATTCAGATTTATATTTTTTGTTCGTCATGAGAGCAAACATTAAAGTAACATTAGTTATGAGTAATCAGTGCAAATTCCAAAGCAATGCAACTTTAAAAAATATAGACAGTGCAACTAACGTGCAAATAAATTATAAGAAATTAACAACAGCTAAATCAGACCCACTTGCCAGTCGTCCCCATTTTCCCAGATCATCATGGGTTTATGTCATCTGCATTTCCCAGGGCAGCACATGTCCTGATTTTATTCCTTGTATCAGAGACCAATGAACGAATCGGGCATTCACAGCAATACTGACATAAATACAACTTTATACCCTACTTATAAATGAGTATACTAATTATAGTAGGAATCTACAAACTTTTACAATTATAATAACTTTTTTAATGGAACAAGGACTTTAGGTGATAAGTGAGGCGCACTTGCTTTCATCTTGGGACACGGTGTCCAATCCACAAGAGTTGTTTGTGATCTGAAAATAAATATAACTTATTAAGCAAAATCAGGGTTTTTGGCAGTTCAACAACCTTTAAAACCCTTGAGGTTAATCAGTTTAATTTTGGTAGGTATTTTAAAAATGCAGCAAAACTCTTATTAGAGTTAATCAGGACACACCTCTTAATCAATTAATTAAGGTAATTTACAGCAGTCATAAGGTCACATGTCTAATATCATAAGGCATTTTGGACAATTGGGCTTTATTATGCTATAATTATAATTATGCTGGGCGGCACGGTGGCTCAGTGGTTAGCACGTTCGCCTCTCAGCGCTAGGGATTCCCGGTTCGAATCCCCATCTGGGTGGAGTTTCCATGTTCTCCCCGTGTCCGCGTGGGTTTCCTCCGGGTTCTCCGGTTTCCTCCCACAGTCCAAAAACATGGATCAAGGTCAACTGAGTTCTCCAAATTGCCCCATATAGAGTGTGTCTGTGAGTGAGTGTGTGCCCAGCGATGGATTGGCACCCTGTCCTGGGTCTATCTGCCCAGCGCCCGAAACGTTCTCCCCTGGATGGGCATGGGGAACCCCACCCGACCCTAATATAGGATAAAGCGGAAGATAATGAATGAATGAATGAATTAATTATTATGCTTTCAGGTTTTTGTGGAAAAGTTTGAGAAAGGAAGGGCACGGTGTCTTAGTGTTTGACATGTTCACTTCTCAGCACTGGAGATCCAGGTTTGAGGCCCGATCTTGGTGGAGTTTCTATGTTCTCTCAGTGTCTGCAGGGGTTTTCTCCAGGTACTCTGGTTTCTTCCCACAGTCCAAAAACATGGGTTCAAGGTGAATTATTATCAGCTCTATATGGCCCATACCTCATTTGCACCTATATAGTGTGTGTGTGTGTGTGTGTGTGTGTCTGATGTATTGGACGTTATGCTTCTGAAAAATGAAAAAATAATTAAATTAAAAAAAAGATTTTTTTTGTAGATTTTAGACTACTATGTCACTTTTTATACAAATACACAAACATTTTAACAGAGTTTCCTTTGTTTCCAACACTGCAATGCAGATTGTATTGGGAGAGATGTTTTTTTTTTTTATTATAAATGGCTATTTTTTTTAAATATAGGTAAACATGCAGCAGGCAATAGTGGATGAACAGTTTTCTGATTGTTAACAGAACTTCATTTTACAGAAGTTTATTCTGTTTCAGTCCCAAAAGATTTTGGAGTAAGTATTTGTTGGAGTCAGCAATGTGTATAATAGTAAACATAAAGGAAAAGAATCAAAAATATGGATTTGTGGTAAAAGCTGAAGAACTTTCTGATTGCACAAAATGGCTTTCCACAGCACCAGTTCGAACTTTGGAGAATTATTGGTCGCATTCTTTTCCAAAACCTAATCCTGTATCGGACTTCTAAATGACCCTGTGAAATGGATGGGAAGGCCCACTCGTGAAAGAGAAACTAGTTCTAGAACTCAAGTAAGAAACAGATGTTTCCCTAATGAAGACTTTAGGGGGTTATTACTGAGAAAATTTCCAAAACCATCTTTTCTGAGTAAACACAAGCTTCACAGATTAGTATTCGAAAGTCATGCACTCTTAACGACCCATCACCTCTACCTCTTCAGCTAAAATAAAACAATGACTCAGATACCCTAGAGAAAAAGAATAAAACACAACAGCAACGATTATGGTTTCTGTCAGTTTCATGTTAGCTCATCGGAACCCTGGTCATCTCGGAACCTCTGCTGTGTATTGGTATTTTCAACACAAAGGAACCACGAGTAAAGTAAGTGAAAGGTGATTGGTCCTGACAAAATGTGTAACAGCAAATTGTTTAGCTAGCTACAATTAAAATAAAATAGGAAGGAAGGTCTAACGGCCGGCAGCACAGTGGCTTAGTGGTTGGCATGTTCGCCTTTTAGGGCTAGGGATTCCAGGTTCGAATCCCAATCTGGGTGGAGTTTCCATGTTCTCCCCGTGTCCGCGTGGGTTTCCTCCGGGTTCTCCGGTTTCCTCCCACAGTCCAAAAACATGGATCAAGTCAATTGAATTCTCCAAATTGCCCCAAATAGAGTGCGTTTGTGTGAGTGAGTGTATCTGCCCAGCGCCCGAAACTTTCTCCACTGGATGGGCATTGGAAACCCCCCATGACCCAAATAGAGGATAAAGTGGAGGAGAATGGATGGATGGGTCTAACGGCCAGTCATCGAAATCAATAGTAATTTTAAAGCATTTAAAATGGAAAACGATTTAGTAGCATATCCTCTAAAAGTACAACATAAACCAGGCACTGTAAAGAGAAAATAATAGAGTATTGAAATAAAAACCACAGAAGTCTCAACATGACTGGCTTACATCGCTTGCATGTCAAATGCAAACAGAAAAAAATCCCCTTAAATGTATGTGGTTTTTTGGAAAAAAAAAATCCCATTAAATTCCCTATAACTTTTTGGTTCCAAAGCACTTTTACACCAATTGGTTTGTAAACCTTAATTTAATACAAACGTCAGTGTTTACAAAAGTTCAGCTGCATTCATTAATGTGAAACTCACCCTGATAAAAAGGACGACCAACACAAAATGTGCTTTGAATAAGACATGACAACAAATTCTATCTGCAACACCTAGAACACTCATCCCAAAAGAAAACCCTCAACCATTTCACTACCATGTCAGCATCGCTCTGTGCTGAGACAGCAAAGTCCTGCAGCAAGGTTTAGCTGACACGAATTATGGCGCTTCCTTCTCCCGTGCAGCAGTGCACGCACATTTAAAATCTGAAAGTTCAAATACACAACTTCAAGGAATGATGATGACAAAATCGACCTCTTTATAGAAGTTGGGACACACATCCTTCTTGCTCCATTGTATTTTCTCCACTTACTATATAGATGGACGTTTGTAGTTTTACAATTATAGACCGTAGTCCATCTGTTATCTGTTGGTTCTCCGTTTTCTATTGGTCAGGACCATCACAGAACTGGTATCATTTGGGTGGTGGATTGTTTATTGTGAGTTCTGCAGTGACACTGATGCTGTAAGGGGGTGTTAGTGCAGTAGTGCTGCTGTAGTTTCATTTAAACACCACAGTCACACTGCTGGGATAGGAATATTGCACCAACCAAATAATACCTGCTCTGTGGTGGTACTATTGGGGTCCTGACCATTAGAGAACAGAGTAAATGGGACGTACACAGTATGTACTGCAGTCCACAAACAGATAGACTACAGTCTGGAATTTTAGAACTACAAAGTCCATCTTTACAGAAAGTGGAACTGAGAACATGGACAATAAGTGGAGTAAAAAGGAGCTGTGTCCAGACTTTTCACTGATACTGTACATTTTGAAAATAAGGAGCAGCATTTAATTGAGCCAGAACTCTGTGGTGCCCAATTCATGTGTAAAAACATCAACTTGTGCCCTCGGAATCTTGGCTTCGTTAACCTGATATAAACCTGCACCATCAGAAAAGACGGGGTCAACTGAAGGTAGGTTCATTCGGGTGTTTAGCACATTTCTTTTTTAAGTCTATCTATAATTAATTTTAAAAAGCCCAGATTGTAACCCTTTGTCCAAAGTGTGACTTTTTATCGATTTGTGATAACAGTATTCTTACTCAACATGTTTCCTATTTGATATTTATATTCTCTGCCAATACCATGATAGAAATTACTCAGGACACCGGACATTTATTTGTATGATATAATGAGGGAGTAAAAGAAATGTGTTACAGTATAGGTAACTCAAGGTCCGCGAGCCATATTCAACCCATACTACAATTACATCTGGCCCACCAGATCATGTTACATTATTCTGTTATTATTATTATTATTATTATTATTATTATTAATAATAATAATAATAATAATAATAATTCATTCATTCATTATCTCCCGCTTTATCCTCTATTAGGGTCGCGGTGGGGTTCCCCATGCCCATCCAGGGGAGAACGTCTCGGGCGCTGGGCAGATACACCCAGGACAGGGCGCCAATCCATCGCTGGGCACACACTCACTCACACAGACACACTCTATATGGGGCAATTTGGAGAATTCAATTGACTTGATCCATGTTTTTGGACTGTGGGAGGAAACCCGAAGATAATGGATGGATGGATGTTTTCTAGCAGCATTTTTGTAAAATTTATCATTTTGACCTGAGTTATTTTAATAGAGAGCAATGTATTTTTAGTTATATAACGTTTAACATTATTTATTGTAGAATAATATTCCTGTCTGTTTTTAATTCCTATTCATGTTCAGAAAACATTTAATTTAGTAAATGAATAACAAAAAAAAAAAAACAATAAATGTTTATCCTGTTAGATCCGTGACCTGAAATGTGCTTTGAGTTTTGGTCGGGGGTGCAATTGAGTTTGACACCTCTGTGTTACAGCTAATACAAAAATCAACTTTTAACCTTTAGCTCACTTGTGCTGGGGAAGCTCAGCGAGGTGAGAGACAGTGCAGCACAAATACCATCTGACTCGTACACGCTTCCACCTTCTGCTTTCCGCAGATAATTATAAGACAAGAAATTCTTTTGTCATGGTTCCTTTTAAATCTTGAAGTTTAGTAATTTACTTTCTTTTCAGTCCTGTTTCTCTTCTGATTAACAGTGGAGATTCTTAGAAGGGAGAGTCCCCATGTCTCTTCCTCCCTCATTCGCATTCTTATTTTCGCTCGCTCTCGTTCTTTCTTATTCTCTGAAAAAGTTACCGTGCCAATTCATTTTCGGTTCTCGGCTTTGCGAAGGTGTCTGCATGTGTGACTAAACACTTTTGCTGTCATTGGTGTTATCACATTTACAGTGATACATATCTTCAGTCAGATCTCTGTAAGCTGCAAGATTTGTTGACATTTTGAAAATGTTTAAAAAACGTTGATCAAATCTTTTACCACCTACATAATATTTAATACAGTTACCAGATACGTAATACAATACACTATAGTGTTCGGTACATACATACACACACACATTATATATAATATATAATTATATATATTATATATACACACACTTTTCAAAACTATAAATAATAAATAAAAGAGAATGTGTGCAGCTCCCCCCCTTTATCCAAGACAATTGATGGAAATTTGTGCGGCACTGTGGCTTACTGGTTAGCATCTCCATCTTTCAGCCCTGGAGATCCATGTCCGAATCCCGATCTTGGTGGAGTTTCCATGTTATCTCTGTGTCTACGCAAGTTTTCCAGGTTCTCCAGCAAAGTAAACTGGCTGCTCTAAATTGCCCCTATCTAAACTGTCCCTATGTAGTCTGCGTGTGTGTGTGTGTGTGTGTGTGTGTCTGTGTGAGTGAGTGTGCTCAGCTATACCCTGTCCTGGGTGTATCTGCCCAGTACCTGAATGGGCATGTGGAACCCCTCACAAACCTAGTAATCGATTAGGTGAAAGATACTAAAATAAGATGTTAAAAGTCATTTTGTTTAAATTGATATTTTTATTTTATAAGATCAACATGAAATCACTATCCACTCTTTGCATAAGACATTCACAAAAACGTGTAGGACTGTAAATAACTGAAAATTAGAAAATTAGAATTTTATCGTTTATACATAGATTTCTAATTCGATTTATATTTTTTCCTAGTCTTTTGTTTATATCTCTTCTAATGACTGGATACCATTTTCACCCTTCCTCTAATGTATCTGCTGCTGAGAATGTGAATTTCCCCATTGTGGGACAAATAAAGGTTTATCTTATCTTATCCTAAAAAATCTATTTGCAAAAATGTTGAGTGTTTTTTTACAGAAGGCTAGAATATTTGCCAGTTATTTTGTTGGGGCAGTAATAAGTCTCCAGATTCACCTGATACTGTATTGCTTCTCCCTGCCTGGACACAATAAAGCAAGCAAGTCAGACTGTCACAGTCAAAAGAGTAAATGTCAGAGTTTCCAGTTACTGGGTGAACTCCTACAAACAGCTCGGTGACAGAAAAACCCCTTTAAATCCTCCCTGCCTGCGAGTATGCGCTGTCAGTCACAGTCATTCCACAGCACCGAGGTCTCGAAGGCCTCGGCCAAGACAAACAACTAATCAGTGAGGGATTTTTGCTGTCACACACAATCAAACAATAAGCGTGTACACACTGACACCCTCCCAGACAACTTGAAAGCCCTGTGTATATACAGATTTAATAAGTACATACATGAGATTGACCGTATGACAATTAGTGCTAAGGATATACACTTACACTGACAACACAATGGGGACAAAAAGAGACTCTGGTCCCAGTTGGAAATAGCAAACAGTATCTGGGGTGATCCAGGCTTATTACTGATAGTGTGGGTAATACTAGCTGAATATTTAATTTGTTAAACTGCTTATTAAAACATGTGTAAATAAGTCTTACATTAAATTACATTTAATTCATTCATTCATTATCTCCCGCTTTATCCTCTATTAGGGTCGTGGGGGGGGGTTCCCCATGCCCATCCAGGGGAGAACGTTTCAGGCGCTGGGCAGATAGACCCAGGACAGGGCGCCAATCCATCGCTGGGCACACACTCACTCACACAGACACAATCTATATGGGGCAATTTTGAGAATTCAATTGACTTGATCCATGTTTTTGGACTGTGGGAGGAAACCGGAGAACCCGGAGGAAACCCACGCGGACACGGGGAGAACATGGAATCTCCACCCAGATGGGGATTCGAACTGGGAATCCCTAGCGCTGAGAGGCGAACGTGCTAACCACTGAGCTAGCGCTGAGTGCCGCCTTTACATTTAATTAGATACAACTTAATTGTAAAGACTTTGTCTTTATTCCAATTAATACGTTTCATATATTAGTTCCAATAGTAGTTTACAATTTCAGACTGCAGCCCATCTTTCCCTAGATGCTTTTTATCCATCCATCCATCATCTTCCGCTTTATCCTCCATTAGGGTCGCAGGGGGGTTCCCCATGCCCATCCAGGGGAGAACGTTTTAGGCGCTGGGCAGATACAACCAGAACAGGGCACCAATCTATCACTGGGCACACACTCCCTCACACAAATTCAAACACAAACAAACTCTATATGGGGGAATTTGGAGAACTCAATTGACTTGATCCATGGTTTTGGACTGTGGGAGGAAACCCGAGAACCCGGAGGAAACCCATGCGGACACTGGGAGAACATGGAAACTGGAGCATGGAGGCGAACGTGCTAACCACTAAGCCACCATGCCGCCCAGATGCTTTTTAGTGCCCTTTAATATTTTGTGATTGCAAAGCAGGTATTAATTGGATGGTGGTCTATTTTCAGAGTGCAGTATTAGTGCTGTGCATTTAAAAAAAGATCAGAGAGTTTTAAAACTTACATGGTGCAAGTCCACAAGGTGTTCGCTGGTTACCTCCCACAGTCCAAAAACATGGATTCATGGAAATGCCTGCTCTAAATTGCCCCTTTATGATGTGTGTATGTGCGAGTGAGTGTGTATCCCAACAAATGAATTAGCACCCTGTCCTGGGTGTATTTGACCAGCACCTGAGATGTTCTTCCTTGGATGGGAATGGGGGATCCTAGTCCCTAGTAAAGGATTAAGCAAAAGACAACAAGATTTTAGCAAGATTACATTTTCAATCATTTAAATCAGCAGGAAGTTGGAGTGATTTCTAACAGAATCCATGGCTGTAAGTTTGATGTTTTACATATGTTCTGCTGGGATTTGCTGAAATAGCAAAAATCCAGAGGATGTCGATCCTTTCGGTTAAGTATTGTTTTTGTATGAGAGCTGTATGGCATGACAAAGTTCCATATGTGATAAATTACGATAAAAAAAAGAACCCTTGTATCTCAGCATCTCTAAACAGATGTTGAGAATCTAAATGATTGACTTTGACTGTACAGTTTTGAGGCGGTTATAGCAGCTCTGTCACACAGCATGTTTTGCACAAAGCTTTGGACTGAGCTCCATCTCATTTGAATATACACTTTTGCCAAAGTATATATATGCCTTCCCATTTTTTGTGTCAATAACTCTTCTATTTCACCCTCGTCTCTAGCTGGTTTGTTGCCACTTGGACCACCAGCACTCATTGTTTGGCAGACTACTTGCTAACAGCCTCGTCTCGGCCTGGCCCTGACTTTGGGGCTGAAAACTACTTTCACAGCAGCATATTGCTAGGGTGCACTGCTGCTACGTGAACCTGACTAGAGCAGATTGTAGAGAAGTTGTCATTACTCAAGTCACCTTTCCTTTCAACAATACAAACATATCGCATTTCCACCGCTGCTCCGCCCACAGCTTTCATTAACTACCCCCATCATACAGGGTTTCTTTTCATCCAACCCAAAGATGGCATTCCACAAGAGCCATCCAAAAATCAAAAGCCTGCAAGACTCCCCAACCCTAATGTCAGCATATATAAACAACCAGAAGAATTTACTGTGGTACTGTTGGTTAGGAAATTCCCAATCCAGCATTTTACCAATCAGACACAGTTAAATGTTTTTTTGTGACCTACCCAGCCCAGCCAGGCACCATTTAAATTCAATTACATTTAATTTATATTTCTATTACTCGTTATATTACCCCATAATGCATTTTGAGGTGTTCATTGAAACTCTACTGTGCAGTTTTCCAATTACAGTTTTTCCATTTGTCAAATATAGTCACCCGATCTCAACACCATCTGTACAATAGTATCCTACGCTGTTGATGCTGCCCGGCCGCTCAAGGAGGATGAGTCCCCCACTGAGTCTCGGTCCTCCCAACGTTTCTTCCTTAAAATAACAACATAACAGGGAGTTTTTTTCTTGCTACTGTCACTTCGGCTTGCTCTTTGGGGGTTTAAAGGCTTTTAATTCTGTAAAGCTGCTTTGTGACAATGTACTGTTGTAAAAAGCGCTATATAAATAAATTACTTGAACTTGAAATGACTTACTTCAGAGCCACAGCACTACTGTCTCCCAACAGCAGTATGGTTGTGTTTCTCTCGATATGATTTCGAGAGAAACATTGGGGAAGTCTTGAGTACCCCAATGTTTTCCTTAATCCGTGGAAGTTTAGTGGTTAGGGTGTTGGAATATCAATCAGTAGGTTGTGGGTTCATATACCAGGTCCTTGAAGTTACCGATGTGGCTTCTTGAGCAAGACTCTTAAGCTTCATTGCTCCAGGGGTGCAATATAAACCTAGTGTTCTGATCCAAACAAGTTGGGATACTTTTAAGTGATATGGAGAAAAGCTTCTGCTAAAAGTTCGCCTCTCAGCGCTAGGAATTCCCGGTTCGAATCCCCATCTGGGTGGAGTCTCCATGTTCTCCCCGTGTCTGCGTGGGTTTCCTCCGGGTTCTCCATTTCCTCCCACATTCCAAAAACATTGATCAAGTCAACTGAATTCTCAAAATTGCCCTATATAGAGTGTGTCTGTGTGAGTGAGTGTGTGCCCAGCGATGGATTGGCGCCCTGTCCTGGGTCTATCTGCCCAGCGCCCGAGATGTTCTCCCCTGGATGGGCATGGGGAACCCCACCGCGACCCTAATAGAGGATAAAGCGGGAGATAATGAATGAATGAATGAACTACAGTGTACAATGCAGGGGTGTAATGGAATGCTGTATCGTCACAAACGATACTGTGTTCAGTACGGGATTTCTCATGTAGAATACAACAGTACGGAATTCACGGCGACCAAAAAAACAAAGCGGAACTAAAATTAAGAGATGAGCACGACATCTGAGCAGAGTTGCACCTTCACTGTAAAGACCTCTAAGCATGCCATGACAAATGCAGCTCAGTTTAGAGGCGGAGCATGAACTGCGAGTGGAAACCAATCATTCATTCATTCATTATCTCCCGCTTTATCCTCTATTAGGGTCGCGGTGGGGTTCCCCATGCCCATCCAGGGGAGAACGTCTCGGGCGCTGGGCAGATACACCCAGGACAGGGCGCCAATCCATCTCTGGGTACACACTCACACACTCAAACACACTCTATATGGGGCAATTTAGAGAACTCAATTAACTTGATCCATGTTTTTGGACTGTGGGAGGAAACCGGAGAACCCGGAGGAAACCCACGCGGACACGGGGAGAACATGGAAACTCCACCCAGATGGGGATTCGAACCGGGAATCCCTAGCGCTGAGAGGCGAACGTGCTAACCACTAAGCCACCGTGCCGCCTTGAGTGGAAACCATACACACAAATTACATACACTGCTTCATTCGTTCATTCGACTTAATCCTCCGCTTCCGAGATTTGAAATCAGACCGAACAAACGCATTACTGAAACTAAGAGCATGTACAATGCAATATGGCCAAGGTGTGTGTAACAAAACGGCCGCGTGTCTCTGTGTGTGTGTGTGTGTGTGTGTGTGTGTGTGTGTGTACTTGTAAAAGGTAGTGCAAACAATGTGCTCAAGTTAAGTTAGCACACATGTTAGAACATGTTCGCCTGCACAAGTTCCATTCATCCATTATCTTCCGCTTTATCCTCTACTAGGGTCGCAATAGGGTTCCCCATGCCCATCCAGGGGAGAACGTTTCTGCTGGGCAGATACACCCAGGACAGGGCGCCAATCTATCGCTGGGCACACACACAAACACACTCTATATGGGGCAATTTGGAGCATTCAATTGACCTTGACCCATGTTTTTGGACTGTGGGAGGAAACCGGAGAACCCGGAGGAAACCCACGCGGACACGGGAAGAACATGGAAATTCCACCCAGATTGGGATTCGAACCGGGAATTCCCGGTTCGAATCCCAATCTGGGTGGAGTTTCCATGCGCTGAGAGGAGAACGTGCTAACCACTAAGCCACCGTGCCGCCAACCTTCTCGAGATTTGAACCTGGATCCGCAGCGCTGAGAGGAGAACATGCTAACCACTACACCACCATGCCGCCCTGTGCTAAATTCGAATAAGAGTAAATACTTTTCATTCATTCATTATCTTCCGCTTAATCCTCTACTAGAGTCACGGGGGTTCCCCATGCCCATCCAGGGGAGAACGTTTCGGACGCTGGGCAGATACACCCAGGACAGGGCACCAATCTATCGCTGGGCACACACTCACTCACACAGACACACTCTACTGTATATGGGGCAATTTGGAGAATTCAATTGACTTGATCCATGTTTTTGCACTGTGGGAGGAAACCGGAGAACCCGGAGGAAACCCACACAGATACACAGCTAACCACTAAGCCACCGTGCCGCCAACCTTCCTTCTTATTTTATTTTAATTGTAGATAGCTGAACAATTTGCCGTACACATTTTGTCAGAACCAATCACCTTTAACTTACTTTACTTGTGCCGCCCCACAACACAAGTAAAGAGGTTAAGAACATTTTGAAATTGCTGCCAGGCCAGTTTTAATTTGCAAAAGCAAAGTATGTATTTTTAGTTTAGACATGAAAAAGAAAACACACCACTGATTTGCAAAAACGATGACACAGACACCCACTTTCACTTTCTGCTTGCATCATGCTGTGATTTGTCTGCGTCTGTGATTATCTACCTGTGTATCCTTCCCCGATTCATTCCTCATTTGTTGTATTTACTGTAACTAAGCTGCCAACAGCGCTGTTCACATCGCTTCCTGTTCAGCCTGCACATTTCTGATGTGCTTATTTAGCATTTAAATCGAAAGTACGGACGATATATCGAGGACATTTAGATAGGGGCAATTTACAACAGTATATTCAACTTCAATCAATGATACTTCTTTTGGACTGTGGGAGGAAACCGGAGAACAGGGAGAAAACCCACACAGATACAAGGAGAACATAGAAACTCCACCCAGCTCGAGATTTGAACCTGGATCCGCAGCGCTGAGAGGAGAACATGCTAACCACTACACCACCATGCTGCCCTGTGCTAAATTCTAATAAGAGTAAATACTTCTCATTCATTCATCATCTTCCGCTTAATTCTCTACTAGAGTCACGGGGGTTCCCCATGCCCATCCAGGGGAGAACGTTTCGGACGCTGGGCAGATACACCCAGGACAGGGCGCCAATCTATCGCTGGGCACACACTCACTCACACAGACACACTCTACTGTATATGGGGCAATTAGGAGAATTCAATTGACTTGATGCAAGTTTTCGGACTGTGGGAGGAAACCGGAGAACCCGGAGGAAACCCACGCGGACACGGGGAGAACATAGAAACTCCACCCAGATCGTGATTGGAACCTCGATCTGCAGCGCTGAGAGGAGAACATGCTAACCACTACACCACCATGCTGCCCTGTGCTAAATTCTAATAAGAGTAAATACTTCATTCATTCATGATTCATTCATCATCTTCCGCTTAATTCTCTACTAGAGTCACGGGGGTTCCCCATGCCCATCCAGGGGAGAACGTTTCGGACGTTGGGCAGATACACCCAGGACAGGGCGCCAATCTATCACTGGGCACACACTCACTCACACAAACACACTCTATATGGGGCAATTAGGAGAATTCAATTGACTTGATGCAAGTTTTCGGACTGTGGGAGGAAACCGGAGAACCCGGAGGAAACCCACGCGGACACGGGGAGAACATAGAAACTCCACCCAGATCGTGATTGGAACCTGGATCTGCAGCGCTGAGAGGAGAACATGCTAACCACTACACCACCATGCCGCCCTGTGCTAAATTCTAATAAGAGTAAATACTTCATTCATTCATGATTCATTCATCATCTTCCGCTTAATTCTCTACTAGAGTCACGGGGGTTCCCCATGCCCATCCAGGGGAGAACGTTTCGGACGTTGGGCAGATACACCCAGGACAGGGCGCCAATCTATCACTGGGCACACACTCACTCACACAAACACACTCTATATGGGGCAATTTGGAGAATTCAATTGACTTGATGCATGTTTTCAGACTGTGGGAGGAAACCGGAGAACCCGGAGGAAACCCACACGGACACGAGGAGAACATAGAAACTTCACCTAGCTTGAGATTCGAACCTGGATCCGCAGCGCTGAGAGGAGAACATGCTAACCACTACACCACCTCTAAAAGAGTAAATACTTTTCATTCATTCATTATCTTCCACTTAATCCTCTACTAGAGTCACGGGGGGGGGGGAGGGGGGGTTCCTCATGCCCATCCATTGGAGAACGTTTTGCAGGTACACCCAGGACAGGGCGCCAATCTATCTCTGGACACATTCTCACTCACATGAGATGGGGCAATTTAGAGCCGTCAATTGCCCGGAGAAGACCCACACAGACACGGGGAGAACATGGTATCTCCACCCTAATTAGGAGTCACACCTGGATCGGCGACTGTGTAACCACTATGCCACCATGCCTGCCCCGTGTTAAATTAAAATAAGGCTTAATACTTATTGATGTAAACTAACAAAACATATATCCATCCATCTATTATCTTCCGCTTTGTTCTCTATTAGGGTCACGGGGGGGGTTCCCCATGCCCATCCAAGGGAGAACGTTTCGGACGCTGGGCAGATACACCCAGGACAGGGCGCCGATCTATCACTGGGCACACACTCACTCACACAGACACACTCTATATGGGGCAATTTGGAGAATTCAATTGACTTGATGCATGTTTTCAGACTGTGGGAGGAAAGCGGAGAACCCGGAGGAAACCCACGCGGACACGGGGAGAAAATGGAAACTCCACCCAGATCGAGATTCGAACCTGAATCCGCAGCGCTGAGAGGAGAACATGCTAACCACTACACCACCATGCCGCCCTGTGTCTAATAAGAGTAAATACTTCTCATTCATTCATTATCTTCCGCTTAATCCTCTACTAGAGTCACGGGGGGGAGGGGGGGTTCCTCATGCCCATCCAATCGAGAACATTTTGCCTGCTGGGCAGGTACACCCAGGACAGGGCGCCAATCTATCTCTGGAAACATACTCACTCACATGAGATGGGGCAATTAAGAGCTGTCAATTGCCTGGAGAAGACCCACACAGACACGGGGCATGGGGGAACATGGTATCTCCACCCTAATTAGGAGTCACACCTGGATCGGCGACTGTGTAACCACTATGCCAACATCCTGCCCTGTGTTAAATTAAAATAAGGCTTAATACTTATTGATGTAAACTAACAAAACATATATCCATCCATCCATTATCTTCCGCTTTGTTCTCTATTAGGGTCGCGGGGGGGTTCCCCATGCCCATCCAGGGGAGAACGTTTCGGACGCTGGGCAGATACACCCAGGACAGGGCGCCAATCTATCACTGGGCACACACTCACTCACACAGACACACTCTATATGGGGCAATTTGGAG
>JAFMOC010000083.1:2285000-2475000 GCA_019802505.1 Corydoras sp. C115 | reverse complement strand
CGTGTCTCTTTCTGTTTGGAGCGGGGACTCGGAGAATAAAACCAGACAGACAGGTGGCCAATCAGTCAGTTGCCAGCTTCCCCAACCAAATGGAGGCAGTGCAGATCTGCTGGAAAGCCCCCAGATGAACACACAGCAGCCCCCCTAAACTGCTTTTTACACATGCACACACTCAAACACACAGAAACATGCACACACGTGCATGCACCACACACACACACAGTTTGTAAAAGGGCGTATAAAGGGTTTAGAAGAGGATATAAAAAGGCTACTTCATTTTGTAGATTTACTTTTTTTTCAATTTTTTTAACATTATTTATTATTATGGTAATTTGTTGCTACATATAAAGAAATTGTATTAATGTAATATCACAAATGGAAAATTAATTGTGCTAAATGTGTTTTTTTATGCAAAATAATAGGAAACAAAGCACTTCCTTATTGCTTTATAAAATGGTTGCACTCACACTATATTTAAAAAACAAGTTTCAAATCATAAATGCATTTATGGAAAGCAAAATCGACAATAAACTGGTCTTCCGTGACATAATCTAGTTCAGTTTTTAATGTGAACACTGACTTGAGTAACAGGATTTCAGTTTCGCTACAATCAAAAACTGCCATCTAGTGGTCAAATTACAGAACACAGGGGAAATTTGTAAACATTGGGGAAAATAATGTATTGCATATCTAGCATTAATAAGAATGTGAAGCGGTCAGAGGTGTGTTTTTGTCAAGAATGACAGGGCTGGACAAACTGCTCAGTCAATCAGATTTAAGGACTACCAATTTTAGTATATACATCAGAACACATAAGATTTGTTTCTAAATTTTATTATTTTTTTTTTATTCTGTTTTTTTACAATTTTATTATTAAGCCCCTCGTCGGCCCAGCTTTGCCCGAGCTTGTGATGACAAACGTCACTGCTCGCTTCTTGATGTTTTTTATTTTTATTTTATTTTTTTATTCATCTAAGAGAGAACACCACACAAAACAATAAGTTAATAACACCGCTTCTTGGTGGTTGTAAGGAGGATATGATCCTCCACAGGGTTCTGAAGTGTAAGTATGTCAAATGTCATGGTAATCAAAGCAACAGTGTGGTTTGTATAGGACACACACACACATACACTTTAGCCCTTATTTATAAGATGTTCATAGCTCGTCTCTGATTGGCTCCTTCACAGCAAGCGAGACAAATGACACTGCAATGCTGATTGCTTCATTTCACTCACATTGCTAAAAGGAGTCATTTTCCCATCTTCTCCTGCTTCCATGTATAAAAAAGGTTTCTTATAGCCAATGCACAACGTTTTTATCAAAATCTGTGGTTACAATGAGTTAGTACGTGCAATGTTCACTTCTATTTATAATTCATTTTTTGCACTCAATGAGAATATCGGTGGCCCAATTTTCTAAATGTGTAAATTGAATTGCATGACACTTACAGTTGTATTACTAAATATAAGCAACATGCACATAGAAGCCAACAAACAACAATGAATATCGTGGTATCGTGGTGTTGCCCATGCCCATCTAGGGGAGAACATTTCGGGCACTGGGCAGATACACACAGGACAGAGTACCAATTAATCACTGGACAGACAAACACACACACACACAATTTAGAGGTGCAATTTAGAGCAGCCAATTCAACTTGAATCCATGGATTACATTACATTACATTTAGTCATTTAGCAGACGCTTTTATCCAAAGCGACTTACAAATGAGAACACCACAAGTCAGAAGCCATGGAGAAAACCAACTATACTGTAAGTTCATCAAACCTGATTGTTATTCGAAGCTGCGCCCCCCCCCCCCTTTTTTTATTTTATTTTTTTTATAACAGGTATTTGGTAAATAGATGCGTCTTAAGCAGTTTCTTAAAACTGTTTAGAGATTCTGCCTTACGGACAGAGTTGGGAAGATCGTTCCACCATTTTGCAGTGGTGAACGCCACAGAATGAGAATTAGAGGATTTTGCCAATGGGGGTAAATCGGGGAAATCAAGAGAAAACCCATGCAAACATGAAGAGTACATGAAAACCCCACCCAGATCGGGATTCAAATCTGGATCCCCAGCGCTGAGAGGAGAACGTGCTAACCACTACGCCACCGTGCCGCCGAGTTTATCAAATCATATCTCTTAAAATCGAGCAAAAAGGGCTGTTCTAATACTCAGTTCTTCTAATTGACATGATGTAAACAGCTTTTTAAACCCTTGGTTGGACATGCAGTTTGAATGAGGAACTAGTGACAAACACATCTAGAAAATGGCAGCATTTTGGTCCATGTTAGGAGTAAAACCCAGGCAATAAAATTCTAGCCTAACTTCAAATTTGGGTGGATGGCTTTTATGTGTAGATGATTTCTTTTTACACAGCCTCCTTAAAATATGTAAGGTGGCCCGACTGATTGTAGAAGAGTTGACTGAAGAGGGGGCGCTGTGTCTGTCCAGCCCTGTATCTGTTCAGCATCTGTTTTTGTCGCGCTGGTTGGATCAGCTCTGGAAACATTTCACACATTGTTCAGGCACTTTTGTTTACACACGTTCAAGACTCCGGAGAGGAGCATTAACAACCGTGAGGCTAGCAATCCCGGCGCTTTAATAGACGATTCATGAGTGAGAGGTGCGAATGCGTGATGTCCTCATTTACGCTCCACGGTTAGGATCACTATCCACTCTGTTTAGTAAACAACACTCAGCACACACACACACACACACACACACACACACACACTCGCCTGTGTAAATACCACACATGACCAAACACAACACAAAATACTGACAATGCAAGCCGAATACAGCAAAGGAAACTCCAGGGTTTAACACCAATGAACAATGCCCCGCTGCATAAAGGTAACATCTCGTTTCCCAGCACATGCTGGCTGAATAAGCCCAACAAATAACAGAATAGCCGGCATTTACCCGACACGTTTACCCCAGGTAAACACCCTTTTTAGTGAAACGCCAGTGTTTAATACTCGTTAGCTTTTTAGCCCTGAACTCAGTACTGGAACTAAACACCGTGTAGCAACAGTCACTACAGACAAGCCGATTAACCGAATAACACACGATATGTTTATAAAAAGCCATAAAGCAGGCTTCTTGCACATTTCGATTTCGAAACAATACCAAAAGTGCTTTAATATACCAAACCAACGCCTTCCGATGAGTTGATAATACAATTCATGCATATGATATACCCAATTACTTCTTTAAACTGTCATATTAAAATGCAAGTATATTAAATCGCTATTTCCAACGCCGTACGGTAATAACACACACATCGGGTGAAACACAACTTTATTGTTGCACTGACTCCAAAAAAAGGATCTGGCTATTCTGATAAAAGATCGTTTAATCACTTTAAATTGACATAAAAGCAGGAATAAAGCGGTGCTCGTGTACGACCAGTGAAATATTAATAAAATAGTATTTTATTTTCCTTCGTAGCCCAGCGATCGCTGTATTTTATGGAGCTTATTAGATTGTGTTCGGGCAGATCGCGGTGTTTGGGGTTAAAGCGGTCCCCGAACCACGCTGAAAGCGACGAGCGTCAACATCCAGACTCTTCAATGGGGAGAAAACAGCCGCAGACACGTGCAGTCGGCTCGAGAATAGAAAGGCGGCCGCGGTAACGCCGCACATCCGAGCGCTGATCTGAGCGGGGCTCTGCCCGATCGCAGCCTGTCCCCCCGCCAGGAGCCCGTTTACCCCCCGTGTACACAGCGGTGCTGGATCTGGACTTACCCTGTCACAACAGGCGCCATCTTCCACAAACTCTCACCAAAACTCCAAGACTCGCGAGAAGCGCTCTCCCACACCGAGCCGCCGCCGCCGCCGCTGCCGCTGCCGCCACCGCCGAGACACCACAAGCGGACTGGAGCTGCAGGGACAGGGAGATCGAGGAGAAGAGACGAACGGAGCGCCGAGAGAAGAGGAGACAGGGGGCGGGCGGAGGAAGGAGGGGACACGGCAGCAAGAGTGAAAGAAAAGGGCAGACGCCACAACAACAGGCGTGGGAAACTTCTCACCTCTCGCGAGAGGAGGAAAACTCTCACAATAGAGAGGCATAGAGTTGGGCTCGTGCTATCGCGAGAGGACGGCCGGGTTACACAGGGCTGCAGAGCTAAAGCCGGCCCACTTCTCACGCAGGAGCTGGCTTTATGTTTGTGGAAGTAAGAGCAATAAATACCTCCACAAAGTACACACGGCACGGCCAAAACTATGTGGACAAATCCGCAATGGGCTATCTAACAATCTCACACTATCAGTGCTGGCAATGCCAGGGCGCACAAAACTTTGGAGGCAGTCACACGCTGCTTACCTCGTGGCCTGTACTATACACAGTACGGCCATAAATACAGGCTTTACTGATGTTTTGGGGTAAACAACTACATATACATCCATACGTTCTCTTCCACTTCCCCATGCCCATCCAGGGAAGAAGGTTTCGGGCGCTGGGCAGATACACCCGGGACAGGGCGCCAATCTATCGCTGGACACACACTCACTCACACAGACACACTCTATATGGGGGGATTTGGAGAACTCGATTGACTTGATCCATGTTTTTGGACTGTGGGAGGAAACCGGAGAACCCGGAGGGAACCCACGCGGACACGGGGAGAACATGGAAACTCCATCCAGATAGGGATTCGAACCGGGAATCCCTAGCGCTGAGAGGCGAACGTGCCGACCACTAAGCCACCATGCCGCCCTAACTTCATATACATTCATTCATTATCTTACGCTTTATCCTCTATTAGGGTCGCGGTGGGGTTCCCCATGCCCATCCAGGGGAGAAAGTTTCGGGCGCTGGGTAGATACGGGACAGGGCGCCAATCTATTGCTGAACACACCCTCACTCACATAGACACACTCTATATGGGGGGATTTGGACTCGATTGACTTGATCCATGTTTTTGGACTGTAGGAAGAAACCGGAGAACCCGGAGGAACCCACGTGGACACGGGGAGAACATGGAAACTCCACCCAGATGGGGATTCGAACCGGGAATCCCTAGCGCTGAGAGGCGAACGTGCCGACCACTAAGCCACCGTGCCGCCCTAACTTCATATACATTCATTCATTATCTTACGCTTTATCCTCTATTAGGGTCGGGGGGAGGGGGTTCCCCATGCCCATCCAGGGGAGAAAGTTTCGGGCGCTGGGTAGATACACCCAGGACAGGGCGCCAATCTATCGCTGGACACACACTCACTCACATAGACACACTCTATATGGGGGAATTTGGAGGACTCGATTGACTTGATCCATGTTTTTGGACTGTGGGAGGAAACCGGAGAACCCGGAGGAAACCCACGCGGACACGGGGAGAACATGGAAACTCCACCCAGATGGGGATTCGAACCGGGAATCCCTAGCGCTGAGAGGCGAACGTGCTAACTACTAAGCCACCGTGCCGCCCTAACTTCATATACATTCATTCATTATCTTACGCTTTATCCTATATTAGGGTCGGGCGGGGGGGGGGTTCCCCATGCCCATCCAGGGGAGAAAGTTTCGGGCGCTGGGTAGATACGGGACAGGGCGCCAATCTATCGCTGGACACACACTCACTCACATAGACACACTCTATATGGGGGAATTTGGAGGATTTGATTGACTTGATCCATGTTTTTGGACTGTGGGAGGAAACCGGAGAACCCGGAGGAACCCACGCGGACACGGGGAGAACATGGAAACTCCACCCAGATGGGGATTCGAACCGGGAATCCCTAGCGTTGAGAGGTGAACGTGTCAACCACTAAGCCACCGTGCCGCCCTAACTTCATATACATTCATTCATTATCTTACGCTTTATCCTCTATTAGGGTCGGGGGGAGGGGGTTCCCCATGCCCATCCAGGGGAGAAAGTTTCGGGCGCTGGGTAGATACACCCAGGACAGGGCGCCAATCTAGCGCTGGACACACACTCACTCACATAGACACACTCTATAGGGGGGGATTTGGAGGACTCGATTGACTTGATCCATGTTTTTGGACTGTGGGAGGAAACCGGAGAACCCGGAGGAAACCCACGCGGACACGGGGAGAACATGGAAACTCCACCCAGATGGGGATTCGAACCGGGAATCCCTAGCGCTGAGAGGCGAACGTGCCGACCACTAAGCCACCGTGCCGCCCTAACTTCATATACATTCATTCATTATCTTACGCTTTATCCTCTATTAGGGTCGCGGTGGGGTTCCCCATGCCCATCCAGGGGAGAAAGTTTCGGGCGCTGGGTAGATACGGGACAGGGCGCCAATCTATCGCTGGACACACACTCACTCACATAGACACACTCTATATGGGGGGATTTGGAGAACTCGATTGACTTGATCCATGTTTTTGGACTGTGGGAGGAAACCGGAGAACCCGGAGGGAACCCACGCGGACACGGGGAGAACATGGAAACTCCACCCAGGTGGGGATTCGAACCGGGAATCCCTAGCGTTGAGAGGTGAACGTGTCAACCACTAAGCCACCGTGCCGCCCTAACTTCATATACATTCATTCATTATCTTACGCTTTATCCTCTATTAGGGTCGGGGGGAGGGGGTTCCCCATGCCCATCCAGGGGAGAAAGTTTCGGGCGCTGGGCAGATACACCCGGGACAGGGCGCCAATCTATCGCTGGACACACACTCACTCACACAGACACACTCTATAGGGGGGGATTTGGAGAACTCGATTGACTTGATCCATGTTTTTGGACTGTGGGAGGAAACCGGAGAACCCGGAGGAACCCACGCGGACACGGGGAGAACATGGAAACTCCACCCAGATGGGGATTCGAACCGGGAATCCCTAGCGCTGAGAGGCGAACGTGCTAACTACTAAGCCACCGTGCCGCCCTAACTTCATATACATTCATTCATTATCTTACGCTTTATCCTATATTAGGGTCGGGCGGGGGGGGGTTCCCCATGCCCATCCAGGGGAGAAAGTTTCGGGCGCTGGGTAGATACGGGACAGGGCGCCAATCTATCGCTGGACACACACTCACTCACATAGACACACTCTATATGGGGGAATTTGGAGGATTTGATTGACTTGATCCATGTTTTTGGACTGTGGGAGGAAACCGGAGAACCCGGAGGAACCCACGCGGACACGGGGAGAACATGGAAACTCCACCCAGATGGGGATTCGAACCGGGAATCCCTAGCGCTTAGAGGAGAACATGCTAACCACTAAGCCACCGTGCCGCCCTGTATGATTTCAAACTTCTGATATTAGTAAAAACAACATGTTTACTGTTAGTTTATGTGTCTAAAAAGTCTCTATTCAATTTTTTTTCTTTGTAGAGCATTTTGTGTGAATAATAAGCTTTACATACCATGCAAATCACTATTTATGATAGATTAAAGAACACTACTGATACATCACTGATAATCCTTTGGTCAATTTTGATTTGCAGAGCACTGTGCATCATGATCCATTTAAAACCGACTGTTACACTTCATCAGTGGACCGTGTTATGCTGATGGCTTGTTGTTTGTGGTTGGCACATAATTCTTAACAAGGTGTCACTGCTATGTCTGATAAATTCCTCCCAGCCCCATACACTTGCAAGGCCATTACTATGTCAGAATCAATGCTGTGTTGTGAATGGTCCAAACCCTAATAATATTTGGTTAGCGGTGGTCTTTTGGCAGGCACTATCAATAGCTATATATATGACTACAGCAACAATATATGAGTCCAAATGCCATAAATGTAATGCCAAAATCACATAAACACATAATATAATGAACAAATGCCAACAGGCTGTAAATTGAAATAAGTCTGATAGTTGTGTGTACCAAGTCTCTGGATTTCTCCAAAGA
Source organism: Corydoras sp. C115 (assembly GCA_019802505.1). NCBI lineage: Eukaryota > Metazoa > Chordata > Actinopteri > Siluriformes > Callichthyidae > Corydoras > Corydoras sp. C115. The sequence continues at coordinate 2,467,155 of JAFMOC010000083.1, read as the reverse complement.
TTTCTGACAACCCAGCTGTCTCTACTGAGGGCTGTGGTGTTTGTTTGATTTTCATCACTCAGTTGTGGGTTTCTGATTTTCCCGATTTAAAAGCAGTCCGAGTGCCGAATCCAAAAAGCCGTTCCTGATATTCCACTGCACTCTTATCCAGACAGGAGATGACTGGGTGCAGAAGCCATGTCTCAGATCTTAAGCTGCATTATTCATTTTTTATTACCACTCTACACATCTGCCAAAGCAAGAAATGGAGAAAAAAGCCAAAAGAGATATGGGTGGAGTGACAGAGAGTGAAAGTGAGTGCTAGAGTTGCAGGGTGATGAAGAACTGAGAGGAACTAGAACTGGGTGGAGACAACATGGCCTGAAAGTTTCGAGAAAAAAAAAAAAAAAAAAAAAAAGTCAAACGCTTGAAGCAGTTTTTTTTCCACAATGTTTTTTATTGCAAACTCAATAGGACCTTCAACGACTTGGTTACCTTATAGGAAGCATAAAATCCTCCCAACGATTTTACAGATGAAACCGGTAAAAGTGCTCTGTGGTACAAATGTTGCAGGTGTCCGGCCAAAAACTCTTAACCACAGCAACTTTGGATATGTGGAAGTTCAAACGTAACTATTGTAAAACTAATAACATTTTTTATGAGGCCAAGCAGTTTTCCAGAGTATTGAAATGACTGGGGCTTTCCACAAGATATTCATCTGAAGAACTATATTCGATAATCCCATTAAAAGTTCACGTCGTATTACTAGAAGTTTTTACTTCATATTGTTTTTGTTTTGTCTTTTGGTATGAGATATCTCCTCTCAATATTTTTTCTCATCTTCTTTTGTCCTCTGCTCAGGTATGAAACTATTTTTATTGAAGAGACTCTTCTCATGGGCACAATAAAGGCAGTGAATCCAGCCAATTCAAGCAGCTCTCAGTGCGCCGTCTGTAAATCCACCGTCGTTGATTGCTTGTGTGTTTGAGCCAAAGGAAAGACTGGGCCTCATTCAACAGTTTTGACACAACACGTTTTAAGGCAGCTACAGTTTTTCCCTCTGACACAGTTACAGGCAATAAGCTATTATTTGCACTTTTGATACCTTATGCTGTTTGACTGTCATGACTTTTTAATAAACCATTTTTGAAAAATGTATTATATGTATTTATCAGAGTGGGGAAAAACCTTTTTAAAAACTAGAAAGGTATTTACAAAGTAAAAATAAACAGTGTACATTCAAAGTTTTTTTAAATTATGAAATTAATGAAAACAAAGTGTAAAACATATCTATCAAAATATGTGAACAGCTTAGTGGGCGGCACGGTGGCTTAGTGGTTAGCACGTTCGCCTCTCAGCGCTAGGGATTCCCGGTTCGGATCCCCATCTGGGTGTTTCCATGTTCTCCCCGTGTCCGCGTGGGTTTCCTCCGGGTTCTCCGGTTTCCTCCCACAGTCCAAAAACATGGATCAAGTCAATTGAATTCTCAAAATTGCCCCATATAGAGTGTGTCTGTGTGAGTGAGTGTGTGCCCAGCGATAGATTGGCGCCCTGTCCTGGGTGTATCTACCCAGCGCCTAAGACGTTCTCTCCTGGATGGGCATGGGGAACCCCACCGCGACCCTAATAGAGGATAAAGCGGAAGATAATAATGAATTAAAGTGTCATAATAGACATAAATGTAAACATGTAAAAATAAGTAGATCACAAAAACAAATAATAGTATATAACTAATCAAAAATAACTAAAAAATAAAAATAAAGCCATCGGAGGTGAAGTAACAATCCAAATCAGAAAGCTTCATGGTCATCGTAACACCAGAAAACAAAAGAGCAATCCACGACAGCAACTCCTCAGAGGATGATTTATTACATGAAATTGTAAAGTTTCATATTTTTTATAGATCGATGACGTGTTTTATTAAAAAATGGGCCTATTGCATTTATTGTTTCTAAATGTATGTTAAGGTCTGGGTTTTAAAACGATACAGTATATAAGATGGCAGTTTTTCTTTTTAAGAGTTTTTAAATTTCAAAGAAGGTAATACAGAAGATCACACTGATGCAGTTTTCTTTAAGGAAGTTCTGTTAAGTATCCTGTTAAGAGTCCTATTAAATCTTTTAAAAAATGGCATATGTTTTCAAGGTCTATGTGACACTAAGAAGGTGCAGTAATAAAGTAAAGCATTGCTTAAAATGGTTGATTATTAACTATATCACGAACATGCTGATTTATGACGTAACACAAACAGTTTTAAAGATAAAATGTACTTTTTTGTGCAAACACAGAAGCAAAACCTTCATAGATATTTGTTAAGCACTTGGCAAAATGCTTATAATTTGGTTCTATCACAGTCTCTTGGCATTATCATAATAACTAAGAGTATTGGACTAAATATAATATAACACTGCTGTATTACTTTTACTACAAATATAGTAAGAAATACTTATTGTACCATTACAAATGTGTTTCTTGTGAAGGATGAACTGACTAATATCAAAGGTAATGAGAAGTGGGTTTAATAAAGATGCTGCATCACCCTCTGATGGGTGTTAGGAGAATCTGCCTGTACAAATATACATAAAGGAAATATTTTTCTTTGTTACGTTCATATTCTAATGATATTTTGATAACATAAAACTCTGTATACTACTTAATTAAGGTGCTTGGTTTGTTTTACCTGCTTTTCTTATATGTTTCTTATTTGTTTTCCTTCGAGGTATCACCGGCTGCTCATCCATAACACTGCCAGAGCACTACTGCGACGACTTTTCAGGACTGTGATCTTCACAGAGGATCAAAGGGATGATTAACTCCTTTAAACACTTATTTTTTTAACATACATTTGCATTTAGTAAACAGAATTTGGATTTTTATTGGACACAGGATAATTTTACAATCTGTACATGGGTGTCCTGCACTGTTGACGCTGCCCGGCCGCTCAAGAAGGATGAGTCCCCCACTGAGCCTTGGTCCTCCTAAGGTTTCTTCTTTAAAAATGAACAATAGCAGGGAGTTTTTTCCTGCCACTGTTTCTTCGGCTTGGGGTTATGAATCAGAAAACTATAAAGCTGCTTTGAGACAATCTACTATTGTAAAAAGCGATATATAAATAAATAAACCTGAACTTAATATTGTTTCTTTCAACAACACAAGGGAGTTTTTCCTGGCCACTATCTCTTAAAGTTAGTGAGAAGTTTCTTTAAAAAATGTGTAAATTAATAGCACTGATAATATTTTTTCTGGGTTATTGTACATTAAAATTCACAGCTTATTTCCCAAACTATTATTTTGTAATAAATCAGGTGTGAACATTTTACAGCACATGCAATTAAGCGTTCTTTCGAGTGTTGAATGTGTGATCACAACTCTCTGTTATTCCTAAATTATTCCTAATAAATTTTTCATGACGTTTACCGTCACAAAATCGCAGACACAAGAAGTATGACCATTAAATCACTAGTCTTAACAATATATCCAATGCATTTTTTACTTTCCTGAGGTAGGGTTCTAAATCTTTCATCACAAGGATCTGCTCCTTTTTATAGGGTACACAGCATTGGCTTCCAAACTTCTTCACATAGAAATGACAAAACCCAGTTCACAGAAAGAGGTTTTAATCATGACAGTTACTTTTGGAGACAGTGGTCTGCAGTTTTCTATGAGGAAAACAGCTACAGAAAAATATGAATGTGGTCTGGATCTTTCTGTTTTTATTTCTTGAGACGCAGTGCATCAGACATTCGAACTCCAATCCAGGGCAAATAACACTAATGCAAAAAGCAGTTTTATCAGCTGACAAGCCAAGCATGACAAACCCAACTATAAACAAAGTGGCAACGGACTGATTAGACATTTGGTGTTTGATATTTTAAGCTTGGTACGTAAAATAAAACTAGTGACATTTATCATTCGCTCGTTTATGCCCAAAATAATAACAATTAATATACACAAGCTATTGAGCTCATTCATTTATTCTTTCATTTATTATCTTCCGCTTAATTCTATACTAGGTTCGAGTTCCCAATGTCCATCCATGGAAGAACATTACAGGCACAGGACAGATACACCCAGAACAGGGTCCCAATCTATCACTGGGCACACACACTCACTTACTACAGACTATATTGGGGCAATTTAAAGCAGCCAATTGACCTTGAATCTACGTTTTTTTGGACTATTGGAGGAAGCCGGAGAACCTGGAGGAGACCTATTTGGACATGGGGAGATTAGATAGGGGCAATTTAGAGCAGCCAATTTATTATTATAATTTATTGTTTTGGGACTGTGGGAGGAAGCTGGAGAACTTGGACACAGAAAGAACATTAAAACTCCACTCAGACTGGGATTCGAACCTGGATCCCCAGCGCTGAGAGGCTGGTGTGATATTTTTTTTTGTGTTAAATTAAAATTAGGGGGCGGCACGGTGGCTTAGTGGTTAGCACGTTCGCCTCTCAGCGCTAGGGATTCCCGGTTCGAATCCCAATCTGGGTGGAGTTTCCATGTTCTCCCCGTGTCCGCGTGGGTTTCCTCCGGGTTCTCCGGTTTCCTCCCACAGTCCAAAAACATGGATCAAGTTAATTGAGTTCTCCAAATTGCCCCATATAGAGTGTGTTTGAGTGAGTGAGTGTGTGCCCAGCGATGGATTGGCGCCCTGTCCTGGGTGTATCTGCCCAGCGCCCGAGACGTTCTCCCCTGGATGGGCATGGGGAACCCCACCGCGACCCTAATAGAGGATAAAGCGGGAGATAATGAATGAATGAATGAATGAAAATTAAAATTAAAATTGAAATCAAATCTTTACTACTTCTGATTACTGGCCAAATCACACAGAAAATGTTTTATTCTATATACAGTACAGTATTTACACAACAGGCACAGGAATATTTATTCTGACACAGGAATTTTATTGGGCAAAAATCTTCTAATTTTTGCTGATATAAGTATAACAGCACTGAAATATTGAATTAAATATATCTGCCACAGGTGGCAAAATAAGGAGAAATAGAGACAGTATTTTCATTCATTCATTATCTCCCGCTTTATCCTCTATTAGGGTCGCGGTGGGGTTCCCCATGTCCATCCAGGGGAGAACGTCTCGGGCGCTGGGCAGATACACCCAGGACAGGGCGCCAATCCATCGCTGGGCACACACTCACTCACACAGACACACTATATATGGGGCAATTTTGAGAATTCAATTGACTTGATCCATGTTTTTGGACTGTGGGAGGAAACCGGAGAACCCGGAGGAAACCCATGCAGACACGGGGAGAACATGGAAACTCCACCCAGATTGGGATTCGAACCGGGAATCCCTAGCGCTGAGAGGAGAACGTGCTAACCACTAAGCCACCGTGCCGCTCAGAGACAGTATTTTATTAAGAATAAAAGTCAGCATTTTAGGCTGGCGGGTATTATTGCACAAAGAGATGATTAATGAACGTTAATGAATGCAGGCATGTGTTCATGCTGGTATCAACTCGCAAGATTTGCAAACAAGATTCTCTCTCCTCGGAACCCTTACAGTCAAGCCTCTCTTTAAATCCTTAACAAGACATATACACACAATTAACACAAACAAGTCCCAGATGGAAGTCATCAACTTATCTTATTTCCTGGCTCCGCCTCTCATCTACAAATCCATGCTTGATCACGAGTGCATGTCACAGTATCACATCGCAGCTGTTTGAACCAGAACCACACTGTGAAACTATCCATCCATCCATTATCTTCCGCTTTATCCTGTACTAGGGTCGTGGGGGGTTGGTTCCCCATGCCCATTCAGGGGAGAACGTTTCGGGCGCTGGGCAGATACACCCAGGACAAGGCGCCAATCTATTGCTGGGCACACACTCACTCACACAGACACATTCTATATGGGTCAATTTGGAGAACTCAATTGACCTCGATCCATGTTTTTGGACTGTGGGAGGAAACCGGAGAACCCGGGGGAAACATGCGCGGACACGGGGAGAACATGGAAACTCCACAGGGCGCCAATCTTTTGCTGGGCAGACACTCACTCACACAGATACACTCTATATGGGTCAATTTGGAGAACTCAATTGTCCTTGATCCATGTTTTTGGACTGTGGGAGGAAACCGGAGAACCCGGGGGAAACACGTGTGGACACGGGGAGAACATGGAAACTCCACCCAGATTGGGATTCGAACCGAAGCCACGTCAGGAACATTAATTTTCTTTAATTGACGTATAATGCCGATGACTCCACCTTCTCTCCTAGTGCCACTACACTTGGGGCACACATAGATTTTAGGTAAATTGGCTGCCCTTAATTGCCTCTGTATGGTGTTTATGTGTGTAAGTGCTCAAATTAGTGTGTGCCCAGCTGGGAATCTGCCCAGCACCCGAAATGTTCTCCCCTGGATGGGCATACTGCACATCACAACCCTAAAATAGGATTAAGTAGATGAAAATGCATGGATGATTTCCACTTACTTTATTCCATCCTATATCAGGGTCGCGGGGGGGTTCCCCATGCCCACCCAGTGGAGAACGTCCCGGGCGCCGGGCAAACACACCCAGGACAGGGCGCCAATCCGTCGCTGGGCACACACTCAGTCACACAGACACAAACACACTTTATATGGGGCAATTTGGAGAACTCAATTGACTTGATCCATGTTTTTGGATAGTGGGAGGAAACCAGAGAACCCGGAGGAAACCCACGCGGACACGGGGAGAACATGGAAACTCCACCCAGATGGGGATTCGAACCGGAAATCCCTAGCGCTGAGAGGCGATCGTGCTAACCACTAAGCCACCGTGCCGCCCTTTACCTTATTATAGTCTGATAAATTTTAATTATACACTGCCAGGCCAAAAAGAAACAGTTGCACACTTTATTATACTGCCTTTATCTCTGAGTATACATTTTTTATACATACACAGAGAGAATACATTGAGACAATAGCTTTTATTTTGATCATTAAGTGCATTCCATTCAGACTAAGATGATGTATTGATGACTTGAGAGTTGAAACGCTTCATAAAGTTTCCTTCAGCACATTTAAAGGTCAGGAATCTGTGGTGAAAAATAGATGTAAAATAATTCACTTTTAAACAACTTGAGCCTAAAGAATCTTGCCATTGTTACCCTCGACCGTACACATGCCATCGGTAAAGGAAAAATCAACTAACGCTATAACCTGGTCAATCAGTGCATTTCATTCTTAACAGAGTGAAAGTTATGACCTCAAAATGTTGCCAAGCCTCGACCTGACCAAGTGTAGCAACCCCTCATCATAACACTCAGTTCAAACGGCGGTGTTTTCTTTTGGCCAGGCCGTATATGTTTCTTAGCAATGATGATGATAATACATTAAACACATATGTCTGTGTTAGTTGATGAATAGACAGTAATTACCATTGTATGTTTTATAGGCCAGAAACCTCAGCTGCACTCGGAAAAACCATATGTTAAAATGATGCTGTTTTATTTCATTCTAAGAAAAACACCCACTAAATGTAGCAAATCATATCCAATCAGCATGTATTTTCAAAATACAGAGCAGGCAAAATGAGTTGTAGGAGATTTAGGACCTAAGGCATCATCAGGTGATGAACCGATGATTTATATCCTGTCATACTGTGACTCATTTTTGATTAAAGATCTAAGTGCTATTGGAGGGGCTGTACAGAAGGACACATCTTAAATCAGCTGTTGGTACGACACTCTGCTACAATGTTAAAACTGATCGTTTGGCCCACTGTTTGTGGTAGAAATATATTCATCACTAAATGCTAAATCTGCTGCTGGAATAGATTTTTAATATATACTGAGAAAGGTGTGTTGTAGTAGCCTAAAGCTATGAGTATGAGTCAACATCCTAGCATCTTGACGTGTTAAGGCTAACTCAAGCAGGGTTGTAGACATGAAAGAACACTGTGTATCCAAAGCTGGAGCTGAAATGAATGCCACAGAACTGTCAGCATTTCTATATCATGTCGTGAAACACTTGAAGCGAAGTACAATTAGAACAGGAGAGCATTAGGGGCACTAGACCAATTATGGAATACACTAAATCACCTCTACCTGGTTTTGACATTTCCATGGCTTCATGGTGCACCTAAATTGGGTACAAGAGGAAAAGGTGCCATTGTAATGTTATATCTTGCATTAACCTTGAAATAACTCTGCTTTATCCCCAGCAACAGGAAATGCCTGATTCTAAATGAATACAGCCATCACTTACACAGTTTTAATCATATTTTTTTACTATTATTCATTCATTCATTCATTATTTTCCACTTAAATCTCTATTATTTAGGGTTCCTCATGCCCATCCAGGGGAGAAGATTTCGGGTGCTGGGTATTTACATCCAGGATAGGGTGCCAATCTATCGCTGGGCACACACTCACTCACACAGACACACTCACTATATATATGGGCACAGACATGGACACAGACACACACATTATACAGTATAGAGGCAATTTATAGCATTTAATTTACCTTAAATCCATGTTTTTGGACTGTGGGAGGAAACTGGTGAACCCCCACGTGGACACAGAGAGGACATAGACACTCCACCCAGATTGGGATTCGAACCTGGATCCCCAGTGCTCAGAGGTGAACGTGTTAACTATTGAACCACCCTCTTTACTATTATTTATTCTTTTTTTTTTTTTTTTGTCAATTAGCAGTCATTTATTCATTTTGTCGTTTAATCATTAATTCATTATCTTCTAGTTGATCCTATATTAGGGCCGAGTCCCCTCCAGAGCAACATTTATATTATGTTAATATAGCATTTTAACATGACACCAAATAGAAACAAACTAAAGAAAATAGATTTATCCATTCAACAGTATTCATATTAGTCTAGGTTTATACTATGCTTACAAGTTCTGTGCTCAAGATGTACACATTTGTAATGTCAGAAAGTAATATCATACAGAAACTTTGTGACTAAATATGGCCGTGTGCTCGTACTGGAACCAATGATTTTCTAAAAGACCAAAAAATGTCTCTTTAAAATGTCTTTGGCTTGATATAACTTGGCTCCAAAATTAAATTGGAGAACTAGGAGGAAACCCACATGGACACAGGGAGGACAAAGAAACTCCAACCAGATTGGGATTCGAACCTGGATCCCCAGTTCTAAGAGGTGAACGTGCTAAGTATTGAACCACCATGCCACCCTCTTTACTATTATTTATTCCTTAATTCATTATCTTCTAGTTGATCCTATATTAGGGCCGAGTCCCATCCAGAGCAACATTTATATCATGTTAATATATCATTTTAACATAACACAAAATAGAAACAAACTAAAGAAAATAGATTTATCCATTCAACAGTATTAATATTTGTCTAGGTTTATACTATGCTGACACGTTCTGTGCTCAAGATGTACACATTTGTAATGTCGGAAAGTAATATCATACAGAAACTTTGTGACTAAATATGTTCATGTGCTCGTACTGGAACCAATGATTTTCTAAAAGACCAAAAAATGTCTCTTTAAAATGTCTTTGGCTTGATATAACTTGGCTCCAAAATTAAATTGGAGTACCCGGAAGAAAACCTACGTGGAGACAGGGAGGACAAAGAAACTCCAACCAGATTGGGATTCGAACCAAGTTCTCCATTGCACAGAGGTGAACATGTTAACTACCGAACCAGCGTGCCACCCTCTTTACTATTATTTATTCATTAATTCATTATCTTCTAGTTGATCCTATATTAGGGCAGAGTTCCATCCAGAGCAACATTTATATCATGTTAATATATCATTTTAACATGACACCAAATAGAAACAAACTAAAGATAATAGATTTATCCATTCAACAGTATTAATATTAGTCTAGGTTTATACTATGCTGACAAGTTCTGTGCTCAAGATGTACACATTTGTAATGTCGGAAAGTAATATCATACAGAATGTAGTCTCTTTAAAATGTCTTTGGCATGATAGAACTTGCCTCCGAAACTAAATTGGAGAACCCGGAGGAAACCCACGTGGAGACAGGGAGGACATAGAAATTCGAACCTGGATTCATTATCTTCTAGTTGGTCCTATATTAGGGCAGAGTCCCATCCAAAGCAACATTTATATTATGTTAATATATCATTTTAACATAACACAAAATAGATTTATCCATTCAACAGTGTTAATATTAGTCTAGGTTTATACTATGCTGACACGTTCTGTGCTCAAGCTGTACACATTTGTAATGTCGGAAAGTAATATCATACAGAAATTCAGAAACTTTGTGGCTAAAGATGTTCTTGTGCTCGTACTGGAACCAATTGTCCATGCTTTTCTAAAAGACCAAAAAATGTAGTCTCTTTAAAATGTCTTTGGCATGATATAACTTGGCTCCAAAATTAAATTAAAATGGTCAGTTCAGTGGATGCGCATCAATGACAAACTTGTTAGACACGAACCACAACATTCTGCGGTTTGCTCGTTTTTTTTTTTTGGTTCTTAGCTCCTATGTCTTAAACATGAAACCTCTGAAACTAGAAACAGTGGAAGGGAATTTAACCAAATTACACGTGGCAGCTTGCACATCCTGGCTCATCTTTCATAACATCAACTTGCAGGAGTATTCTCATTAAAAGCTTTCATACACCTGACCTGGTTTGACCCTACTGACATATTTAAAAGCCATGTTTTATCGCTGGCCATTTGGCTGCAGGTGAAGATATCTAGGACACTTCGGTGTATCGGCATCGGAGACAATCTATGTTGTTTCCCTGACGCTGATCTGTGAGTGATCTGATGTAAGCAGATCAGATGAACTAAGAACTGCAAACAACGTTCTGTGGTCAGTACATATTTTTTTTCTTTTCAGTACTTAGGTTTCTTGCAAATTTGTAAAGTCCTGCTGCGAAACAGCATTTGGGAGTTTAAGAACAAAATTACATAGTGCAGCTTGTATGTTGGGACTTTGTAACCTAATCTGGTGTAGGCATTCGTATTTATGGATCTTTGTGCAGAGCTCATTCGCTTTTCAAATCACTGGACTGTTTCAGAAATCTATATTATAATTGTATTTGTCATTGGAATGAACCTAAAGACTTAGCATTTCATGATCTCAATAATAATAAATATTTATGTTATTACATATTGCACCGTAAAAGTTTTTTTTTTAGAGAAGTGTTCAGATTAATTCCAGATTTCACTGTGTGTATGACAGTGACCTTAAACACAGTCATCCATAACTGTCTTTGAAGGACAGAAGAACAAGAAGTCATAATAGAGATGTATCTTAGAACAGTGTAGTGATAAATAAATCAGTCTTTTTTTTTCTTTTTTTTTTACAAAAATCTACAACCTACCAACCAAATGACAATGTCAAAGCAATTAATAATGATCATATGACTAATAAACCAAATTTACAGCAGATTTAATGCTTCTTGAAATCTTTTTTCTGTGAAATAACTGATTTTTGGGTGGTACAGTGGTTTAGTGGTTAGCAGGTTCACCTCTCAGTGCCGGGGATCCAATTTTTAATCCCAATCTGGGTTGAGTTTCCATATTCTCCCCGTGTCCACATGGGTTTTCTCCAGGTTCTCAGTTTTTCTCCCACACAGTCCAACAATAATGGATTACAAATAAATTGGCTGCTTCAAATTGCCCCTATATAGTGTGTGTGTCTGTGTGTGTGAGAAAGTGTGCCCAGCAATAGATTGGCATCCTGTTCTGGGTGTATCTGCCCAGCGCTACTCTGAAGGATTTAAACCGATCTGTAAAGGATTTTACGAGAGATTTGTAAAACAATGATGTAACTTCCAAAAATAACAAATAAAAGAAATACTACCTTTAACAAGCAGCAAGGTGGCATAGTGCCACAGTCAAAAAACTCTCTCAAGGTGAATTGGCTGCTCTAATTTGCCCCTATATAATGTGTATGTGTGAGTGAGTGTGTCCAGTGATGGATTGGCCCCCTGTCCAGTGTGTATCTGCCCAATTATATTCATTCATTCATTCATTATCTCCCGCTTTATCCTATATTAGGGTCGCGGTGGGGTTCCCCATGCCCATCCAGGGGAGAACGTCTCGGGCGCTGGGCATATAGACCCAGGACAGGGCGCCAATCCATCGCTGGGCACACACTCACTCACACACACACACTCTATATGGGGCAATTTTGAGAATTCAATTAACTTGATCCATGTTTTTGGACTGTGGGAGGAAACCGGAGAACCCGGAGGAAACCCACGCGGACACGGGGAGAACATGGAAACTCCACCCAGATGGGGATTCGAACCGTGAATCCCTAGCGCTGAGAGGCGAACGTGCCCCAATTATATTATTTTAGTAATAATATTTTAGTCATTTGTTGTGCTGTTCTGTTTTCTAAGGTATCAAAATCCCCCAAAAAAAACCCAAACCCCCCTGTATTTTAATTCTGAGCAAACATGAAGAACAGATTACTTTTTTCTCTTATAAGTAGTTCATAACAAAAATGTTTGATTAATGCCGGTTTGAGAAATTAACAATTGTGCATTTCTGGATTTTTCAGAACATGTATGTTCCTGTGTCAGTGTTTGCTTCACAAGCACAATTTAGCATTGTATATTGGACCAGCTTCCATGACCTGTCATCCACAGCACTTCATAGGAAATCTGAAGAGAGGCCTATTTAAGTGTCGCTCCATGCTGTGCAGCACACTGCTGGCTTTAACAACGCCCTGACAACATAATCACAGTGTCTACAAAAAGGACAGCACTGAAGCTTTATGAGCCGTCATTAGATATGTGCACCAGACCATTTTTAAATTCTCAGTCATAAAGCTGACTTTTGCATTAATAATCTTGTCCAGTGAGATAATTCCAAAAAAAACCCATCTTTTAAAAGGAATGCATGTCATGTTCTCTGATATGAATTGACTAATTTGACATTTGTAATCAACAACAACATACTGCATTTCATACATTATTATGACTGAAAATGCCACAACTGCACATTGCTTTGTTTGACAAATAATCCTTTGACAGTAGATTTTATGTAGAGGCAAATAATGCTTTTAGTATTAAAGCTGCTGAATGGTTTGAATCTGGTATACTGGGTGAAGATGTAGCTCTCAAATGAAGTTCTTACATTGACGTTCACAGAGAAAAAAGCTGAAGGGCTCATCACCTCGAACTAGCTTGTTCTGTGTGACATTCTACACACACATGCACACAGGCACTTCTCTGTTCACAACAACAAAGCACATCTATAGACAGGCAGCTAAGTACTAAGACATGACCTTGCTCATGGAAGTAAAGATTGCTGATCATTATGAGGAGGCTAAGAATTTAGACTCTGACCTGCAATGTGAAATTTTGGCAATGGCACTGATCCTAAAAAGCTCCTTGAAAGGTCTTCCAACCACTCAGCCCATCACAGCCCCAGCAGTGGACAAAAGAAAAGAGAAGATTGTGAAATTTGTAAAATTCTGATCATAATATAATTCTGTATGTTTCCTGGATAAGTGATAAAGTGATGAAGTGGTCTATTTTGCCTACTGTACGTACACACAGCGGAATTGGTCCTCCAAATTTAACCAAACCATGCAGTAAACATTCATTCATTCATTATCTCCCGCTTTATCCTCTATTAGGGTTGCGGTGGGGTTCCCCATGCCCATCCAGGGGAGAACGTCTCGGGCGCTGGGCAGATACATCCAGAACAGGGCGCCAATCCATCGCTGGGTACACACTCAGACACTCAAACACACTCTATATGAGGCAATTTAGAGAACTCAATTAACTTGATCCATGTTTTTGGACTGTGGGAGGAAACCGGAGAACCCGGAGGAAACCCACGCGGACATGGGGAGAACATGGAAACTCCACCCAGATGGGGATTCGAACCGGGAATCCCTAGCGCTGAGAGGCGAACGTGATAACCACTAAGCCACCGTGCCGCCCTGCAGTAAATATTTACATTACATTTACATTTGGTCATTTCACAGACGCTTTTATCCAAAGAGACTTACAAAGCAAGCACAGGGTTAACCACAGCATCCCTGGAGCAATGAGGGTTAAGGGCCTTGCTCAGGGACCCACACTGGTAACTTCTGTGGACCTAGGATTTGAGCACACAACCTTCTGATTGAGCCCAACACCCTAACCACCGAGCTACAGACTCATAGTGAAACACACATATATACACCAGAGCGGTATGTCCAGACCCGTAGGCAGCCCTGTACACAGAAGAGCAATTGGGGTTAGGTGCCTTGCTCAAGGGCACTTCAGCAAAAGTACTTGGTGGAACAGGGAATCAAAACAGGGATCTTCATATAGCAAGACTGGATCTTTAACCACAAGCCTACGACTGACCCCAGATTGTGTACATTTAAGAATTGGTTAAGTACAGCTTCATCAATATTATTTAATGTTTTATTTTCAACGTTTCTCACACGATCCATTAATTAATTATCTTCCACTGAATATAGGATGGGGCGGCACGTATTTGGCATGTTCGCCTCTCAGCACTAGGGGTTCCCGGTTTGAATCCCCATCTGGGTGGAGTTTCCATGTTCTCCCCGTGTCCGCGTGGGTTTCCTCCGGGTTCTCCGGTTTCCTCCCACAGTCCAAAAACATGGATCAAGTCAATTGAGTTCTCCAAATTGCCCCATATAGAGTGTGTTTGTGTGAGTGAGTGTGTGCCCAGCGATAGATTGGCGCCCTGTCCTGGGTGTATCTGCCCAGCGCCCGATAAAACGACCCTAATAGAGGATAAAGCGGAAGATAATGAATGAATGAATGAATATAGGATTAGGGTCGGGGAGGGATTCTATCCAGGGAAGAAGGTTTCAAGCACTGGGCAGATACACCCAGGACAGGGCAGCAATCTATCTTTGGGCCAAAACACACACCATATAGTTACAATTGAGAGCAGCAAATTAACCTTAAACCCATGTTTTTGAACTGTAGGAGGAAATAAGAGAACCAGGAGGAAACCCATAGACCCAAGGACAACATTGAGACTCCACCCAGATTGGGATTCGAACCTGGAGCAGGTTAACAGTTAATTTGCTGCTCTCAATTGTAACTATATGGTGTGTGTTTTGGTGTGAGTAAGTGAATGAGTGTGTATGTGTGAATGTGTGTGTGTGTGTGTGTGTGTGTGTGTCCAAAGATAGATGAGTCAGTGCTAACTACTAAGCTGCCCATTTCTCATATGATTGTATATTTTTTTAATCAATTTCCAGCAAAATAGTTTTTGCTTTTTAAGACTGAATTTTTTTCATATTAATTAAAAGTGTGGAGTAATCATTTTGTTCCATCCTGTTTTTGAATATAATGGAATCATTAATTTCTCATTTTTTGTATACAGTTCTGTTCCAAACTTTCCATGTTTTGCTGTTAAGCCTTTTTGTACCTCGTAGGTTCCAGAGTAACAAAAGGAAACTTGTTTCCTGAGCCCTGGACAAAAAATGCCCAAGCAACATCCTATTTGGACTCTTTAGCAGCATTGATACTTTGACTAAAATTCGTTTGATTTTTGCTTTCATGGCTGAATGAATGCAAGCAGATTTTAAAAGCTGATGATACACAAATTAATATAAATGTGGTATATTATATAAACTTTAATTAGCTTTTGATAGACATGGCTTATTGCTATGCCATAAAAACATGAACATGGTTTATAGTGATGTTTTATACATGCTGGTATTTTCCATGTGTTATTGTTTCCATCTACACTGTATTAAATTATCATGTAATTTCCTTCATATTTTTGTAAGCATTGTTTTAAATACACACTTTATTATACAGCACTGCGTATGATGCCAATCTATTGCTGGGCACACACTCACTCACTCACTCACTCACTCACTCACTCACTCAAACACACTATATGGGGCAATTTGAAGCACCCAATTTACCTTAAATCCATGTTTTTTGACTGTTGAAGCCAACTGGAGAAAAACCATGCAGACACAGGGGGATCATGGAAACTCCACTCAGATGGGGATTCAAACATGGATCTCCAGCACTAGGAGGCAGACGTTACCCAATAGGCCATTGTGCTGGAATAGCATTTTGAGAAAATGCACATTAAAACGAAAAAGTGGCTATATTAAATTGGTATGTGGCTAAAGTACAATTATAAGTGTAATAGATTTGTATTGTAAGGCCAGTCGGGATAAATTATGGTCTTAAAGAAACCGGCCATGGTAAGGCGTTGGGGACCATTGGCCCCAACACACAGTTTTACATTGACAGCATATATCCTTCTGCCCACACTGACTGCAGAACATCAGGGTCAAAGCCAACCAGAGGCAGGGCATGAAAAGGGTCTTCACAGGATATGGATGGGGAAAACCCACTTTATTACCGGTTTGCAGTCAAACAACATACACACGTTTCCACAAACCTCTGTATGACATGCTTTAATATACATTTTTATTTAGTGGGTGGTTGTGGTGCTACTGAATCAGCCCAAAATATATATACATTTTGCATGTTAAAATACATAATCCATCCATCCATCCATTATCTTCCGCTTTATCCTATATTAGGGTCGTGGTGGGGTTCCCCATGCCCATCCAGGGGAGAACGTTTCGGGCGCTGGGCAGATACACCCAGGACAGGGCACCAATCCATCGCTGGGCACAAACTCACTCACACAGACATGCACACAAACACACTCTATATGGGGCAATTTTGGAGAACTCAATTGACTTGATCCATGTTTTTGGACTGTGGGAGGAAACCCGAGAACCCGGAGGAAACCCACGTGGACACGGGGAGAACATTGAAACTCCACCCAGATGGAGATTCGAACCGGGAATCCCTAGCGCTGAGAGGTGAACGTGCCAATCACTAAGCCACCGTGCCGCCCTAAAATACATAATATATATTATAATTTATAACAGTCTTAATAATAATACAGTTGGGCGGCACGGTGGCTTAGTGGTTAGCACGTTCGCCTCTCAGCGCTAGGGATTCGCGGTTCGAATCCCCATCTGGGTGGAGTTTCCATGTTCTCCCCGTGTCTGCGTGGGTTTCCGCCGGGTTCTCCGGTTTCCTCCCACAGTCCAAAAACATGGATCAAGTCAATTGAATTCTCAAAAATTGCCCCATATAGAGTGTGTCTGTGTGAGTGAGTGTGTGCCCAGCGATGGATTGGCGCCCTGTCCTGGGTCTATCTGCCCAGCGGCCGAGACGTTCTCCCCTGGATGGGCATGGGGAACCCCACCGCGACCCTAATAGAGGATAAAACGGGAGATAATAAATGAATGAATGAATGAATAATACAGTTGATACATTTGGTGTTAAAACATACCTCTCAAAAAGAAACATGGCTCTTCCAGCCGAAAAAAAAAAAAAAACTAAAGTCCAAGCCCTAAGGAGTGGCACCTTAAGGGGTGTATGTGTGTGTGTAGTGGAGGGAACAGCCCGCCATTCAAAGACTGTGTGCATATCCTTACCCTAAATAATTTGTATGTACAAATTAAATAGACTAAAACTTTGTTTTTAAGAATTGTACCAGCCAAGTCCAAGATAATGCAGTTATCACATGCAAATTAACAAATGTGATCACACCACTTAACTAACAATTTTGGAGTTCACCAAACAGCGATGGGTGGATTATTTTAACACATAAAAAATAACAGAACTCTAAAAACAACGTGTCGGTCTCGAAGGTTGGGATCGTATCAGAAGTGCACAAAAGAGACACGTTACGTCTTTGACCCTCATACTTACATGACACATCAGACGTAATCCTTGCTGTTTTGCAAGATCAAGTCTGCACTGACATAGAGAAAAAAAGCAGTCGGAGGGTTAGATGGCAAAAGCACAGCATGGGAGGAGGAGAAAGCGTTTTTTTCCCCCTTCTTTTTATATTCGTCAGGCTCGTCTCAGACAATGTGACATGGCACACGTTATTAATTCTGGTTGAGTGGAGCGCCTGCCCCGCCATCTGCTTAGGTCACTGCTGTTCACTGAGGTCGGCGTTGTTCCCCTCTACTCCCTCTTTTACCCCTCCTTTTCGCCCACCCCTCTTCAACAGACACCCAGCCTGCACCGCCTGCCTGGCCTCAGACAATGCAGCCAACCTGCTACGAGGAAGCAGAGACAGAGGCGGGGAGGGGGGGGGAGGAGGGAGATAGGCAATGTTAGACATTGAGGCCTGGAGAACAATGTCAGGTGATTGCGTGGCACAAGTTGATATACATTACAAAAGACTCCCGAGGTCTCTTTATGCCACACATGCGCACACACACTGACGCACACATGCACACACTTAACTGGCTTTACATGTAAGCTTGCCGTTATGGACTTACAATGCCCCACCCCCTGATGCACACACAAAAAAGCTTTTCGCGTGGCAAGGCGTGTGGGTGGTTAAGGGGGAACCAAGGGTAAAGAGAGGTCCTGTATGTGTGTCTAGAAAGGACATTATCTTTTCTTCTCCTTTCCTTTTTAATCTGTATTGATTGATTATAGTGTTTGGGTTCTTATTAAAACAGTGTCCTCGGCTCAGAGTGAAAGACACACCCACTTTACGTAGAGGACACCAACATTTTAAGCACGAGATAAAATAAAACCAAAGGCACATATCATTTCCCCTTCTCTTAACCTTAATCCTTCACAGAATGTTATTACTATTATTTGTACATTTTATGTCACACTTTAAAATAATAAAATGTGCATTTTTTATTTTTTATTTTAATTTTAATGCAATTTCTTTCATTTTATTCCGTTTGATTTACACCGACTTGGTGGCATATGCTTACATATAGTATAAACGGTTTACCTTAAAATATAGTATAAACAATTTACATAAAAAAACAGCTAGTTGCTTCAAAGTGATATGTTAAAACTATTCATTAGCTTAAATTGTTGAGTTATTATAAATTGACTAGTATAAAGTGACTAATTGTATATTTAAGACTTATTTTAAACACTGATCACTTAACAAATTGTCTAAGACCATTAACAGCTAAAGTAAACATAGTGTTTTCTATTATGTTGATAAACACAGAAGGTAATTTAAAATTCTAAAGTCAATAACATAATAAAAAACACATAAAATGGAAAGAAATTTGCTTTTCAAAGTTTTTTTTCTTATTGTTAATATTGTTTTAATTCATTTTTAGTATATTATAGTATATAATACTGATACATACTGATGAAATGGGAACTATGCACTATTGCCTCACAGCAAAATGGTTCTGGTGTTGAGACCTGGGAAGAACAATATGGATCTTTTTTTGTGTGGAGTTTGCATGTTCTTCCTGTATCTACTCAAGTGTTTTAGAGAAACTCTGGTTTGCATCCGGCGGCACGGTGGCTTAGTGTTTAGCACGTTTGCCTCTCAGCGCTAGGGATTCCTGGTTCGAATCCCCATCTGCTAGGAGGGCAGGTGTATTTATTTTGAGTTTCTTGTTCATTCATTATTTAAATATTTATCTTGTGTCATTATCCACATGTCAATTCGGGGAGAATGTTTTAGGTGCTGAGCAGATACACCCAGGACAGGGCACCAATCTATCCCTGGGCACACACTCACTCACTCACACAGTCTCACACACACACACAATATATCTGAGTGGAGTAACCATGTTCTCCCCGTGTCCGCGTGGGTTTTCTCCGGGTTCCCAAGTTTTCTCCCACAGTCCAAAAACATGGATCAAGTCAATTGAATTCTCCAAAATTGCCCCATATAGAGTGTGTGTTTGTGAGTGAGTGAGTGTGTGCCCAGCGATGGATTGGCGCCCTGTCCTGGGTCTATCTGCCCAGCGCCCGAGACGTTCTCCCCTGGATGGGCATGGGGAACCCCACCGCGACCCTAATAGAGGATAAAGCGGGAGATAATGAATGAATGAATGAATGGTTTGCATCCATAATTCAAATACACATTTGTCATGTAGGAAGAAAATGTCAAATTGACCATATTAGCAAGTGAAGAGGAATAAAATGCTTAGGAGAAAATAAAGTCAAGTGATAAAGTGATCTATTTAGCCTACTGTACATACACACAGAGAAATGTGTCCTCCATAATTAACTCATCTGTGCAGTGAAATACACACATATACACACACTCTATATGTGTGTATATGTCTTTTATATGGTGCCCAGGGAGCAATTGGGGTTAGACACCTTGGTCAAGGGCAACTGCGGTACTTTTAACAGCGGTGTAACAGAACCTTAACGTATTCCTTACTGAATAGATTTAAGAAAAAAATAACCACATCGAAAGCCTCTTAACACAAAAAGTTCAAACTTAAATCTCTCTTTAAGCTTTACACAGGTAATGTCCACTGGTTATAATTAAACCTGAGTCGCTAAAGTTAGGCTTTAGCATCACCAGCTACTATGCCACCACAATGCATTGTCATTACAGTGTCATGCACAAAATTGTGGCTACTCTAAACCGTAAATTGTACAAAATTACTAACATTATGAAAGCGGTGGCACTGTGATTAGTGCTCTTGCATCGCAGCAAGGAGGTCCTAGGTTTCATTTCTGGATGGGACAGACAAGGTTCCGTTCTGTGTAGAGTCCACACGTCCTCTCTGTGCCTCTGTGGGTTCCTCCAACAATGCAAAAGACTCAGGGACATACTAATATGACCCTATGATGGGATCATTTAATTTAATTTTTCCTGTCAAGAAAACTACCTTATGAGCTATTTAGGGATTAAACTCCAATTACATAAAAGTAATTAAATGATGTATTGAGTTCTTAAAAAAAGTAACTACTATAATTAAGTACAGCTACAACGGGTGGCATTATTTCAAAGAGGTGTGTAGGGCACACAGATAGATGTATCATCACTCTTGCATTGTTCCTTGTGATATCATGTAACCATATCAGGTTTTAAAGAAATGGGTGACCTACATTTCATCCCATGTGCTAGGAGGGCAGGTGTATTTATTTTGAGTTTCTTGTTCATTTATTATTTAAATATTTATCTTGTGTCATTATCCACATGTCAATCTGGGGAGAATGTTTTAGGTGCTGGGCAGATACACCCAGGACAGGGCACCAATCTATCCCTGGGCACACACTCACTCACTCACACAGTCACACACACACACACAATATATATATATATATATATATATATATATATATATATATATATATATATATATATATATATATATATATATAGGGATAATTTAAATAGGGGTAATTTAGAGCAGTTAATTCACCTTAAATCCATCTTTTTGTACTGTGGGAGGAAACCGGAGGAACCGGGGGAAACCCACGTGGACACGGGGAGAACATGGATACTCAACCCAGATTGATATTCGAACCTGGATCCCCAGCACTGAGAGGTGGACATGCTAACCACTATGACAACATCATGCCCTATTTAATTATTTACGTTTCTTAAGTAGAGACATTTGTGGTGCTAGAACCTAGCTCAGTGCTCATAGTCATAAGCTGAAAACATTAGGACAAACACACACACACACACACACACACACACACACACACACACACACACACACACAGCCCCCATAAGTGGAGATATACCAGTTTACATTACACTTCATTACACAAAGTAGTTTCAGTCATGAAATTAAATATTCAGATCATTTTTCACATGATATGTGTTCACATGATACGTGATATGGTTCTGTTTCAAATCTCATTTAATGAGCTATGATGTGGATCATGATGAAAGATTACAAATATCAATCATAAAAAATCAAAATGATAACTTCCGTCACATCCACATACTTTTGACAGCCCTGTAACTGAACCTTAACGTATACCTTACTGAATAGGTTTAAGAAACTGACCACATCAAAAGCCTGTTAACATAAAAAAAACATCAAAAATATTCATTAACTACATGATCAGTCATGTTAGAAATCACGCAGACAGAGATAAGCTTAAAATGCTGCACCCAGTCATTTTACTATTTAACTGTTAAATGGCGGTCTGATGACAGGCTTAGAGATGTAAAGTATACATGGAAAACATCTGGAATTTGGATTTGACTGGGAAATGGTTTTATATAGGTAACAAAAATAATATCTTTGCACTAAAATCATAGAAAAACGCTTGTAATGACATGTGATTTGGACATATGTTTGAGGAAAAATTGTGAGGGGGTGTTTTAGGTCATATTTGTGTGTCACTGAACAGATAGTGAGGTGAAGGGTGAAAGGTTGAAAGGTTAAAACCAGCTGGTGTAACAAATGACAGCCGGCTGGGTCAGTGGAGTTACAGAGGAGGAGAGAAAAAGGAAGAGAAAGAACAAAGAAGGTTGTTCATAAATACAGTGGCTGTTTTAGAATGGGTTGGTGTTTTGTTGAACCCACCTGAATGAGTAGGTTGGTTGCTGATTCAAACAAACACCACCACCAACACCAACACCAACACCACCACCACCATCACCACCACTGGTAATCTTTATTGCTTCTTCTCCTTCTTTTCCCTGTTCTCCTCTGTCACCCCAACCACTTTCATGTCCTCCCTCAGCACATCCATAACCATTCCTCTTTGGCCTCCTTCTCCTCCTCCTGCCTGGTGGCTCCATCCTCTGCATCTTTCTGTCAATATAAATCTCATGGTAAACCTTTACTGTTTAGTGTTTAATAATGATACCCCACACTCAGAGGTTAGTGCAAACCATTCTTATATAATGCAATATATACCTTCATCATGTTTCTAAGAAGGATTTCATATTTTATACTAAATAAAATGATTCATCACAATTTTATTGTATCTATAACAGAGTTCGTTTTTTTGTAGGACGGCATGGTGGCTTAGTGGTTAGCCTGTTTGCCTTTGAGTGATGTGGGTCCAAGTTCCAATCCCGATCTTGATGAAGTTATCATGTTCTCCCTGTGTCCGCGTGGGTTTCTACAGTACAAAAACATGGACTCTTGGTAAACTGTCTGCTGTAATTTGCCCCTATTTAATTTACCCCTATAGAGTGTGTGTGTCTGTGTGAGTGTGTGTGTGTCCAGAGATAAAATGGCGCCCTATCCTGGTTGTATCTGCCCAGCACACCAAACATTCTCCCGTGAATGGGGAACCCTCCTTGCAACCCTAGTAGAGAATTAAGCGGAAGATAATGCAATGAATTGCGATTATTGAGGGAAAAATTTTAAGGTAGAAAATGGTCCAAAATGCTTGGTTTTTCAAACATTTTTTTCCATAAATTTCCAAAAGATGTGACCCAATACTTTTGTCCATGGGGTGTATGTGGAAGCAGAAACTGACAACCGCAAATGATGTGAAATGCCTAAAAAGTGGGCCACTGGTTTAAATACACATTCCACAGGCACCACTGGCAATGTCTTACTTGTGGGCATTGGGAATAGTCAAGTTTTTTTTTCATTGTAGCAGAAATAATGACCTCTACTGGTTGTTAAATGTGCCAGCACATCAGATGGTGGATGGAGGAGCTGAAAAGTAGCTCCCAGAGGCACGAGGTGGTGGTGGAAGGAAGTGAAAGGAGCACAATCAATCTTCACTTGAAAAAAAAAAAATCATTCAAAATTTAAACTCAGCAAGCCACTAGGAATTGTGACTGTACATCACCTTTTCTTCTTTATTTTAAATAGGGGTAGATTAATGGGTAGTGAGGATAGTAATTGTATGCCTTTGCAGTGGTGCTGCCATTATGTACAGATGGGACAGGTATGTACAGTATTTTTGGTACATATATGGTGTGACAGAAGTGGTGTTGGTCAGTGGAAATTTGGTGGCAGTTACTGAAAAGTGGTTTATGTTTTACGATAAAAGCCAATTTTCAGTTCCTTAGAACCCTTCTTATCCTTATTGTCTGTAATAATGTGCATGGCAACAGACATATAATCACCATCTGACTGCACAAGCTCTCCAACAAGAACATCACTTCATGTTAAAAAGCATGATTCTTTAGTCATGTTCTTGAGTTTAGTCAACCATCCACATTCGAGAACAGCTGAAGGATGCAGCACAGAGGTGGTGGTGTAGAATCAGTTCATTAACAGTTGACAACATCGCCCACAGAGTTGGTCTGAGACCTCCGTCTGGCTGGTATATGAGGATTGTACTGGATGAGGCTGAGCAGCTGACGCAGAACCACCTGGTCACACATTTAAAAGCAAGCTTCTGTTCACCTGTGTGGACAATCCCACTTTATTTTTCTCCTGCCCTCTTGCCCAACATCTACTCAGTCCTTCGTGTTTTTTGACCCGTTCTAGCACTGCAGGAAAGTGGTCTGGTCTCCATGTTTTCAACATCACGACACCAGGCAGCACTCATGCATCTGTTTTATCTCACGTGCAGGTGAGTGAATAAGAATCAGAATGACAAGGGTGAAGAATGAGCTGGCATAATGGTAGAGGTTGGGTCTTCTATGACTCCCTTTGGTGACACCAATCCCCACTGAGTGGTTCCCAAACTATGTATGTGTCACAAATAGATAAGAAAAAAACAGGGCACAAATCATATGTGTCAAACATGGATTTCTCATCTCATCTCATTTATCTTCCATTTAATCCTGTACTAGGGTTGCGGGGAGTTCCCCATGCCCATCCCGGTAAGAACATTTCGGGTGCTGGGTAGATACATCCAGGGCAGAGTGTCAATCCATCGCTGGGCACACTCCTAAATTCATTTTTTTGGTCTGTGGGTGGAAACTGGAGAAATGGGGAGAACATGAAAACGTCATCCAAACTGGTATTCATTTTAACCACTACGCCGCCGTCCAGCGTGTGGCTGGGCACACGTTCATATACGACCAATTTAAAGCAACCAATTCACCTTAAATCCATGTTTTTGAACGGTGGGAGGAAAAAACCCAGAGAAAACCAATGTAGACATGAGGAGAACATGGAAAATCCACCCAGGTCATGATTTGAACCTGGATCCCCAGCACTGAGAGGTGGACATATCAATGTGATTTTTCTTTTTATATATAAAGTATTAGTATACAGTATACTCTTATAGTACCCACATCCTTGATAAAACATTCAGTAGTGTTATGTTAAACATATAATTGTGGGTTAACTGACTGATTATAACAGTTGTGGTTTTGATTTTGATTTATTAGACACAGCGGCACGGTGGCTTAGTGGTTAGCACGTTCGCCTCTCAGAGCTATGGATTCCCGGTTCGAATCCCCATCTGGGTGGAGTTTCCATGTTCTCCCCGTGTCTGCGTGGGTTTCTTCCGGGTTCTCCGGTTTCCTCCCACAGTCCAAAAACATGGCCCCATGTAAATTGCCCCATGTAAAGTGTGTTTGTTTGAGTGTGTGTGTGCCCAGCGATGGATTGGCGCCCGGTCCTGGGTGTATCTGCCCAGCGCCCGAAACCCTGGATGGGCATGGGGAACCCCACCGCGACCCTAATAGAGGATAAAGCGGGTGATAATGAATGAATGAATTATTAGACACAATTACATACACTGATAGTCAACAGAATTGTATGGGAGAATATACAGAGCAGATACCAGATAGATATCGAATAAAAAATCATGAGTGTGTCTGCGATGTTCAGTAGTCATGTCAAAAAGAAACAGAGGTGTACAGTTGCACACACAAACTTGCTTGATGAGATGTTTTTTGTTTTTTTTAGGAAACTCAGTTTAACAGGCTGACTGGAAGAAGGTGATAAGAAGCAGAATCCTGCTTTTTCCTTTGTAAAAAAAGGCAGGAGAGTCATGTTAACTTCTCTGAGCATCCTGCTTACACAGCCCCATCCAGCTATTTATATGAATTATTTATATCTAAAGACTATCATCTTCTGTTTGATCAGTAAAAAGTCTTTTGTGGATTTCTTTTCAAGCTAAAAAATCCTGTTGAGCCCGTTTGTGTGAAGCTGTAACCTCCCTCAAGCTTTTCTGAGTAAAAAATGTTAAGATCTAAAATCAATAATCTATAGTAATAATAGACTTTATTATTACTAACTGTATTATTTATTATTTACAAATAACCTCTTACAGCGATGGATTGGCGCCCTGTCCTGGGTCTATCTGCCCAGCGCCCGGGGCGTTCTCCCCTGGATGGGCATGGGGAACCCCACCGCGACCCTGGTAGAGGATGAAGCAGGAGATAATGAATGAATGAATGAAAATAACCTCTTAATCCAGTTCAGGTTTTTGAATCCCACATGGATTTTTTGTCGTTGTTTAGCACTTAGTGAAGCTTGTCAGCTTTGATTTGCATTTCTATGATCACTCAGTCAGTATTTTTCAGCTGTATCTTAAACTTATTACTTTATTGTGAGTAACGAGTTATGTATTACCAGACCCTTTTTTTTAGCTTGTGATGAAGTTTTTATGCAAATTGTTTAAATGGTAATTTATGTGGAATTAGTGCCTTTTTTAAAAACTTAATTAAACTAACAGACGAAATAAATTCATCCTCAACTAAATATACGTTTCCCCAGGGCACAATAGTTCCAACCACTTTTGGTCACCAATCACCGGTGATGCTGTTCTTGAAATCACTAACAGATTAGCAGACCACCAAAAACTTGTTTGTAAAGTAAAAATGTAAAAGAAATTAGGTTGGCAAACTCACCCACCTGGAGGTTTGTGGAAACCCAATAACAGAGCCAAAAGATTATTTTATTATTGGAACAACAATTTATTACTGTACACATATAAGGACAAAAGTCTGACATAGAATTGGTTTATGTAATATGTATTACTCATAAAGGCATTTTAATTAGCTGTTTTTTATTTTGAGTACAAAATGAAATATTTTATTATTATCATCATTATTATTACTTTTATTATTATTATTATTATTGTTGTTGTTGTTGTTGTTGTTGTTGTTAATAATAATAATAATAATAATAATAATAATAATAATATTAGTAGTAGTAGTAGTAGTAGTATCTTGTCTTACCTTACCTTACCTTAACTCTCATCTATTACCTTCCACAATAATCCTATGCTAGGGTGGGGGGGGGGTCCTCATGCCCATCCAGGGGATGTTTTGGGCACTGGGCAGATACACCCAGGACAGGGCCCCAATCTATCACTGGGCACACACTCACTCACACCGACACACTATTCAGTATAGGGCTAATTTAAATAGAGACATTTTAGAGCTGTAAGAGGTGCCTAGGGCACCTCTCACCTGTTTTGTGTTTTAGTCTTGTTTAGTCTCGTTAATTAACGTTCCGTGGGTATTTATTTAGTTAATTAACGTCATCTTGTTATTGGTTTGTGTTGTGCACGTGGTCGGGTGTCGTTTGTATTTAGTTTCATTGTTTCTTGTCATCAGGGCTGGTTGTGTTTGTTTGTCACCGTGGTCATTGACGTACCTCTTGTTTTGTGGTGCACTGCACCTTTAATTTTAAATTCTGTTCCCGCTACCTGCGTGCCTGGCTCCCTTCAGCGCGTGTTTGCGCAGCGGTTGCGCTTCCGCTTCTGCCCGAGGTAGACTACCGTGACAAGAGCAGTCAATTTACCTTGAATTCATGTTTTTAGACTGTGGAAAGAAAACTGGAGAACCCTGAGGAAACCTACGCAGACACAGGGAGAACATGGAAACTTCATCCAGATTGGGATATGAACCGGGATCCCCAGCGCTGAGACATGCTAATTCACAGTGTCCCACCCTATTATTATTATTATTATTATTATTATTTTTATTGCACTGTAAATGTAGAAATGGCAATGAGCCACACACACAAGTATGCTATGAAATGATATATAAGTGGATCCATGATGTGTTCAAGGCCTAAGCTAGTATTCTTTTTGTTTTTGGCTCCTATTTGACTTCAGAGAGACTTGTGTGACTCATAGTAATCTGGTCGCGTGTCCATATTGTGGTAAAGGTCTTTTTCTCCTAAATGGTGAGCTCATGCATCAAAACCAATGACAGATGGAGTTCATTCCCACTATGACATTCTGGGTTTTTTGGTCTTTAAAAAAAGATGTCTTCCCCTTTCGTCTTTATATTCACGAGTATTTTAGTCCTGTCACCTCCTTGCGGGTCACTTTTTCCTCAGAAAGAGACAGACAAAATTAAACGAAGAAAGAAGGAAAAGGGGCGTAAAGAGAAAAGATCGAGATTGAGCACCGGACATGGCTCCTTGACCACGAAACCATAACATGGAAAGAGTGAGACTGACCCAGTTGACTCTGCCAAAGTCATTGATAGAGCCTCTGCGTTTTCCATTGTTTTGATAGTTTTTTTTTCTCCTTTTTGTCTGTTTTTACTTAATGAATTTTAACACTGGGTTTCTGATTTGGCTCCCACTCATCGAACTGAGTCGCATTTCATAAGGGAAGCATTCGATGTAATCAGACTGAGAGGCTGAAAACATCCGCAATTGCATCATCTCTGCAAATAAACACCCCTCCAAAAACAGAACCTGGTGCATCAGAGTGCAAGGCTTTATCTAGACACACATACCATTTCTCAGTTCCTTATTTTATTTCCCTTATAATACCCCTAAAAAAATTATTGATATAAATGTATGATGTTAAATCATGAGACATACTTTATGGTGAGAAATTCTTAAAAATAACTATGTATTTCTCTTTGGTATTTGAATATACAGCATTCTGAAAACATTCTCTCCAAGGTTACTTGCTTTTTAAAAAAATGCTAAGTGAAGGTAGATAAAACCAATAATTAAAAGAAAACGCTTGTCAATCGTCCAAGTTATAGATTCCTAATAATCACAAACTCCAGTTATGACATATTCGAAATGCCTTAATGCACTGCTTCGAATTTTTGCTCAATTTGTTTTGACAAGACTCCCTGTCTGTGTTTCCTGTGGCTTTGGCTACCTTCATTTATTACCTTTAAAAGCAGTTCTAGCTCAACGCCCTTCCAAAGAAAGCTGTCTGGCTGCTAAATAGTTTGTCAAGCCAGCACACCCCCAGTGGTATCATTAGCATTTTGAAGTACTATTCAGTATGTAAGTAGCATGCTGGTTGGAACACAGACACTAAAATGGGCTTTAACTTTCTTCATCTTAAAGAAAAACTAAGACTGGGTTCAGTACTCCTCAAAAATCAACTAAAAAGCAAGCCAACTATCACTTACGTACATTAAAAACATGTTCATAGAGGGGCGGCATGGTGACTTGGTGGTTAGAACGATTCACCTCTCAGTGCTAGAGATTCCCAGTTCGAATCCCAATCTGGGTGGAGCTTCCATGTTCTCACGGTGTCTGCATGGGTTTCCTCCGGGTTCTCCGGTTTCCTCCCACAGTCCAAAAACATGGATCAAATCAATTGAGTTCTCCAAATTGCCCCATATAGAGTGTGTTTGTGTCTGTGTGAGGAAGTGTGTGCCCAGCGATAGATTGGCGCCCTGTCCTGGGTCTATCTGCCCAGCGCCCGAAACGTTCTCCTCTGGATGGGCATGGGGACCCCCCCCCCACGCGACCCCAGTAGAGGATAAAAGCGGAAGATAGTGAATAAATGAATGTTCATAGAGACACAGGCAAACATTTTGTAGTTTATAAACATGTAAAAATGTAATTCAGAATAAATATAAAAAATATATTGCTTTGTAGACTTCTGAGGTGTTGATATATCAGACTTATAAAGCTGTTCAGTGTCGTCCTTTTGCCCCAACTATGCCGTGTGATGATCACAATTTCCATTCTTTTTTCTATTTTTTTTTCTTGTAAGCACACCGAACACACAGAGATAAAGAGTACAGAATGGAACACAGAGCAGAGAATAGCAAGAAAGATAAGAAACATGCAGATAAGCAGAATCTATCTAGAGAAGCTTTGTGCAAATACTTAGAATACATACTGTGTGAACTTAGTGTGAACTAAATGAAATCCAACATTAACACTAATATTTATTTCTTAAATTCAACTTGGTGTTGTGTGAGAGTTTTCTCACTGTCACTGCCGATCGCCGCCCTTCAGCATGTCACTTCTGTACATTACAGCTGATGAAGAGATTGGAAAAAGGGGTTGTAATCACTCCCCCATGTTATTCCCTAACCGTAGGTCACGTTACAATCCTTAGCCTTTTGGCCAACTGTTCCCCCTCACTCTCTGAGCCACAAGTTTACATGGGCAGAGTACCCCCCCCCCCCCTCAAGATTTGAGGAGATTATCCAAGTGCACTTAATCTCTATTGTTTTAACAGTGCTTCAAATTGGAGTTGATTCATCCAAATATTGCTGTAAGAAAGGATAATAAATAAAGTGGGACTGCTATATAAATTCTTTCTGTGCCCACATTTTTTAACAATGTCTCATAAAAAGCTGACAGCAACAGGCTGTGAAAAAAAAAAAAAAAAAGTTGCTTTTTTCTGGACTTTCAATTTACATCGGCATTAAATGGGGTGGATATGGAATGGAAACTGAAAAGTTAACTGTCCATGAGACAATGCATTCGAGAATGCTGTTTATTTATTGGATTTATTAAACAATAGTGCGTTTAACAGTCCATTTTGTTATTTTCAAAAAGTTGACTTTTTTAAATCTAGGATTTTATTTTTGGATGGCACGATGGCATAGTGGTTAGCAACCCCTCTCAGCGCTGAGAATCCAGGTTTGAATCCCAAATGGGTGGAGTTTCCATGCTTTCCCTGTACATGGATTCATGGTTAATTGGAGGCTCCAAATTACGCCTATATAGTGTATGGGGTGAGTGGGTGACCATCAATGAATTGGTTCCCTGTCCTGGGTGTAACTGCCCAGCGCCATAAATTGGCATGGAGAACTCCCCTGTGACGAATTAAGTGGAAGATAATGAATTAATAAACACTAATCATCTCTCAGGCGGCACGGTGACATAGTGGTTAGCACGTCCGCCTCTCAACGCTAGGGATTTCCGGTTCGAATCCCCATCTGGGTGGAGTTTCCATGTTCTCCCCGTGTCTGCGTGGGTTTCCTCCGGGTTCTCCGGTTTCCTCCCACAGTCCAAAAACATGGATCAAGTTAATTGAGTTCTCCAAATTGTCCCATATAGAGTGTGTCTGTGTGAGTGAGTGTGTGCCCAGCGATGGATTGGCGCCCTGTCCTGGGTGTATCTGCCCAGCGCCATAAATTGGCATGGAGAACTCCCCTGTGACGAATTAAGTGGAAGATAATGAATTAATAAACACTAATCATCTCTCAGGCGGCACGGTGGCATAGTGGTTAGCACGTCCGCCTCTCAGCGCTAGGGATTTCCGGTTCGAATCCCCATCTGGGTGAAGTTTCCATGTTCTCCCCGTGTCCGCGTGGGTTTCCTCCGGGTTCTCCGGTTTCCTCCCACAGTCCAAAAACATGGATCAAGTTAATTGAGTTCTCCAAATTGTCCCATATAGAGTGTGTCTTGAGTGAGTGAGTGTGTGCCCAGCGATGGATTGGCGCCCTGTCCTGGGTGTATCTGCCCAGCGCCCGAGACGTTCTCCCCAGGATGGGCATGGGGAACCCCACCGCGACCCTAATAGAGGATTAAGCGGGTGATATGAATGAATGAATAATCATCTCTCGATATTGGCTTCCTGTTCAATACAATTTCATTAACATATCCGCTGCTAGCATGTTTGCACATACCTTATGCACATCTTTAGCACACTTTTTGCACATTATAAAGAACTGCCACAATTATAAACTCTTAAGAATTTTTTAAATCAAGGACATTTTCTTCCTGGAACATGTGGCTCACATCACTAGGAGGCCACCAGCACTGTTACCTCTCCACTTAATGTTAACTGTTTACAAAACCAAACTCAGGGTCTACTTCCATACCATACTTGAATGTTTATTGTTTACTGTACTGTGTATCGTCCTGTATTTATTGTGATCCTTGTGTTTGTACATGTGCACTTTATGTTGGTTGTGGGGTGGCACGTTCGCCTCTCAGCGCTAGGGATTCCCGGTTCGAATCCCCATCTGGGTGGAGTTTCCATGTTCTCCCCATGTCTGCGTGGGTTTCCTCTGGGTTCTCCGGTTTCCTCCCACAGTCGAAAAACATGGATCAAGTCAATTGAATTCTCAAAATTGCCCCATATAGAGTGTGTCTGTGTGAGTGAGTGTGTGCCCAGCGATGGATTGGCGCCCTGTCCTGGGTCTATCTGCCCAGCGCCTGAGACGTTCTCCCCTGGATGGGCATGGGGAACCCCACCGCGACCCTAATAGAGGATAAAGCGGAAGATAATGAATGAATGAATGTTGGTTGTGTAGTAGCTGTTATGTGTAGCACCTTGTTCCTGGGGAACGCTGTCTCGTTCCACATTACTGTACTGTACTTTATATTGTGGAATAACAAATAAAATACTTGAACTTGAACAAGGTATTATAAAAAAAATAAAAATAAAAAAAAAGGGGGGGGGGGCGCAGCTTCGAATAACAATCAGGTTTGATGAATTTACAGTATAGTTGGTTTTCTCCATGGCTTCTGACTTGTGGTGTTCTCATTTGTAAGTCGCTTTGGATAAAAGCGTCTGCTAAATGACTAAATGTAAATGTAAATTGACGCTGATCTACAGGACAGTTTCCGTATCTAGACTCTGTTCACTGTGCTTCAGTGACGACGCTCACCTGGCCTTCAACCTCACCGTGGTGCCAATTCTTATCCTTATTCCATATCCTTTAACACTGCTAAATAGCAGAACGACATTCTTAACTCTGCAAACACTTGCACAAAAAAGCATGGTGGAAAAAAATCCAGGCATTGAAACTAAACAGGCAAAAGCTTATGATTGATAGTACTGCAGCTCAGCTGGTTCCACCTTAACTTACTGATTTGTATTGTTCTCTCCATGGTAAGTCCTGTTGTATTAAAAGCTTCACGACTTCATGATGTAAGGTGTAACTGTATTTGTAACTCTAAAAACAAACTAGACTGCTCAGGCCTTTTCAAAATATATAAACTCTTTAATAGGGACAAGGGCTTAGGTGGCTTAGTGGTTAGCACGTTCGCCTCTCAGCGCTAGGGATTCCCGGTTCGAATCCCAATCTGGGTGGATTTTCCATGTTCTCCCCGTGTCCGCGTGGGTTTCTTCCGGGTTCTCCGGTTTCCTCCCACAGTCCAAAAACATAGATCAAGTTCAATTGAGTTCTCCAAATTGCCCCATATAGAGTGTGTCTGTGTGAGTGAGTGTGTGCCCAGCGATAGATTGGCGCCCTGTCCTGGGTGTATCTGCCCAGCGCCTGACACATTCTCCACTGGCTGGGGAACCCCCCGCGACCCTAATATAGGATAAAGCGGAAGATAATGAATGAATGAATGAATGTTCATAGAGGGGCTTAGTGGTTAGCACGTTCGCCTCTCAGCGCTAGGGATTCCCGGTTCGAATCCCAATCTGGGTGGAGTTTCCACGTTCTCTCCGTGTCTGCGTGGGTTTCCTCCGGGTTCTCCGGTTTCCTCCCACAGTCCAAAAACATGGATCAAGGTCAATTGAATTCTCCAAATTGCCCCGTATAGAGTGTGTTTATGTCTGTGTGAGTGAGTGTGTGCCCAGCGATAGATTTGCGCCCTGTCCTGGGTGTATCTGCCAAGCGCCTGACACGTTCTCCACTGGCTGGGGAACCCAGCTGATAAAGCAGAAGATAATGGATGGATGATAAACTCTTTAATGTGAAGTGCATTTAAAGTGATAATTAAAAGATGGTTCAGTCAAATTACTTAACAGCAATATTTTTAAAGAACCAAAAAAAAAACTATAAAAAGAGAAAGGCCATCGTCTCTTTCTGTAGAATCCCAAACCTAACAATGTGTTCTGCATTATTAATATACAGTTGTGGTGGATTTAGCACTAGCTGATGATCAACACCTGTCTCTCCACAATAATTTGGAACCCCATTAATAATCACTCCTTGCTACACTGAGCACAGTAAGCCAACACCATTGCTAAGATCATAAGCTGTGCTGTTGCAAACCAGAGATGACATCACTCCCCCACCACCACCTCTCTCCATTTTCTCAAACAAAGCTCGGTCCAAACCAAGGCCTGTAATTACAGGCCTAATCTGTGTGCTGCCAGGGGCAGAATAGAGTTCTGGTCTGGGGCTACGCCAGCCTCTCTAAGCATATGCTCTCAGTTTAGACCAGAGACATGGAGCTTGCAAAGGAATGGTCAGCCTTCATGAAGAGATATTGGGGTTTATTCCTTTAGAGAGGACCGCTCTCTCTTGACTTTCAATCTCCGCTTCTAAGGTAAATAGATATATTGGGCAAGCTGCCTGCTTTTCTTCAACATCAGGTAGTCACCCACAGGTTTGCACATGAAAACATTTTTGTCTGCAATTGAGTCATACAGCCATGTGATGTTCATTGCAGATCAGCGATGGGCTTTTGTCTTCTTGGTCACTCCTCGAAACCTCCGAAAGAAACACTCAATTTATCAAACCAGTATGCGACACGGCTGATGTATGCATTTCTAATTCCCACAGTCTGACATCACAAAGAGGGTTTTGCTTTTGTAAGAATGCTTTAGGTTTTCCCAAGTCAAGGGTGGGACTAAACTGCTGCTGATTGTGTAGTTTTTAGGCTTTACAGGATTAAAATAGATTGCAGACAGAATGAAGTACTAACCACATTAGCATGGCGGGCTTTTATGTATCCCACTGCCAATCCTATCAATTTTTTCTAAATAAAACTATAAATAAGCACTCTCCATGATAGGAAAAACTTTTTTTATATATTTTTATATCAGTTATATATTTGGACATATCCCCTTTTTTCTCCACTTATTGTCCATGTTCTCAGTTTAACTTTCAGTAAAGATTTGTAGTTCTTTCTGTAATCCATCTGTTTGTGAACTACAGTACATACCGTGTACGTCACCTTTACTCTGTTCTTTAATGGTCAGGACCCCAATAGTAGCACCACAGAGCAGGTATTATTTGGTTGGTGCATTATTCCTATCCCAGCAGTGTCACTGAGGTGGAGAAATGAAACTACAGCAGCACTGCTGCACTATACCCCCCCCTCCCACCGCATCAGTGTCACCGCAGAACTGAAAATAAACAAATCCATTACCCAAATGATACCTGTTCTGTAATGGTCCTGACTAATTGAGAACAGAGAACCAACAGGGGACAAACAAAAACAAAAGAAACAGATGGACTGCAGTAATTATAATTACACAACAATTAATTAAACAACTGTAATTGATTAACAGCTATATGGTTAGCAGAGAAAATAAAGAATGGAGCAAGAAGGTATGTTCCAACTATTAACTGGTACTGTTTGTCTGTGTGTGTGTGTGTGTGTGTGTGTGTGAGTGTGCATATATATATATATATATATATATATATATATATATATATATATATATATATATATATATACTGTGTATATATATATATATATATATATATATATATATATATATATATATATATATATATATATATATATATATATATATATAGATATATATACTGTATATATATATATATATATATATATATATATATATATATATATATATATTATATATATATATATATATATATATATATATATATTCACTCATTCATTCATTATCTTCCGCTTTATCCTATATTAGGGTCGCGGGGGGGTTCCCCATGCCCATCCAGGGGAGAACGTTTCGGGCGCTGGGCAGATAGACCCAGGACAGGGCGCCAATCCATCGCTGGGCACACACTCACTCACACAGACACACTCTATATGGGGCAATATGGAGAATTCAATTGACTTGATCCATGTTTTTGGACTGTGGGAGGAAACCAGAGAACCCGGAGGAAACCCACGCGGACACGGGGAGAACATGGAAACTCCACCCAGATGGGGAACCGGGAATCCCTAGCGCTGAGAGGCGAACGTGCTAACCACTAAGTCACTGTGCTGCTATATATATATATATCCTCTGAATTCTATAGATGTACATATCAGGACATAATCAAAAAAACTTTTTTTTGAAAAAAAATATAAAAACATCTAAAAATTTGGTAAATACAACCTCAGACAAACAACAACCCATTAATTATACTATTTTGTTATTAATGGAAATAAAGCAAAGATACAACAGTATGTAAAAAGTAAGTACACACACTGTATTCATTATTTAAGATGTTACGGTCGGGTATTATCAATATAATAATAATATGCCTTTAATTAACTGATGATCAGCATGACTGACTTCTGATATCCGTTTGCATTTTGCTGGTCTGAAGAATTCAGGTGTTCAGCATTCACAATGCGCAGGAAGAAAGACATTAACAACTATCTTGCAGAAGCATTTGTTGATGTCTGAGTATCAATGTCAGAAGTGTTACAAGGCCATTACCAATCACATTAAAGTCCATCTGTGACACATAAATAAGCAAAAACTGAGGACAGGTGAGCTCTAATCTGCATTCAACTTAATGTCTTTGTGGTTTAATGCAAATGAGCCATATCATTTACATACATAAACAAAAATCCAACCAAGAAGTTCTCACCAGGAAAAAAAATCTGCTTGATCTGTTCATCTGTGTGTGCTCATGAAAGTATTAACTGGCTTGGCTGAGTCACATCGCAGGACAGACTCCGCCATACCATTGGTGGACAGCTCTGTGTTCCATCAAAAGCTCCAAAATTCCACTTCTTTTCCCAAATGCTCCTCTCCTGCCAGATCATACAGTGTTGTTCTTAGCTATGTCTAATAAGAAACTACTAGAGTCTGCTATTATTAACTATTTAGAGTCCAAATTCAGTCCACTCAAAATAAATTATAGAAAATGACAACGTGGCAATATATAATAACAATTTGATATATGATAAATGCTTGGCTGGGCATATATCATACCCCCACAACCCTAGTAGAGGATTAAGCAGAAGATAATGAGATGAGATACAAAGGATAAGCAACACCTGATCTAACATATGTGCAAACCTTTTTGAAGTTATCAGTGCAGAGGGCTTTGGCTCTGCCAACCAGTGATGAAATATATTTCTGAGATATTACATTCACAAGAATATTTCTGAGATATTACATTTAACATTTCTGGATAAAAAATAGATCACAACAAACGTGATTTTTTTTTTTTTTAACTTCTAAGTAGTTTATCCTTGAGTCCGTAAACACTGATTCCAAGTAATTTCCAAAAGTCACATTCTGTTCACAAGGACATACATGAGGTGACCATATGCTTTGCACATCACTTTTAATCCATTCACCCTTGAGAACAAGAATAAGTTTGTGACAAATTTCAAAAACATTCCTAACTGGTTTTTACAAACCAGCAACTATTGAATGAGTTGATCCTTGAAGAGATTTTTGTGCTCAAGGAATTTCCAGAGACAACACATTCCCAACATGGGGACGTAGGAATGTTCGGATGGCTGGACAATCCATAAACATATTGCCTCTGACTACGACTGTAGCCAACAAAGCATCTTGTAAAAAGACTATCCTGAAGAGTCAAGTCTCATATTGCAGCTGAGGGGTGGTTGTGGTGAAGCAGATTCATATGAATTCCATTGGTTTTGGAATGGGATGTCGATGATGCACACACAATAGTGATATGTGTCATATGTGGATATTTTTAGTCAGAGTGTATGTGCATACAGAGGATAGAGTGCAAATCAGCTCAAATGTATATAGTATATGTATAAGTAAGTAAGTAAGTAAGTAACTTTTATTTATAGAGCACTCTAAACACAACTTGCGTTGACTAAAGTCCACCTCACCGAGGAGCTGATACTCACTCCGTGGCGTTCACCACTGCAAAATGGTGGAACGATCTTCCCAACTCTGTCCGTAAGGCAGAATCACTAAACGGTTTTAAGAAACTACTGAAGACGCATCTCTTTAACAAATACCTGTTGTAAAAAAAAATAAATAAATAAAAGGGGGGGGGGGGGGACGCAGCATTGAATAACAATCAGGTTTGATGAATTTACAGTATAGTTGGTTTTCTCCATGGCTTCTGACTTGTGGTGTTCTCATTTGTAAGTCGCTTTGGATAAAAGCATCTGCTAAATGACTAAATGTAAATGTAAATGTAAAGTACTTTACATTTTTCAACTAATAAGAACTTAAAAAGAACATAAAAGCAACTATAAAAGAACATAAAACAAAAAAGCAAACAGATTTACCAAACCATGACATTATATTCATAAACATATGCATATCTATAAAACCAAAAATAGACTAAAAAGAGCTGCTCAATTATTCAAATGCCTGCCTATAAAGGTATGTTTTCAGCTGAGCTTTTAAGAGAGTAACTGAAGATGCTATATAAACTGAAAACTATATATAAACATATTTATAAAGTATATAAAGTATGTGGGGCGGCACGGTGGCTTAGTGATAAGAACGTTCGCCTCTCAGCGCTAGGGATTCCCGGTTCGAATCCCCATCTGGGTGGAGTTTCCATGTTCTCCCCGTGTCTGCGTGGGTTTCCTCCGGGTTCTCCGGTTTCCCCCCACAGTCCAAAAACATGGATCAAGTTAATTGAATTCCCAAAAAATTGCCCCATATAGAGTGTGTCTGTGTGAGTGAGTGTGTGCCCAGTGATGGATTGGCGCCCTGTCCTGGGTCTATCTGCCCAGCACCAGAGACGTTCTCCCCTGGATGGGCATGGGGAACCCCACCGCGACCCTGATAGAGGATAAAAGCGGGAGATAATGAATGAATGAATGAATAAAGTATGTGAATTGAGCTGATAAATAAATCTCAAGGGTCTGGGTTGTTTTCTTTGGACTTTTATTATGATAGATCATTCGTTTAAAGAAAGCTGACATTTGACTTAATGTCTCAAAAATGACCAAAAAAAAAAAACGCTGTCAAAAGCAAACCACATCCATCAGATAAGATCTATTGAGCCTACCAAAGAGTTCTGTATGAGCCCAAAACTAGGCCGTTCACCATTTACTGTTTTGTTACTAAATCCATGATCAGATTTAGAAGTATTTGCCATGGTATACCACTCTCATCTAGAAATTTCCCACAGTCACCTAGAAGATTTCTTGTTTATTGCTACGTCCTCCTTGAGGTCAAAGCTCCATCGCTTAGCCAGGAAACCCGAGAAAATCCAAAGGAACTCATAAAATAACAAGGTTACAGAGTTTTCCATAGAACACAATGTGCATGATAGAAAGGCTGTGAAGTGAAACTGTTTCCGTGGATGAATTGTCAGCTTCACACTTCACACACTTCTTAATGTCACTGGATGACCATGGTCTTGTTAACTTTATCTGACTGAAAGCATAATAGATGATCAGTAGTCTGGTTATAAGACAAAAAAATATACTAAGCATTTTTAAAGCAACAGGAAAATAAATCTAAAAGCTTTAAACTTCTGTGTTGTTCTGTCTCACATAGCATTGTTTTTATCAAGTCTTGAAGTCTACATCTTGAGATATTGGTCACATCATAAAATGCATTTTTAAATATTATTAAAAATAAGGATGAAAACTGTATTTTATCCATCCATCCATTATCTTCCACTTTATCCTTTATTAGGGTCGTGGGGTGGTTCCCTATGCCCATCCAGGGGAGAACGTTTCGGGCGCTGGGCAGATACACCCAGGACAGGGCGCCAATCTATCGCTGGGCACACACTCACTCACACAAACACACTCTATATGGGGCAATTTGGAGAACCCAATTGAATTGATCCATGTTTTTGGACAGTGGGAGGAAACCGGAGAACCCGGAGGAAACCCATGAGGACACGGGGAGAACATTGAAACTCCACCCAGATTGGGATTCGAACCGGGAATCCCTAGTGCTGAGAGGAGAACGTGCTAACCACTAAGTCACCGTGCCACCTCTGTATTTTATCCATTGTTAAATACTAAATAAATACTAAGTAGCCACTTGTAGTTGCTCATTTCTATATTTCTCGCAATTTATACTAGGTTAACGGTTTGGGGGTGGGGGGGTATGACATGGAGCATCCACCCAGATCAATAACCACTAAGCCACTTTGCCGCATGTAAAGCTTTACCATCATTCAACTTTTTAAAAAACACAAAATGGATAATGACCGGGCACGGTGGCTTAGTGGTTAGCACATTTGCCTCTCAGCGCTAGGGATTCCCGGTTCGAATCCCAATCTGGGTTCTGTTCTCCCCGTGTCCGTGTGGGTTTCCTCCGGGTTCTCTGGTTTCCTCCCACAGTCCAAAAACATATATCAAGGTCAATTGAATTCTCCAAATTGCCCCATATAGAGTGTGTCTGTGTGAGTGAGTGTGTGCCCAGTGATAGATTGGCGCCCTGTCCTGGGTCTATCTGCCCAGCGCCCGAAACGTTCTCCCCTGGATGGGCATGGGGAACCCCACAGCGACCCTAATAGAGGACAAAGTGGAAGATAAAGGATGGATGGAATGGATACTGACCATATCAAGGTATACTATAAACGAACATCTGTTCAGACACACACAGATGTGTGTGTGTGTGTGTGTGTGTGTGGAGGGGGTTTGACACACTGCCAATTTTGCAAGGTTCCCATCTACAAAGAATGATTGACGTCTATTATTTTTATTTTAGGTACACTTCAACTGGGAGAGACAGAGTATACAGAATCTTTTTATTTATTTATAAAATAAAAAACATGTAAAAATCACTATTTTGTTTTTGAATAATCAATTTGCATAATTCATTGCATGAAATATAAGTTTGCAGAGCGGCACGGTGGCTAAGTGGTTAGCACGTTCGCCTCTCAGCGCTAGGGATTCCCGGTTCAAATCCCCATCTGGGTGGAGTTTCCATGTTCTCCCCATGTCCGTGTGGGTTTCCTCCGGGTTCTCCGGTTTCCTCCCACAGTCCAAAAACATGGATCAAGTCAATTGAATTCTCCAAATTTCCCCATATAGAGTGTGTGTGCGTGAGAGTGTGCCCAACGATGGATTGGCGCCCTGTCCTGGGTGTATCTGCCCAGCGCCCGAAACATTCTCCCCTGGATGAGCATAGGGAACCCCACCGCGACCCTAATAGAGGATAAAGCGGGAGATAATGAATGAATGAATAAGTTTGCAGACAGAATGAAGTACTAACCACATTAGCATGGCTGGCTTTTATGTATCCCACTGCCAATCCTATACATTTTTTCTAAATAAAACTATAAATAAGCCCCCACTATGGGACTTTGATCACCTACCAACCAGCAAGAATTAGTTCGATGACACGCTGTCCCATATTACTTCTGTATGTTGTAATGTTCATTCATTCATTCATTCATTCATTATCTCCCGCTTTATCCTCTATTAGGGTCGCGGTGGGGTTCCCCATGCCCATCCAGGGGAGAACGTCTCAGGCGCTGGGCAGATACACCCAGGACAGGGCGCCAATCCATCACTCACTCACACAGACACACTCTATATGGGGCAATTTTTGAGAATTCAATTGACTTGATCCATGTTTTTGGACTGTGGGAGGAAACCGGAGAACCCGGAGGAAACCCACGCAGACACGGGGAGAACATGGAAACTCCACCCAGATGGGGATTCGAACCGGGAATCCCTAGCGCTGAGAGGCGAACGTGCTAACCACTAAGCCACCGTGCCACCCTGTTGTAATGTTGACTTAAAAAAAAAAAAGGCATCATGAATATTATTCATGAGATGCAACCAGTCATGTTTACCTGCTGAGTTTCACACATCCCCTTGAACAAAACATGAAATAGAAACAAATTCCGCTGGAAGTAGAAGAAACGATACCCCGGTTTCTTGGGAAAATAAGCTGACCCAGTAAATAAGTAGCAATTTGCCTCATCCCATGGCACAAGGTTTGACTGGTTAACATCACTTTATAAATAAACAGCTTAACAAACAGAGTATGTGTGGCTCAATCACAAGAGGAAAAAAAGATAATTAACCCCAAAAAAATAAACCATCACCCGGGAATATCACCCGCATCTGTAATAACTGCTAATCTTGTATTTGTGGATGGGAAAACATGTTTTTTGCCAACATATTAGGTTGTATACAGTTTGATCACGAAGACTACACATAAATCAAACCCTGCCCCACTGGGGCAAAAAGGCTTAAAATACTCGACATGATTCAACTCAACATGTTGCAACAATTAGCTCAAAAAACTATGTGTATGATGATAGACAGATAAACAATGGGAGAGACCCAGAAGCAGAGATGCAACCAATTGCAAACCGCATTGTGGTTTCGCCGTTACGAACAAGAGTCCAATTTAAAAGATTTCTTGCCTTCATGCTTGTGTCTCGGTGCACAACGCCGATGCGCTCTCCTTCTCTCTCTGGCCCAAGGCCAATTCAGTGAGGACAAAAAAGCCTGCCTCCCAGAGCTCATTTTTCCAGACATTGCTGAATACTTCTGCTATCTGCTCTTAGGCTGGTAACCCAAGAATGCAGTCAATACTACACTTACTTTGTTCAGAGTAAGAAATATTTGCAGGAATTCAAGGCTGACTGCGTGCATGTCTACAGCTTTTAAGCATGCACGTGATTGCGATAAAAAAATCCCCCTTTCATTTAAGAAAGTTTGGGGGAAAAAAAAAATGGAATGGAAATCAAATGGAATCTGGTGTTTATCAAAGAAACTATCACTCTGAAAGCCAGGTTCTCTCCGAGCTCACACTGCTCTTGTTATTGTTCTCTTCTTAAACATCCCAATGCACAGATCAACCTAGTTTGCTCTTCCTGCTCCCTTCTAATCTGACAACTCTGGTCGTGCCTGGAGGCTGTTTGCGCATTTATTCATTCTTTCCCCCATGGAGATCTTTGGCAGTTGTGTTGGCTTGTTCATCAGTCCCTGCTGCCTGAGCTGACACAACCTCAGACAATTAGAAAAGCTGTAAGAAGAAAACTTCCATCTGGGTGTAGAACTGTGGCTTTCACTCGCGCACACACACACAAACACAAACGCATGCATTTTGTTCGTATTATTTTGAAGTCACTTGTTAAGTGGTAGAAAGCGTTCTGTGGACCGATCTGCAAATTTCTCAGTACCGCCGAGATTCCTGTTGAGGTAGTTGCTCTCAAAGGCTCTAATTAGTTGAGATTCTGGAGGCCATCTAATTAAATATATCCTATACCCTGCCCCGTGAGGGTCCATTCTCCGTACATGGTTCCGGCTGTTGACGTTTTCGAGTTCTGGAATGACTGGAATCCCGCGCTCTTCCTACTTGCCCTTTTTCTGCTCTTTGCTTTGATAGACCTTGGCAGAGTCCGAGAGCTGTAGTTTTTCTTTTGTTATTTGAATGGTGACCAACTATAACAGCATCCCATAAACAATAGGGTTTGTTGATCAGCAAGGGAAAGGGGAGAGAGTGAGCAAGGAGGATGGGGGGGTGGGGGGGTTGAGTGAGTGTTATTGCGTTTGGCAGCTGCTGCACTGGCAGCTTCTCCACCGAGGGTTAGCGATGTGCTCTTTGTGGCGGTGCGGAGATATTATGTCAGTTCTTGGCTATGTGGTGGCTCTCGCGGGAGACAGGACCTTGCTTCCCCTCATAAGCCCTCTCACTTTTCCTCTCTTGGTCATTCAGATCCTTTTAGCAGACACAATGCCACTGAAACATGCCAGAGCGCTTCAAAAAGAGTGCAAGGAAAACATCCAAAAATACTGGGGTGGCGTTTAACGCGCAGTCCGAAAAGCACGTGAAGGATATATAGCAGATCCCTCAAAGACAGACCTTGAACGGCTATAAAATTCTGGATCAGACTTCAGAGCAGCTGTCTTTAATAACTTCTTATAATAAATGACCACTAAAGCAACAGCATACTTGCTTGCTCTTACTTTGCATTTGCATGGACTCACAGGGGCAGCTGTGCGAAGAACGAGTTAAGTCGGGCGACGTTGAGAAATAGTTCATAATTTTAGTTGTGAATGATCAAACACGCTCCATAACCAACAAGACACCTGACAACTGCGCTTACACATACAAACAGCTTGCACCACCCAACAGGTGTCATGGCAAGTTACCATAACAACCAAACTGCCTGGAGTGGCGGTTTCGGTCCTTACAAGCTTCTCTCAAATTACAGATTTTGTAACACCAACTTTGT
This sequence comes from Corydoras sp. C115, assembly GCA_019802505.1. NCBI lineage: Eukaryota > Metazoa > Chordata > Actinopteri > Siluriformes > Callichthyidae > Corydoras > Corydoras sp. C115. The sequence goes on along the minus strand of JAFMOC010000083.1, from coordinate 2,423,381 downwards.
TTTGGCCAAAGGTTATAATTCACTGCAAAATACCCGAAGCTTTAATAAGCAAACAGAAAAAAGGCACATTACTGAACTTTTGTTAAAAGTAGTTTGCTATAATTAAAGCTTGTTTTCTCTTTTTTTTTATACAAATGCAGTAAAAAAGTATTTCAATAGCAATGAGGAAAAAAAACAACAAACCAATGGGACATTCTCAAAATGTTTAGTTTATTACACAGTTAAAGTTAACTAAATAAACAGGACTTTGCTTAAAAAGGTCGTTTTGTTCAGAGATACCTACAGGTCATAACACTCATATAGGTGTTCAAGCATATAAACAGTCATGCCGTGAGATGATTGTGTTGTAGAGCTTGGCGCGCCCTCTAGCGTCCTCATTCCTCCATCACGAGCGCCACGACAATACAGTTCCAATATTTTTGAGTTCATAAATTAAAACAGGGCGGCACGGTGGCTTAGTGGTTAGCACGTTCTCCTCTCAGCACTAGGGATTCCCGGTTCGAATCCCCATCTGGGTGGAGTTTCCATGTTCTCCCCGTGTCTGCGTGGGTTTCCTCCGGGTTCTCCGGTTTCCTCCCACAGTCCAAAAACATGGATCAAGTCAATTGAATTCTCAAAATTGCCCCATATAGAGTGTGTGAGTGTGTGCCCAGCGATAGTTTGGCGCCCTGTCCTGGGTGTATCTGCCCAGCGCCCGAGACGTTCTCCCCTGGATGGGCATGGGGAACCCCACCACGACCCTAATAGAGGATAAAGCGGGAGATAATGAATGAATGAATGAATGAATGAATTAAAACACACGTTGGCACATTTGCTCAATCGGGTCACATTTAACTTATTAAGCTTTATTTACAAGATAAATCATTTACAGGGATTCAGACCTTGCTCTAGATCTTGTTACACAACGATAATACAACTAGACCTGAGAAAAAGTTTCAGGAGATAGAAATATTGAGGGAGATGAATCTCATTATAGAACATTCGTTTCACTTGCTTACATATGCTCCACTCCTAACAGAGAAAGATGATGCTCGTCTGTGAGTCAGGAATCAAAGTCAAACACCTGACTGCACCAGCCCCGCTTTAAACAGCACTACATCACGACTTCGGCTTAAATGGATCCGACCAGATCCTCACACCTAAAGGGGAAAAATGTTAAAACTATAATAAACAAAGCCAATTTCTATATATAGAGACATTAACAATCAAAACACACATCATTTTTGCTACACTTATTGTTCATGTTCTCAGTTCCACTTACGATAAAGATGGACTTTGTAGTCCTACAATTACAGATTGTAATTCATCTGTTTGTGGATGTACACACTGTACTCTCTGTGTTAGCCCCCTTTACTCTGTTCTTTAATGTTTAGGACCCCAACAATTAATGACTGAATGTCTTTATTGTCATTGTGCACATGTTCAATGAGATATGAGCACCCCCTCAACATGTGACATGTATTTTATATGCAATTGTGTATTTCATATTTTATGTTTAAATAAAACGGCAGCACGGTTGTTTAGTGGTTAGCACGTTCGCCTCTGAGCGCTAGGGGTTCCCGGTTCGAATCCCTATCTGGGTGGAGTTTCCATGTTCTCCCCGTGTCTGCGTGGGTTTCCTCCGGGTTCTCCGGTTTCCTCCCACAGTCCAAAAACATGGATCATGTCAATTGAATTCTCAAAATTGCCCCATATAGAGTGTGACTGTGTGAGTGAGTGTGTGCCCAGCGATGGATTGGCGCCCTGTCCTGGGTGTATCTGCCCAGCGCCCGAGACGTTCTCCCCTGGATGGGCATGGGGAACCCCAACGCGACCCTAATAGAGGATAAAGCGGGAGATAATGAATGAATGAATGTTTAAATAAAAGGAAATAAGGTGCACAAATCCTGTAAACAAAAATTAAGTGAACACCTAATATTTATCTGGCATCACTTCTGGCTTCTGTATACATACACACCCCCAAAGAAATTTGTGTACAGTATTTTCAAGACGGACTTCTAAAGTCATGTATAAAAGCCTGTAAATTCTACATGAGAAAATTTTATTTACTATATTTACACAGGAACATTTTCGGGCCAGTCTTTACTCATGGTTGTGATAGGTGAAGTACTCACCGATAGGCTGGACATCTGCCTGATTGATTCCTGCTCTGTTAATTTTCTGAATTTGCTCTGTGGATATAAATATGTACTTTAATAGATACAAAATTTTCACAAAATGTATTGAATTCTTTTCACAAAAGAATGTAATATTTTTCATTAATATTCAGCAACATTGTTTTTTTCAGTAACAAAATGTTTTGTGTTTATGTTAAATTAACAACAAAAATTAACAAAAAGCATTGTTCGTTGATTTTCTGCACGTGTTTTGGTAAAGTTAATTATTGCATAATAATCATATAATAAAGAAATAAGGTATGAGAGAGTGTGCATAATTGTGAATGCATTTACATAAATCTGTATTTTATGATTTAAGATAGTGTATTGTATATAACACATTGATATGAATGTGAAGCGGTCAGAGGTTTGCATTATTGTCAATGAAATTATGGCTGGACAAACGGCTAAGCCATTTAGATTTACAGACTGAAACGAGTCATTTTTTTATTCTAATTATCTCTATATAACAATAATTGTACTATTAAAATTTGTATATTACTCATTCTTATTTCCAGCAACTTATATTATTGAATAAGGAAAACTTTTAACAGCTTAGTGGTTAGGGCGTTGGGTTATCAATCAGAAGGTTGTGGGTTCAAATCCCAGGTCCACTGAAGTGACCGATGTTGGTCCTTGAGCAAGACCCTTAACCCTCATTGCTCCAGTGATGCTGCGTGAACCCTGTGTTCTGACCTCCACCAAGTTGGGATACTTGTAAGTTGCTTTGGATAAAAGCGTCTGCTAATGCATGATTTATCATTTTTGTTTTTGTATTTTGTGTGACGGGTGGCACGTTCGCCTCTCAGCGCTTGGGATTCCCGGTTCGATTCCCATTCTGGGTAGAGTCCGCATCCACTGTGTCCACGTGGGCTTCCTCCCACAGTCCAAAAACATGGATCAAGTCAATTGAATTCTTCAAATTGCCCCATATAGAGTGTGTGTGATTGAGTGTGTGCCCTGTCCTGGGTGTATCTGTCCAGTGCCCGAAACGTTCTCCCCTGAGCATGGAGAACCCCCCCCCCACGACCCTAATAGAGGATAAAGCAGAATATAATGGATGAATGGGTGTGCCCCATGGTCAGCATGTTCGCCTCTCAGCGCTATGGATTCCCGGTTCGAATCCCCATCTGGGTGGAGTTTCCATGTTCTCCCCGTGTCCGCGTGGGTTTCCTCCGGGTTCTCCGGTTTCCTCCCACAGTCCAAAAACATGGATCAAGTCAATTGAATTCTCCAAAATTGACCCATATAGAGTGTGTGTGTGTGCCCAGCGATGGATTGGCGCCCTGTCCTGGGTCTATCTGCCCAGCGCCCGAAACGTTCTCCTCTGGATGGGAATGGGGAACCCCCCCGCGACCCTAATATAGGATAAAGCGGGAGATAATGAATGAATGAATGAATGAAAGTATATAAAACGCGAAATGTTTCATCCCAATCTGGGTGGAGTTTCCATGTTCTGCCCGTGTCCCTGTGGGTTTCCTCCGGGTTCTCCGGTTTCCTCCCACAGTCCAAAAACATGGATCGAGGTCAATTGAATTCTCCAAATTGCCCCATATAGAGTGTGTTTGTGTGAGTGAGTGTGTGCCCAGCGATGGATTGGCGCCCTGTCCTGGGTCTATCTGCCCAGTGCCCGAAACGTTCTCCCCTGGATGGGCATGGGGAACCACCATAGAGGATAAATGATGGATGGATGTTGGGTGACATGCTCAGTGTCCAAGGTTGATTGAAGGTGAAGGTTGACTCTGACACGTGACCCTCTTCACATGACTTTCATTCTTTTTACTTTAACCAGAGCTGCATAAAACACAAACGCACTCGTTTAAAATTCGAGGCTTTGAGGAAATAAAACCCTTTTTCTTTCTGTAATGACGCTGACTTTTGATTACGCCACGACCTGACAACCCAAAGACAAGAGCGACCGCCTAAAAGCTAGAACACACGAAGCCACCGTTCCTCGTACTTACTATAGTCGTCTGAGTGAAGTAAAGGGTGGAAGAATATGGGATAAAAAGCCGCCACGACTGCAGTTGCTAAGCCGCCAAAAATGGCTATCGTTACTTTAAGGTTAGCCATGTCTGCTGTTCCAAACCCACTGCAGGAGTGAAGAGTCGGGCGCCAACGATCCGGCTCTAAGAGTCGACTCTTTAAAGTGAACGAGGAACCGACTTCACAAACAACCTGCACAGACGTATTCATTCATTCATTCATTATCTTCCACTTTATCCTATACTAGGGTTATATTAGGTATATTAGGGAGGTTCCTCATGCCCATCCAGGGGAGAACGTCTCGGGCGCTGGGCAGATACACCCAGGACAGGGCGCCAATCTATCGCTGGGCACACACTCACTCACACACACACACACACTCTATATGGGGCAATTTGAGGGACTCAGTTGACTTGATCCATGTTTTTGGACTGTGGGAGGAAACCGGAGAACCCGGAGGAAACCCACGCGGACACGGGGAGAACATGGAAACTCGGTTCGATGGGGATTCGAACCGGGAATCCCTAGTGCTGAGAGGCGAACGTGCTAAACCACTAAACCACCGTGCCGCCCACAGACGTATTTGAACTGTTTAATTATCTGATCGATTATAAGATAAAAGAAAAGCAAGAAAACCTATCGAAGGTGCTCCTACAATTTCTACAGCATGATCCGGTGCAGAGGATCCTTGTTTTTATAGTTTATTTTCATTTTATCTGTTCCATGATAAGTATGTACATAAAACTATATTCATTCATTCATTCATTCATTATCTCCCGCTTTATCCACTATTAGGGTCGCGGTGGGGTTCCCCATGCCCATCCAGGGGAGAACGTCTCGGGCGCTGGGCAGATAGACCCAGGACAGGGCGCCAATTCATCGCTGGGCACACACTCCCTCACACAGACACACTCTATATGGGGCAATTTTGAGAATTCAATTGATTGATCCATGTTTTTGGACTGTGGGAGGAACCCGGAGGAAACCCACGCAGACACGGGGAGAACATGGAAACTCCACCCAGATGGGGATTCGAACCGGGAATCCCTAGCGCTGAGAGGCGAACGTGCTAACCACTAAGCCACCGTGCCGCGCATAAAACTATATTATTTTATATAAAAAATAAACTTTTATAATGTGTCTCTACAGTAGTAATTCATTTTACACGTAATTTGGTAATAGGCGGCACAGTGTCTTAGTGGTTAGCATGTTCTTCTCTCAGCACTAGGGATTCCTGGTTCGAATCCCCATCTGGGTGGAGTTTCCATGTTCTCCCCGTGTCCACGTGGGTTTCCTCCAGGTTCTCCGGTTTCCTCCCACAGTCCAAAAACATGGATCAAGTCAAATGAGTTCTCCAAATTGCTCCATACTGATTGTGTCTGTTAAAGTGAGTGTGTGCCCAGTGATGGATTGGCGCCCTGTCCTGGGTGTATCTGCCCAGCGCCTGAAACGTTCTCCCCTGGATGGTTATGGGACCCCCCCCCCCACCCTAATAGAGGATAAAGTGGAAGATAATGAATGGATTGATGTATTTTAGTAGCAATGTGTTCCATGATAAGTATGTACATATTCATTCCTTCATTCATTCATTATCTTCCGCTTTATCCTCTATTAGGGTCGCGGTGGGGTTCCCCATGCCCATCCAGAGGAGAACGTTTCGGGCGCTGGGCAGATACACCCAGGACAGGGCGCCAATCCATCACTGGGCACTCACTCACACACATACACACTCTATATGGGGCAATTTGGAGAACTCAATTGACTTGATCCATGTTTTTGGACTGTGGGAGGAAACCGGAGAACCCGGAGGAAACCCACGCGGACACGGGGAGAACATGGAAACTCCACCAAGATGGGGATTCGAACCGGGAATCCCTAACGCTGAGAGGAGAACATGCCAACCACTAAGCCACCGTGCCTCCCTAATGTGTCTTTACAGTAGTAATTAATTTTGCACATCATTTGGTAACAAACTGCTTTAAGCTACAAAAAAAACGTCAAGGGAGCCACTTGCGAGCTGAAAGAGCCGGCTCTTTTTAGAGAGCCGAGCCAAAAGAACCGGCTCTCTGAAAAGATTCGGAATGCCCAACACTACACGGCAGGAGGCAGCTACGGCGCGCGGGAAGCAGCTTGCTATATATATCCGGATCAAAGTTTGGCGATTAATTAAAAAAGCCTGTTTAAAAAGCCAAAAAACGCATTTAACAAAAAAAAAAAATAAAATCCCATATATGTGGACTATTTTAACTTGTTTTACATGTTTTATTACCACAGAAGATTATTTAAAAAGTCTAAACATCACGTTCCTTTTATCTTGTACAGTGTTTTGTCCGTGTCCCATTACAATGATGCCTTGCTGTAGTGCACTCTTTAGGGCTCAGTGTTTGAAACGCGCCCACTCTTTTAATTTCCACCAGCATTCCGTTACGTGTTTCTGATTGGTGTGTTGTGCGTGAGGGCGAACTTCTTAACCAATCGTATAATATTATGAGCTGCAATAGCCAATCGAAGAGCAAGAGGCGGGTTTGTCTGAATGCGGGTAGGCAGGAGTTGCAGGCTCGCTGGTGCTGTGTCACTTCCCGGTGGAGTTGCTGTACAGCTAGCACATTCACTAGCTGTCACTGTTTGTGAGGTGTAGCTTCACCATGGCGTCTTCACCCACCACCTACCGGCTGAGCTGCACCATTCCGGGCCATGAAATGGACGTGAGGGGTCTCGCAGTCACACTTTTTCCAGAAGGAGCCTTTGTTTCAGTGTCCAGAGACAGAAGTGCCCGGGTCTGGGTACCAAACGCAAGGTAGCTGCTAACTAGCACAATTTGTAGCATTCTAAACAGTAAGGATCCAGAAGTGAGGCAAAGTGAATGACTTTGTGTTTAATTGTGTTTTCCAATTACATTAAAGGTGCAAAAGTAAGTGCTTTTGACCTACTGTTGGTCTTTAGATCAGATTCAGTTGCACTAAGGTGGATGTATAGTGTTAAACACTATAGTTAAACACTGTCAATGAATTAGAAACACTGCAGTGATCCCCCCCCCACTCACTGAAGACCACAAATTCTGATTAGTGGTGCTTTCAAGCATGTGCCCTTTTATTTACAGATGGTGGAAAAGAGACATCAATAATCTTTTATTTAAAGATAGGGACATCAATAATCTTTAATGTAAAGAAAGGGACAACTATAATATTTCATTTAAAGATAGGGACATCAATAGGGACATTAATAATCTTTCATTTAAAGACAGAATGTCAATAGGGACATCAATAATCTTTCATTTAAAGATAGGGACATCAATAATCTTTCATTTAAAGATAGAATGTCAATAGGGACATTAATAATCTTTCATTTAAAGATAGAACGTCAATTGGGACATCAAAGATCTTTAATTTAAATATAGAACGTCAATAGGGACAGCAATAATCCTTAATTTAAAGATAGATTGTCAATAGAGACAGCAATAATCTTTCATTTAAATATAGAACGTCAATAGGGACATCAATAATCTTTCATTTAAATATAGAACGTCAATAGGGACAGCAATAATCTTTAATTTAAAGATAGAATGTCAATAGGGACAGCAATAATCTTTAATTTAAAGATAGAATGTCAATAGAAATTGAAAGTATGTGTAATGAACTTTTAAAGATATTTTATTTTCTTTAGATGTACTTAACGGTTATATTAACTGTTTCAGTGAGTAAGTGAAGCTATGATTGTGAATATTTTCTCCTCTTGATTTCTTCTTTTGTAGTGAAAACAGAGGATACAAGGAAATGCACTGCATGAACGGTCACACGAACTTTGTGTCTTGTGTGTGCATCATCCCACCTAATGAAAACTATCCACGTGGACTCATAGCAACTGGTGGCAATGACAACAACATCTGTGTCTTCTCCTTGGACCGTACGGACCCGCTCTTTATTCTAAAGGGCCACAAGAACACAGGTGCTGCCATTTACTACTAGCATAATCGAAGTTCATAGTGACTTTGACTGGCATATTGAGGTCCGTTACAGTTATAACAGTGAATAAAGTACAATTCCATGTGATGGTTACAGTTGTCATTTACATGGACAACTAAGTAAATTATTTAGCCTATTTATGCCAATGAGGGGGAAAAAAAGGCAAAACTTTCTTAGAATTCTGACTTTTAATCTCAGAGTCCTATCAAAGGTAGAATAAGTCAGAATTCTGATATTAAAAAGTTGTGAATTTGTAATTTTCTTTTGCCCTTTTTTTATTGTTGGTGGAAATGGGCTTCCTTAAGGCGGCGTGGTGGGTTAGTGGTTAGCACGTTCGCCTCTCAGCACTAGGGATTCCCGGTTCGAATCCAAACTGGGTGGAGGTTCCATGATCTCACCGTGTCCGCGTGGGTTTCCTCCGGGTTCTCCACTTTCCTCCCACAGTCCAAAAACATGGATCAAGTCAATTGAGTTCTCCAAAATTGCCCCATATAGAGTGTGTCTTTGTGAGTGAGTGTGTGCCCAGCGATAGATTGGCGCCCTGTCCTGGGTCTATCTGCCCAGCGCCCGAGACGTTCTCCCCTGGATGGGCATGGGGAACCCCCCCTGCAACCCTAAATAGGATAAAGTGGAAGATAATGGATGGATGGATGGGCTTCCATAATAAATATAACAAATCCAATCTTGATGTTAGGGTTTTGCTTTAAATTCTTGCAGAAATAAAGACTGTACATGGTTTCTGTATGTTAAGAAATTTGGGATTCTTTCTATTGGTAACACAAGACAGCTTTTACAACATGTCAGTCATGACGTTTTTAGTTAAATCTACTTCACTAGATAGACACTTAATCAAAGCTTAAATACATAACTGCCCTGCCTCGTACAGAACCTGACTGTGTTTACGTGGCGTTAAACAAGCAAACAAATGTTCCACGTGTCGTAATGAAATATTTAACCTCAATTTTAAGTACCGTATTTTCCGGACCATAAGGCGCACCGTATTATAAGGCGCAGTCTGAATTACGGGGTCTATTTCTGTATTTGACCCACGTATAAGGCGCACCGTACTATAAAGCGCAGTCTCAATTAGGGACTCTATTTCTGTACGGTACTTATTCTGTACGGCACCGTATTATAAGACACATTCTAAAACATACGATCTACAAGAAAAGTAAAGGATGCAAAACGCTGATTTATAATTGAAGTTTATTCTACTACTTGCCAAAACACACATTATTTGAATCACTCTTCTCCCACAAATCCATCAAAGTCCTCGTCTTCTGTGTCTGAATTAAAAAGCTGCACTCCGGTGTTCCCTCTCATCAATGTCTGAGTCCGTCTCGTCGCCTGGCGGCTGTTCGGCAACGATGCCGACTTTCGTGAAAGCTCGGACAACGGTTACAGCAGAAACCTCAGCCCAGGCATCCACAATCCATTCACAGACGGTGGTGTAACTCGCCCGCCGCCGCCTCCCGAGTTTTAGTAAACGTGTGTTCGCCGTCTATCATCCATTGCTCCCACGCCGCCCGCAACTTTACTTTAAACGCCCCGTTTACGCCAATGTCCAGCGGTCGGAGTTCTTTATTTAATCCTCCCGGAATGACGGCAATCTCCGAAATACTTTTCGGTCGCACAACAATACTTTTATAGAATTTGGAACTCAGTACACGTATAAGGCGCACCGGATTATAAGGCGCACGTCCGATTTCTGGGAAAATTTTAGGCTTTTAGCTGCGCCTTATAGTCCGGAAAATATGGTAAATAGGAAATAATTTAGTGCATACGTATCTCTTTTTTTTTTTCTCTCTTGTCTATTCTTTTTTTTTATATGTATTTTTTTATGTTATGTTATCGAGAATGGAGCATTAGCAATAATTTTCTGAAATAAAATAGCATCCAACGTCCCATGGTGCCTTCTGCAGTCAGAATTGAATTGACAAATCTGGTCTTCTAAGATTAGAAATGAGCTATTGACTTTGTGGAGCACACAAATCGGCTCTGCAGGCACGGTCTAAGACTCAGACTCAGTTTTTTTCCACTTGGGTCGACTGTACTAGAGCTCAGAGCACTGTTGTAGTAATCTCCGACCGGAGTTCAACATCTGCTTGCAGGGGAAGTCGCACCTACCTGCCATCTATGTAAAGCCACACTTGCAATAAGACACATACTGATGGACTGTCCAACACTACAACCAGAAAGACCGAAATACTTCACAGTCAACAATACCCAAAACCCACTCAAGAACACAGAACCAGGAAAAATACTAAACTACCTGACACATCTACATTTGAAGGACCAGATATAGCCCGTACTAAGATAAAATAGAAACACAACCTATGTACCGCTGTATAAATAGCCCCAGCGTGCTTATACGGCGCTGAACACAAACAAACAAACCGACCGGAGTTCACACTTAATGACCGTTACTTCACAGCAAATTACAATTTAATTAATTTTGAGTCACAGGATTCCTGCCAGGGTGGCATGGTGGCTTAGTGGTTAGCACATTCGCTTCTCAGCGCTAGGGATTCCCGGTTCGAATCCCCATCTGGCTGGAGTTTCCATGTTCTCCACGTGTCCGCATGGGTTTCCTCCGGGTTCTCCGGTTTCCTCCCACAGTCCAAAAACATGGATCAAGTCAATTGAGTTCTCTAAAATTGCCCCATATAGAGTGTGTTTGTGTGAGTGAGTGAGTGCCCAGCGATAGATTGGCACCCTGTCCTGGGTCTATCTGCCCAGCGCCTGAAACGTTCTCCCCTGGATGGGCATGGGGAACCCTCCCTGCGACCTTAATATAGGATAAAGCGGAAGATAATGGATGAATGGATTCTTGCCATCCTTAACAGCGTTTTGATTTTGCTTTCTGCAGTGTGTACTCTCTCAGCTGGAAAGTTTGGTACCTTACTGAGTGGATCATGGGACACAACAGCCAAAGTCTGGCTTAGTGACAAATGTATGATGACCTTACAGGTAAGGCTTAAATCGTGTCGCATGCATCCTGCATCATATCAGTATGAAAGTTTGTATCAGTGGAAATGCTTGCTTGTGATTTAAAAATAAATGTACATATATTGACCAGGGGCACACAGCAGCAGTGTGGGCTGCGATTATTTTGCCGGAGCAGGGTGTTATGCTCACAGGATCAGCAGATAAAACTATTAAGCTGTGGAAAGCAGGGCGCTGTGAAAGAACATTTACAGGTAAGCAGGTTATATACATTGTTCATTGTGTTTTTTAAGTATATATATATATATATATATATATATATATAAGGTGAGTGATAACAGTATATATGTATGTATGTCATGATTGTTGCAGGTCATGAGGACTGTGTCCGAGGATTAGCTGTGCTGAGCAATGTGGAGTTTTTCTCTTGTAGCAACGATGCGAGCATCAGACGATGGATGGTGTCAGGAGAGTGTGTACAAGTGTATTACAGTCACACCAACTACATCTATAGTTTAGCCGTCTTTCCCAACGGACAAGGTGGGTCTTCGTTTTCTAATTACAGCTCTATTTGGACAAGTGGTTCCTTAAATATTATCTCGATAGTTTCTGTCTAGCGCTCCAATTTTCATCCACAGTTCAAAAGACATGGTGGCTTAGTGGTTAGGACGTTCTCCTCTCAGCGCTAGGGATTCCCGGTTCAAATCCCCATCTGGGTGGAGTTTCCATGTTCTCCCCGTGTCCGCGTGGGTTTCCTCTGGGTTCTCTGGTTTCCTCCCATAGTCCAAAAACATGGATCAAGTCAATTGAGTTCTCCAAATTGCCCCATATAGAGTGTGTTTGTGTGCGTGAGTGTGAGTGTGTGCCAAGCGATAGATTGGCGCCCTGCGCCCGAAACACCCAAAACGTTCTCCCCTGGATGGGCATGGGGAACCCCCCCGCGACCCTAATATAGCATAAAGCGGAAGATAATGGATGAATGAATGAGTTCAAAAGACATGCATGTAAGTGAACTAAATTGCCCCAATCTGCAAAGGTTGCTTGACTGCCTACTGTCTATGAAAACTCACATGTCACTATCATGTGGGCATAGTTCACAGAAGTAGCCAAGGCTTGAATTTAAATAACTTAACACTGGTTTTGATTTCCCTGTTATCACATTACAAATAATTACACTGCATACCAGTGGCTTTTCAGCCTTAAATGCAAATGACAAATCATAGCCATGATGTTAAAGACTAGGGGTGAGCTGCAATATTCGCTGATTCGACGATTCGATTCGGAGAACCGTAGTCGACTATGAACCTCATAGTCGAATGTACCATTTTGACCACATGGGGGCGCCCATGGCTGCTGCTAAGCATTAGTTTTTACATGAAATGTCTTTGTTTTTGTTATATATATAGCCTTTTGTCAAACAAAATCATCCTAATTTCTGTTAATATTTTTTTTAAATGATGATACCATGTTTACTCATTGATCTGAGTTTTTAGGTTTTTCCTTTGAAGTGGAAACAAGTTCAGAACGGGGATCTTATTTACGGTGCTCTAGAAAAACAAGTAAAATATTTAAAAAAATCTTTTTTAAAAACCACGCTTATAGCGCCATCTTGTGGTGAAATTTTAACTGATTCGACTATCAGTCGCCTATAGGGAAAATCTGACGAATCAGATTCGACTATGAAAATCCTTAGTTGAAGACACCCCTATTAAAGACCATATACATATACACCATAAAGACAGCATATTGCTGGAAAACCAAGAACCAACGTGGGTCAGTCCATCAGTGGTTCAATCTTTTTAATAAATTTGTTTAAGTCTTTAAATATATTTAAGGAATTGGGTTTAAATATGATTTCTGTTCATGACTGAACAGTGTTTGCTGGCATAGCGTTTCCTAATGAAGTGCTAGGTGAAGTCTATTCTGCTGTTTTGAACTACCGTATTTTCCGGACTATAAGGCGCACCTAAAAGCCTGAAATTTTCCCAGAAATCGGACGTGCGCCTTATAATCCGCTGCGCCTTATACGTTTTCCGAGTTCTAAAATCTATAAAAGTATTGTTGTGCGACCGGGTGTTTTTTTCCACACATCAAAAAAGTGTGAAAAGCTGTGTGAAGAAAATTAATTCGGAGCTTGCCGTCATTCCGGGAGGATTAAATAAAGAACTCCGACCGCTGGACATCGGCGTAAACAGGGCGTTTAAAGTAAAGTTGTGGGTGGCGTGGGAGCGATGGATGATAGATGGCGAACACACGTTTACTAAAACTCGGGAGGCAGCGGCGGGCGAGTTACGCCACCCTCTGTAAATGGATTGTGGATGCCTGGGCTAAGCTTTCTGCTGTAACCGTTGTCCGAGCTTTCACGAAAGCCGGCATCATTGCCGAACAGCCGCTCGATAGTGAAATTGTGCAGCTTTTTAATTCAGACACAGAGGATGAGGACTTTGATGGATTTGTGGGAGAAGAGTGATTAAAAATGTGTGTTTTGTCAAGTAGTAGAATAAACTTCAATTATAAATCAGCGTTTTGCATCCTTTACTTTTCTTGTAGATCGTATGTTTTAGCAAGTGCCTTATAATACGGTGCCGTACAGAATAAGTACCGTACAGAAATAGAGTCCGTAATTGAGACTGCGCCTTATAGTACGATGTGTCTTATGGTCCGGAAAATACGGTATTTAGAATGTTTTTATGTATACGATTTACAATGGTACTTAATTACTCTGTATCCTTTTTCATTCATTCGTTATCTTTCGTTTTATCCTATATTAGGGTCGCGGTGGGGTTCCCCATGCCCATCCAGGGGAGAACGTCTTGGGCGCTGGGCAGATACAACCAGGACAGGACACCAATCTATCGCTGGGCACAATCTCACTCACACAGACACAAACACATACACACTCTATATGGGGCAATTTGGAGAATTCAGTTGACCTTGATCCATGTTTTTGGACTGTGGGAGGAAACCGGAGAACCCGGAGGAAACCCACGCGGACACGGGGAGAACATGGAAACCCCACCCAGATGGGGATTCGAACCGGGAATCCCTAGCGCTGAGAGGCGAATGTGCTAACCACTAAGCCACCGTGCCGCCCTACTCTGTATCCACTGTACTTATTAATTTGTAAATATTTGAATAAGAAAATTTTGTATTAATGTGCAAATAAATGAGGCACTTTTTTTTTTTTAGACTTCGTAAGCACAGGAGAAGACCGGACTGTTCGGATCTGGAAAAAAGGCGAATGTGCTCAAACCATCCGACTTCCAGCACAGTCAGTTTGGTGCTGCTGTGTCCTGCCCAATGGAGACATCGTTGTGGGAGCAAGGTACTCACTCTCTACCATTTTCAATTTGTATTCTTCATATTGTTTTTAAGCTTTTTGTACTTTTAATTTTCATGAGCAAGTGAAGTAAATGAATTAGTCTTGGAAACATCTGGATTTCAGACATAATTGATCCCTATGTCCAACAGTGATGGTATGATCCGTGTGTTCACTGAGAGCGAGGAGCGAGTGGCTAGTGCTCAGGACCTGCAGGCCTTCGAGGATGAGCTCTCCAAAGCTACAATTGACCCCAAGACTGGAGACCTAGGAGACATCAAGGTGGAGGATTTACCAGGAAGAGAGCACTTAAATGAACCAGGTGAGCACATAACTGATCAGCTTTGCAGACAGCATTCATTATCATTCATTCATGGATCAAGTCAATTGAGTTCTACAAATTGCCCCATATAGAGTGTGAGTGTGTGCCCAGCGATAGGTTGGCGCCCTGTCCTGGGTCTATCTGCCCGGCGCCTGAGACGTTCTCCCCTGGATGGGCATGGAGACCCCACCGCGACCCTAATAGAGGATAAAGCGGAAGATAATGAATGAATGAATTATGATTGTGAATCATAATAATAATAATAATAATGAATTAGCATTCATCATTCATTCATTATCTTCCGCTTTATCCTCTATTAGGGTCGTGGGGGGGGGGGGTTCCCCATGCCCATCCAGGGGAGAACGTTTCGGGCGCTGGGCAGATACACCCAGGACAGGGCGCCAATCTATCGCTGGGCACACACTCTATATGGACACACTCTATATGGGGCAATTTGGAGAACTCGATTGACTTGATCCATGTTTTTGGACTGTGGGAGGAAACCGGAGAACCCGGAGGAAACCCATGCAGACACGGGGAGAACATGGAAACTCCACCCAGATGGGGATTCGAACCGGGAATCCCTAGCGCTGAGAGGAGAACGTGCTGACCACTAAGCCACCGTGCCGCCTCAAAATGATTATACAAGCTAATTAAAAATGTGAATATTATGTTTAAAAATTCAGTTTGTGTGCGTGTTTAGGAAATCGGGACGGGCAAACCAGACTCATAAAGGAGGGGGGCAATGTGGAGGCATACCAGTGGAGTGTGAGTGACAGTCGCTGGATGAAGATTGGTGACGTGGTGGGTGGCTCCTCTAAGCAGAGCTCTCAGAGAGTAATGTATGAGGGAAAGGTGAGCAGATTCACTCTGTTTTTAATAGCATTACACACTACACTGTCTGACAAATAATAGCTGTGTACATTTTTTGAGTTATGTGATGGAGTTTTTAAAGTCAGTCAGGTTAAAGCACGTCAACATTAATTTTACTGAATAATCGGACATATCCTGTCAATTTGATCCTTTCTTTCCTATTGACATGAGACTATTTTAGCAAATGGTCAAACATGGACATGACACTATTCAGAATATTTTAAAGTCTTTTAGATGTGCGGTGGGAAATTGTATGACCTAAAGTTTGCATTTTTGAGATTTTTATCACCTAATGCCGTTAGTATATACAACCAATAGTAAGGGTGAGCTGATAGACCGAGGACAGGGCGCCAACCTATCGCTGGGCACACACTCACTCACACAAACACACTCTATATGGGGCAATTTGTAGAACTCAATTGACTTGATCCATGTTTTTGGACAGTGGGAGGAAACCGGAGAACCCGGAGGAAACCCACACGGACACGGGGAGAACATGGAAACTCCACCCAGATATGGATTCGAACCGGGAACCCCTAGCGCTGAGAGGAGAACGTGCTAACCACTAAGCCACCGTGCCGCCCCATTATTATTATTATTATTATTATTATTATTATGGTGGCACAGTGGCTTAGTGTTTAGCAGGATTCCAGGTTCGCATCCCAATCTGGGTTTCCATGTTCTCCCCGTGTCCGCCGGGTTCTCCGGTTTCCTCCCACAGTCCAAAAACATGGATCAAGGTCAATTGAGTTCTCCAAATTGCCCCATATAGAGAGTGTCTGTGTGAGTGTGTGCCCAGCGATAGATTGGCACCCTGTCCTGGGTGTATCTGCCCAGCGCCCGAGACGTTCTCCCCTGGATGGGCATGGGGAACCCCCTGCAACTCTAATAAAGGATAAAGCAGAAAATAATGGATGGATGGATTATTATTCTGCTTATTACTAGAAGTATTATAATTTTTATTATTATTACTACTATTACTATTTTATTCTTCTTTTTTCATTAAAATGACAAACAAAAAAAAAACAGGAATAGTTTACAGCATCACAAAACCACTAAATTAGTGAATCTTTGCTTTTAAAACAGTTCTTTTTGAAATTCCTGGCATGCAGTTTTTATGCTCCTTGGCTTGTAGTTTGTTTCCAGCCTTTATTAAAACGTGCTGCAGGCCTTCTTGTGGTTGTCTCACTTGCTTCTGTTTCGTCTTGTAATCCCAAATTGTCTCAGTAATGTGAGGTTGAGGGTTCTGTGAGTCATAACCACGTGTTGCAGACACACATTCGCAGACAGTGTGCAAAAGACACGTTGCTGTTAAACTCATTGATGCTTTTGTGCAGTAATGTAAAACAGTGTAATGAGCTTCTCCTGCTTTTCTCTTTCACTGTTCAGGAGTATGATTTTGTTTTTACAATCGATGTGAACGAAGGGGGGCCCTCCATGAAGCTGCCCTATAACGTGACCGATGACCCCTGGCTGGTGGCTCACAACTTCCTGCAGAAGAATGACCTCAATCCCATGTTTCTAGACCAGGTGGCTAACTTCATTATTGAAAACACTAAGGGACACACACTTGGCCCTGCACCAGCCTCCTCCGGAGATCCATTTACAGGTAACAAAACCACTTATGTACCGTATTTTCCGGACTATAAGGCGCACCTAAAAGCCTAAAATTTTCCCAGAAATCGGACGTGCGCCTTATAATCCGGTGCGCCTTATACGTGTACCGAGTTCCAAATTCTATAAAAGTATTGTTGTGCGACGAAAAATTAATTCGGAGCTTGCCGTCATTCCGGGAGGATTAAATAAAGAACTCCAACAGCTGGACATTGGTGTAAACAGGGCGTTTAAAGTAAAGTTGCGGGCGGCGTGGGAGCGATGGATGATAGACGGTGAACACACGTTTACTAAAACTCGGGAGGCGGCGGCGGGGCGAGTTACACCAGCGTCTGTGAATGGATTGTGGAAGCCTGGGCTGAGGTTTCTGCTGTAACCGTTGTCCGAGCTTACACGAAAGCCGGCATCTTGCCGAACAGCCGCCCGGCGACGAGACGGACTCAGACATTGATGAGAGGGAACCCGGAGTGCAGCTTTTTAATTCAGACACAGAAGACGAGAACTTTGATGGATTTGTGGGAGAAGAGTGATTCAAATAATGTGTGTTTTGTCAAGTAGTAGAATAAACTTCAATTATAAATCACCGTTTTGCATCCTTTACTTTTCTTGTAGATCGTATGTTTTAGCGAGTGCCTTATAATACGGTGCCGTACAGAATAAGTACCGTACAGAAATAGAGTCCGTAATTGAGACTGCACCTTATAGTACGGTGCGCCTTATACGTGGGTCAAATACAGAAATAGACCCCGTAATTCAGACCGCGCCTTATAATATGGTGCGCCTTATGGTCCGGAAAATACGGTAGTTCTCTTAGTTTTTGATCATGTTTAGTTATACTGAGCTAAATGCTTTAGATTTTAAGGTCTGTAATTTTTCAGGCTCTGGTCGTTACATCCCTGGATCATCTGACTCACGGCAGCCCTTTGGCGCAGACCCCTTTACAGGTAACTCTTCAGAAGGACTCTGATACGTTATGGTTTAGCATGACGTGTGTATGAACTGTGTAGCTCTGTGTAGGTGCTGGACGATATATACCCGGCTCAGGACCTACGGCTTCCGGTACCTCAGGTGTAGCTGATCCCTTTACAGGTACGAAAATCCCACATTATATGCCCCGGGGCAGGAGCTTGTTTATATCTACATTCTAATGCCTTATTTGTCTTTTCAGGTGGTAGTGCCTATTCATCTGCTGCTCTTCAAAAAGCTTCCTCAAATATTTACTTCCCCAAAACCGAGGGGGTTATGTTCGAACAGGCCAATGCCACACAGATCCTTGGTAATTCATCACTACATTCATGTCTGCGTTAGCTGATCAACGCAAGTTTGGTTTTTTTCATCCATGTTTCTGAAGTCCCACCCCCTAAAGTCCCATCCCCTAAAGCAGGGGTGCCCACAATTTTCTGGCCCGAGATCTACTTTTCCATTGGACAGGTCATCGAGTTCTACCAGGGTTAATTTTATTTTTAGGCTTTTATATTGAATCCTGTTTACACACATCATGTTAGTATTGGGGGGGCATGGTGGCTTAGTGGTTAGCACGTTCGCCTCTCAGCGCTAGGGATTCCCGGTTCGAATCCCAATCTGGGTTTCCATGTTCTCCCCGTGTCCGTGTGGGTTTCCTCCGGGTTCTCTCCCACAGTCCAAAAACATGGATCAAGTCATTTGAATTCTCCAAATTCCATATAGTGTCAGTGTGTGCACAGTATAGATTGCCCCCCTGTCCTGGGTGTATCTGCCCAGCGCCTGAGACGATCTCCCCTGGATGGGCTTGGGGACCCCCCCCCCCCCCCGCAACCCTATTAGTGGAAGATAATGGATGGATAGATGGATGTTAGTATTATCGAATCAGCATAGAAAAGACGGCTTCAGATTGCCATTTTCACAGAAATTGCAGCAAATAGAATGGCGAAAACTTAGTGTAAGTACACCCAAACGACCAAACACAATGGAAGTGCAATGGCTACTTGGCAAATCAAGCAAAGGCATTTTGAGATTGACATTGCAAAAAAATATTCCTCCTCCCTCTCTAAATGAAAGTGATATTTCAGTTATTTTGGAGCGAAGTCCTTCACTCGTCTTGTCAGTCAAATAAAGTGCAAAAACAGAAACTTTCTAATGTAATGTATTCAGATTTAGGTTTTGGGAACAGCGTGAGAGACTGGGGGAGGGGGGGGAAAACTGTTTGCTTTACAGAGATCGCGATTCAGAATGAATCAAATTGTGTGTTAAAATGCGTGCGCTTGCGTGTATAAGTGCTTCCGATACTGTGCTGTAAAAAAAAAAAAAAAGCACTGATACGTGATTTTTTTTTTTCTCAAACCTCCATCGACGTATTCAGCACCCCTGTCCTAAAATCCCATCCTCTAAAGTCCCATCCTCTCATTTTAGAAACTAAATGTAAAAATTCTAGTGTTATGCGTTAGATGAGACACATCATGGTGAAATCTTTTTCCTTGCATTCTTATAAACGTATGTGAAGGTCATGAAGCTCGTTCTTATCTGTTAGGTAAGCTGCAGGAGCTGAATGGTAATGCACCTGATGACCACAAGCTGAATGCTGAAGTTTTGGGAAGCCTGGAGAAGCTGCTGCTCGCTGTTTCAAGTGCTACAAGTGAGAATCAGCCTTCAGGAGAGCAAATCCACCTCCTCTGGAAGACCAGCCACTGGCCTGAGGGTACAGATCCCACATCTCACATTAAACAAGCTTTAAAGTCAAAGTCAAAGTAGGCTTTATTGTCAATTCCTTCACATGTTCTCTACATACAAAGTAATCGAAATTACGTTCCTCACTTTCCCGCGGTTACAGACATTTATTACATTTAAACATAAAACAAGAAAGTGAAATGCAGTGTGATGTATTGGAATTTACAGTAAAAAAATTTAAATACTATGATTTTGTAGTGACAATGAAAGGCAATGTAAATGCGAATTAAGCATCCATCCATCCATCCATCCATCCATCCATCCATCCATCCATCCATCCATCCATATTATCCATCCCTCCCATCCCCCTCCCTCCCTCCTCCCTCCCTCCCTCCCCCCCATCCTCCCCCCCCCCCCTCCCTCCCTCCCTCCCTCCCATCCCTCCCTCCCTCCCTCCCTCCCTCCCCTCACAGATGACACACTGTATATGGGGCAATTTAAAAAATTAAATTGACCTTGATCCATGTTTTTGAAATGTGGGAGGAAACCCACGTGGACACGGGGAGAACATGGAAACTCCACCCAGATTGGGATTCAAATCGGGAATCCCCAGCACTGAGGGGAGAAAATGTATTTATCCAAATATTTATTGTTCATGTAGTGTTCTAGTTTGTCAGAGAAAACTATTTCATCTCATCATAAAAAAACACTAGTTTTTGTATTTGTACACTAGTTGTTGTAAGCACTAGGCCGGTATCATGCTACTCAGCAATCAATGTTCACTTTAAAAGTTGGACTAGATTACATTGCGGAAGTATTTATTACTCTATTTATTCTAAAGCTGTGCTGCTGAATATCACCGTTTTTTTTTTGTTTTTTTTTTTGACAACATTTATTTGAATGAGATGCGTGTTTGTTGCTGTATTCCATGTTTATCACTTTTGCTGCTAAACGTGTTTCTGTCTTCATGCAGATATCGTCTTTCCCGTGCTGGACATTTTGCGCCTGGCTGTACGGCACCCTGAGATCAACGCCCAGCTGTGTGGAGGGACGGAAGGTGCCAGTTTGTGCAGTCACCTTCTAAGCCTAATGTCTCTACAGGGCCGGCCGGCCAATCAGATGCTGGCTTTGCGCACCCTCTGTAACTGTTTCTCCGGCCTGAACGGACGCACTCTGCTTCTGTCTCAGAGGGACGTCGTGCTCTCGCAGGCTGTCGAACTCCGCGGCGTTGCCAATAAAAACACCCACGTAGCTCTAGCTACTCTTGTGTTGAACTACGCCAGCGCGCTGCACGGCCAAACGAACGAGATCGAGGCCAAAGCCCAGTGTCTGTCTGTGGCCAGCAGTGCGCTGGAAGTTGTGCAGGACAGAGAGGCGGTATTTAGGCTCCTGGTGGCGCTCGGGACCACGATCGCGGGAGACCAAACGGCTAAGGATCTGGCGCGCTCGCTGGACGTGGCCTCGCAGATCGCCAAGTACTCCAGCGTGGCCGATCCGGTTAAAGTGGGCGAGTGCTGCCGCCTGCTGCTGGACGAACTGCAGTGACGTTGCAGCGGACACACGACTGACTCCAACTCCAACTCCTTCAGGTTATTGTCACACTGCAGCCAGCACTGAAATCCTTTGTGTAAACGTTGGGAACTGCTTTGAGATGATGAATGACTTTCAACACATGCATGATCCGAATAAAACCTGCTGTATAGTCGTCTTTCTAATCCGGGCTTCATGTCATCTTATTCAGAGTGACGGCCTTCGTCGCTGATCAGGGTCGAAGCAATACAGAGTATAATAAGAATAAACTTTTTTAAAAACGGGGGTGTGTGTGTATGCAGTTAGGTGTGTGTGAGGGTATAAATAGTACCATTCAAAAGTTTGGACACCTTTTTGCACCATTTATGGTCCATGTTAGTTATCTTAGTTTCATTCATGGGTTCCCCATGCCCATCCAGGGGAGAACGTCTCGGGCGCTGGGCAGATACACCCAGGACAGAGCGCCAACCTATCGCTGGGAACACACTCTACATGAGGCAATTTGGAGAACTCAATTGACTTAACCCTGCGGCACGGTGACTTAGTGGTTAGCACGTTCTCCTCTCAGCACTAGGGATTCCCGGTTCGAATCCCCATCTGGGTGGAGTTTCCATGTTCTCCCCGTGTCCGCGTGGGTTTCCCCCGGGTTCTCCGGTTTCCTCCCACAGTCCAAAAGCATGTATCAAGTCAATTGAATTCTCCAAATTGCCCCGTATAGAGTGTGTCTGAGTGAGTGAGTGCCCAGTGATGGATTGGCACCCTGTCCTGGGTCTATCTGCCCAGCGCCCGAGACGTTCTCCCCTGGATGGGCATGGGGAACCCCCCCGCGACCCTAATAGAGGATAAAGCGGGAGATAATGAATGAATGAATTGACTTAACCCATGTTTTTGGACTGTGGGAGGAAACCGGAGAACCCGGAGGAAACCCACGCGGACACGGGGAGAACATGGAAACTCCACCCAGATGGGAATTCGAACCGGGAATCCCTAGCACTGAGAGGCGAACGTGCTAACCACTAAGCCACCGGTTCTTAGTTTCCCTTTTGTAAAGATTGTACAATTACAGTCTGTAGTCCGTCTGTTTGTGGATCACAGTACATACCGTGTTGGTTCTCTCTGTTCTCTGATGATCAGAACCCCACAGAGCAGATATTATTTGGTTGGTGTGTTATTCCTATCCCAGCAGTGTCACTGAGATGGAGAAATGAACTACAGCAGCACGGCTGCCCTAAAACCCCCTCAGCTCACCGCATCAGTGTCACTGCAGAACTGAGAAACAATCCACCACCTAAATTATTCCTGATCTGTGATGATTCTGTCCAATAGAGAACAGAGGACTAACAAAAAAGACTAAAGTCTAACAGTCTGTAAGACTAAAACTACAAAGTCCATCGTCATAGTAAGTGCAGAAAATGGACAATGGAGCAAAAGGGGGCGTGTCCAAACTTTTAAATGTGTGTGTATGATGTGTAGATGGCTGAAGTGTCTTAGCCATTAGGGATTTATTTACACATTAGTGCACTCAATGCATCTGTCCCAATCCCATGTAAATAGAAGACCAACGTCGGGAATGAAATACGGTTTAGAACTGCATAAAAGTCAAAATATGCCGATGTGTGCCCCGCAGGAACAAGCTCAAGGAAGATTCATTCATTCATACATTCATTATCTCCCGCTTTATCCTCTACTAGGGTCGCGGTGGGGTTCCCCATGCCCATCCAGGGGAGAACGTCTCGGGCGCTGGGCAGATACACCCAGGACAGGACGCTAATCCATCGCTGGGTACACACTCACACACTCAAACACACTCTATATGGGGCAATTTAAAGAACTCAATTGACTTGATCCATGTTTTTGGACTGTGGGAGGAAACCGGAGAACCCGGAGGAAACCCACACGGACACGGGGAGAACATGGAAACTCCACCCAGATGGGGATTCGAACCGGGAATCCCTAGTGCTGAGAGGCGAACGTGCTAACCACTAAGCCACCGTGCCACCCCACTCTTATTCATTCATTCATTATCTTCCACTTTATCCTCTATTAGGGTCGTGGGGTGGGGTTCCCCATGCCCATGCAGGGGAGAACGTTTCAGGCGCTGGGCAGATAGACACAGGACAGGACACCAATCTATCGCTGGGCACACACTCACTCACACAGACACTCTATATGGGGCAATTTAGAGAACTCAATTGATCCATGTTTTTGGACTGTGGGAGGAAACCGGAGAACCCGGAGGAAACCCACGCGGACACGGGGAGAACATGGAAACTCCACCCAGATGGGGATTCGAACTGGGAATCCCTAGTGCTGAGAGAACATGCTAACCACTAAGCCACCGTGCCGCCGCTAAAGGAAGATGATTTATAGATTTCTTTACCAAAGAAAACATTACACTATGTAGTTAACATTAAAAAAGTGTTACTATATATATATATATATATATATATATATATATATATATATATATATATATATATATATATATATATATACTATATAATAAAATAAAAGTGGGTTGTATAAAACATTTTATTATTATTATTATTTTTTATATTTTGTTAAATAGCCAAGTGTATAATAGCACTTTATCTGGTGAGTAGGTAAGTGAGCGTGTGTGGGCCTGCCCTAGTGACTTTGTTGCAGTGTGCCCTCTTGTGGACAAACTACGAGTCGACACCTCGAATGACTGAATTTACCAGCTTTCCTTTTTCAATTTTGTTTTTTTAATATTGTTGACGATCATAAATACAGTATTATCTGCGCGGACTCATATTGGATCACAGTTTTAATTACACATGTGTTGGAGACAAACGGAATGTATTATTAACACACATTTGTTTCTGTATCTGAATTCTGTTATTAGATCAGATTCGATTTCTATGCTGTGTTTGCATCTTTAATCATTCATCATTATCTTCCGCTTTATCCTCTATTAGGTCGTGGGGGGGTTCCCCATGCCCATCCAGGGGAGAACGTTTCGGGCGCTGGGTAGATAGACCCAAGACAGGGCGCCAATCTATCACTGGGCACACACACAGACACAGAAGAGAACTCAATTGACTTGTTCCATGTTTTTGGACTGTGGGAGAAAACCGGAGAACCCGGAGGAAACCCGCGCGGACACGGGGAGAACATGGAAACTCCACCCAGATGGGATTCGAACCGGGAATCCCTAGCGCTGAGAGGAGAACGTGCTAACCACTAAGCCACCGTGCCGCCCGCATCTTTAATCAGATTTAAATCTGATTATACCTCTATTTGGGGTTCCCCACACCATCCCAGGGAGAACTTGCTATACGCTGGGCACACCCAGGATTACTACATCACTCACACAGACACTTCTACAATTTGGAGAACTCAATCTCTGTGCAAAACAAAACCCAAGCGGACCTAAACTCAGGGGCAATGTTCGCTGAGATGCTGCCTAACAGCCAGATTATTGATTAACAACACCCTGTTTCCACGTAAATTTCTACATTATTATCTAATGTTCCCCATAATAATCCTCTACTAGGGTTCCCCATGTCCATCTAGAGGAGAACGTTTCGGGCGGTGGGCAGATACAGCCAAGACAGGGCACCAATCTATCACTGGGCACACACACTCACTCACACAGACACACACACACAAACGCACTCTATATGGGGCAATTTAGAGCATTAAATTGACCTTGAATTCCTGTTTTTAGACTGAATACCCAGCGCTTGGAGGCCAACATGCTAACAACGGTGACCACGGCAATTTATGGCAGCCAATAGACCTTGAATCCATGTGTTTGGACTGTGGGAGGAATCCGGAGGAGACCCATGCAGACACAGGGAGAACCTGGAAACTCCACCCAGATTGGGATTCGAACCTGGGACCCCAGCGCTGAGAGGTGAACCACTAAACCACCGTGCCGTCCTGTTATATAACATTTATGTGACTAACTAACTGTTATATTCTGTCTCCACTGACTGACTAATGTCTGCGTGAAGAGATTTTTGGGGGAAAATGGCTACAGATTACATTCATTCATTCATTATCTCCCGCTTTATCCTCTATTAGGGTCGCGGTGGGGTTCTCCATGCCCATCCAGGGGAGAACGTCTCGGGCGCTGGGTAGAAAGAACCAGGACAGGGCGCCAATCCATCGCTGGGGCAGATGTATTTCATAAAGGGTTCATTTCCAGTCATCGATCAGTCAGGACAGTTAAACGCTTCATGTCCTGTCATCGTAGGTCTTGGCTCACTGAATTGTAGATGCTTTTATTTTTGTCTTGGGTTTTTGCGTCTTGAAGGGACCCAGTGATCACAGCTTGGTTGTCATTCAGCCGTAATCGTGTTCTAAAGGCAGTACGTACGAGGGCGGAATTAAAGTTTCAGATGTCAGGTCTTTGAGGAACTTGGAGACTCAATGTTAAGCCTCCAACAAGGCGTGACGTTAATCCTGTTATCTGGGTTCAACTAATTGCTTTGTTATTTCTTTATCACACTCGTATATTGTTTCTGCCACCGGAATCCGGCAGAGTTTAAAACCCCTCTGCAAGTCCCATATTAACCTCCACACACTTTTTGTGATGACACACTCAGCATTGTAGAACCCGGTTCCTCCCACAGTCCAAAAACATGGATCAAGTCAATTGAGTTCTCCAAATTGCCCCATATAGAGTGTGTCTGTGTGAGTGAATGTGTGCCCAGCAATGGATTGGCGCCCTGTCCTGGGTGTATCTGCCCAGCGCCCGAAACGTTTTCCCCTGGATGGACATGGAGAACCCCCCCCCCCCCCCCCCCCCCCCCCCCCCCCCCCCCCCGTGACCCTAATAGAGGATAAAGCAGAAGATAATGAATGAATGAATTTCTTTATCACATTAGTATATGTTTCTGCCACCGGAATCCGGCAGTGTTTAAAACCCTCTGCAAGTCCCATATTAACCTCCACACAGTATTTGTGATGATACACTCAGCATTTTAGAACCATAGGTACAAATTAAGGGCGGCACGGTGGCTTAGTGGTTAGCACGTTCGCCTCTCAGCGCTAGGGATTCCCGGTTCGAATTCCAATCTGGGTGGAGTTAAAATGTTCTCCCCGTGTCCGCGTGGGTTTCCTCCGGGTTCTCCGGTTTCCTCCCACACTCCAAAAACATGGATCAAGTCAAGTGAGTTCTCCAAATTGCCCCATATAGAGTGTGTCTGTGTGAGTGAATGTGTGCCCAGCGATGGATTGGTGTCCTGTCCTGGGTGTATCTGCCCAGCGCCCGAAACGTTCTCCTCTGGATGGGCATGGGGAACCCCACCGCGACCCTAATAGAGGATAAAGCGGGAGATAATGAATGAATGAATTTCTTTATCACACTAGTATAACACTGCCAGATACTGCCGGAATCTGGCAGTGTTTAAAAACCCTCTGCAAGTCCCATATTAACCTCCACACAGTATTTGTGATGATATACTCAGCATTTTAGAACCATAGGCACAAATTAAGGGCAACACGGTGGCTTAGTGGCATGTTCACCTCTCAGCGGATTCCCGGTTCGAATCCCAATCTGGGTGGGATTTCCATGTTTCCTCCCACAGTCCAAAAACATGGCTCAAGGTCAATTTCATTCATCCATTCATTATCTTCCGCTTTATCCACTATTAGGGTCGCGGTGGGGTTCCCCATGCCCATCCAGGGGAGAACGTTTCGGGCGCTGGGCAGATACACCCAGGACAGGGCGCCAATCTATCGCTGGCACACACTCACTCTCACACACATACACGCTCTATATGGGGCAATTTGGAGAACTCAATTGACTTGATCCATGTTTTTTGGACTGTGGGAGGAAACCGGAGAACCCGGAGGAAACTCACGCAGACACGGGGAGAACATGGAAACTCCACCCAGATGGGGATTCGAACCGGGAATCCCTAGCGCTGAGAGGAGAACGTGCTAACCACTAAGCCACCGTGCCGCCGCAAGGTCAATATAATTCTCCAAATTGCCCCATATAGAGTGTGTCTGTGTGAGTGAGTGAGCGTGTGCCCAGTGATAGATTGGCACCCTGTCCTGGGTGTATCTGCCCAGCACCCGAAACGTTTTCCCCGTGACCCTGGTAGAGGATAAAGCAGAAGATAATGGATGGATGTCCACCTCTCAGCGCTGAGGATCCAGGTTTGAATTCTGATCTGGGTGGCGGTTCCATGCTCTTCCAACAGCAGTATAACGAAAACATCATAAGACTCAAGTTTTAATTCCCACAAAACAAAACAACTATGAATGTTTTACTTTATTATCTTTATTCATCAAATTCAATAAGCAGTTGAAGCAGAATGAATTGTTTCATCAGCTTCAGTAAGATTTCAACGTGGCAAAATAAAACTCAGCCATAGAACCACACCACTATCTGGAAAAGGGCTTTGAAAAACTAAAAAAGTTTTCAAGATCTCAGATCTTAGATTTCTGCTAAAGCTAAATATCAGCACACAGAAATAAACAGTGGCAGTACCCGAAGTCTTCCTGTAAACTGATAATCTCACATTCTTGGAGAACATTTTTCCATCGCATTGAAAGGAACTCGGTTATTTAAAACACATACATTAATCATTTTTAAATGTGGTTGCCAGAATTCCAGACCGCACACACTCATGCCACTTTAATAGGTATAGCTCGTCTATTTTCTTAGTTTCGCTTACTGCAAAGATGAATTTTGAATTTCTATGATGGTGCCCAAAGGACTACAGTCTCTGATTTTACAGGGTAGAACAATAAGCTGGGTCTGAAAGAGTGCATGGTCTGTAAACAAGATAAAAACCTCAGCAGTACTGCAATGTCTGATTTTCTCGTATTAGGGCAACACACTTTAATACAACACCACCACCCTATCGGTGTCACTGCAGTGTTGAGAATAAACCACCAACCCAAATAATACCTGCTATATGGTGTTTCTATCAATTAAAAAAGGCCACAAAAATAGTCATATAAAAAAAGAGAAACAAATAAACTACAGACGTTTTCTGCATGTTTCCACTTACTGTAAAGATGGAAATGTAGAATTGAAGTTCTACAATTCCAGACTGTAGTCCATACTGTGTACATCACCTTTACTCTGTTCTAATGGTCAGAACCCCAATAGTACCACCACAGAGCAGCTATTATTTGGTTGGTGCATTATACCTGTCCCAGAAGTGTCACTGAGGTGTTTAAATGAAACTACAGCAGCAATGCTGCACTAACCCCCCCCCCCCCCCACCACCACCACCACCATATCAGTGTCACTGCAGAACTGACAATAAACAATCCACCACCCAAATGATACCTGTTTTGTGATGTTCCTGATCACTAGTGAACAGATAATCAACAGGAGACTAACAAAAACTATGAAATCAGATGTACAACAGTCTATAATTGTGAAACTACAACGTCCATCAATATGGTAAGTGGAGAAAAGAGAGAATTCCATGTTTTATTGATTTTAAATGTCAACATAACACATCCTCTAAAACCATTTCTGCAAAATGACCAAACCTTTTTTATTTATTTAGCTGAATTTAGCTGGCTTTTAAATGTTTTACACTTAATGATGTTTTAAAAAGACAAATCCAGGCATCTGCATGCATTCGTCAAGAAGCACTTCAAAATTCTTCGTGAGTTCGATTTTTCTTCCACGGCTGAGATATTTTGGTGCAATACGATTCTGTAGAGGATGTGTTGCAATCAATAAAAATAGAACTCAACCACGATGCCCAAACTCTTTGACTATACATATTAAACAGTAAACATCTCCCAAATGTGATGAAACCAAAGGAAATCAAATCCTCAACCTTTATGCCTAATTTGAATGTTAATTCTACAAACATGTAAACTGAACCAACTCGATGCTTCCACATACCAATTCACTGCTGCTGAAGTGATGAGACATTGTCCTTTTTTTGTTTCAAGGCATGTAGCATGCAGTTCAAGTTTCACATTTTTGGAAGAGCAGTGATCCCACTTTTAAATTAAATTCTGTACATTGACGTTGCGAGGTTTCATTCTGTTATAACCAAACGAAAAGGTTTTTGTTTGTCAGCTCAAAACCAGAAATGAAATGCCTGATACAAACATTAGACATCCACATGTGAGAACATTTTACATTCCCAAACATTAATTCTACAGATGAAGCTCACGCCAGTTAGTTAACCCCTGCACACAGGCACTTCAGTTAAGCTATTATTTACTTTTATAGGTAACTATGTGCATTTCCTTAATTTTCTAAGCTGGTTGGCATTATGTTGTATTTTCACAACCTATATAAATGATACTGAGCAAAATAAGCTTTAAGTGTAACAAACCGCAGTGTGCATCAATAAGGAACGCAGCTACGCCGCTCACTGAATTCAGTGTAACATTACAGTTTAACCCTATGATCCATATACACACATATCGTGTCTGGTATAAACAAACCTCACACTAACCAAGTGCTCATTGGTACAGACAGCTGAGACAGTTAGACTGCTTTGGTGAGCTTATCTGTAAACTCAGCCATGATGTCATGGACCCAGATGTCTTTGTCTTCTTGAGCTGTGTCCACAAGATAGACTGTGAGCTTGCGATCCCATGGTTGTGCCGCTTCCTGTATGGATTCCACCTGAGCTACCAGCGCCTTTTTTTCCACGTGGTTTCTGAAGACGATGGAAGCCTCTTCAGACCACTGACATGGCGTTACACCTATAAATTAATTGGAAATGCAGCGTTTAGTCCAATAATTACATTGTTCTTCTCAATTTGTATTTTTCCATACATTCCACTATTACCCTTAGAACAGCTATGTGAAATTCCTATTTATTCATTCATTCATTATCTCCCGCTTTATCCTCTATTAGGGTCGCGGTGGGGTTCCCCATGCCCATCCAGGGGAGAACGTTTCGGGCGCTGGGCAGATACACCCAGGACAGGGCGCCAATCCATCGCTGGGCACACACTCACTCACATAGACACACTCTATATGGGGCAATTTTGAGAATTCAATTGACTTGTTCCATGTTTTTGGACTGTGGGAGGAAACCGGAGAACCCGGAGGAAACCCACGCGGACACGGGGAGAACATGGAAACTCCACCCAGATGGGGATTCGAACCAGGAATCCCTAGCGCTGAGAGGCAAACGTGCTAACCACTAAGCCACCCGAAATTCCTATTTAAGGTCATATAAAAATCCTAAAATATCTGTGCACCAGAAAATAACTACTAACTGTCACAAGGTGGGACACAATGAGATTTATTGTGCACTGGAACAGGCTTTATTCATAGAGTGTTTTAAAACCTATGAAACTACAGCTGCTGTATATAAAAAAAAAAAAAAAACAATGAAATTCAGCTTGTTTTTTTGCTTCTACTTCCAAAAACAACCTCGTCTCTTGTTAAGAAATATTTTACGTAATTAGCTACACATGCATCTTAAAAACAATGATCGAACACAGCATTAGTACTGATTATACTTGAGTAAAAGTTTACCTGCTAGCTGAGCAGTGATGCCTTGAAAGGGAAGCTGGCAAAACTCCTGGATAAGAGGCCTCAGCATAGTGTAGCTTACTAATTCATGCCTGCCTAAGTCGAGTTCATACACCGACACCAGGCCATTAGTCAAGACTCCTTTAACCAGTACTCGATGCCAGCTGGGGATAAAAACATTGGTATAGTAAGCATTGGCTTATTTCAGAGTTACACACCTTACTTTTAAGATTAAGTATGTCATAATAAATTACTAGGCGGCACGGTGGCTTAGTGGTTAGCACGTTCGCCTCTCAGCGCTAGGGATTCCCGGTTCGAATCCCCATCTGGGTGGAGTTTCCATGTTCTTCCCGTATCTGTGTGGGTTTCCTCCGGGTTCTCTGGTTTCCTCCCACAGTCCAAAAACATGGATCAAGTCAATTGAATTCTCAAAATTACCCCATATAGAGTGTGTCTGTGTGAGTGAGTGTGTGCCCAGTGATGGATTGGCGAACTGTCCTGGGTCTATCTGCCCAGCGCCCGAGATGTTCTCCCTTGGATGGGCATGGGGAACCCCACCGCGACCCTAATAGTGGATAAAGCGGGAGATAATGAATGAATGAGTAAATTACTAAAGTACATATGTGGCTTGAGTTATCTTTTAAATAAGGGTGTGTGTGTGTGTGTGTGTGTGTGTGTGTGTGTGTGTGTGTGTGTGTGTGTGTGTTCCCTATACAAATTCACACTGTTGCTTTGAATACCACGACATTTCACATACAGTATTTACTCTTCGGGACCCTGCAGAGATTCATATTATCTTTACAAACAACATGAAGCAGCTCAACATGTCTTAGCACCTCTATGTGATTCTAGCAGCAACACCAGTGAGTGTGCAACCACACCAAGAGTGATTAATCCTATTGTGTGCTGAGGAAATTTCGATTTATGTGATGTAAAAGTTGTTTTGTTTTGATGTTTAAGAAAGTTTCTTTTTCCAATAAAAACCAACCAAGAAACAACCAATTACATGTAAATTGACAGTTACACTATTTTCAGGAATCGTTGGGCCAGGAAGGTTATAGTATAAATGTTATGTTAAGTCTGTTGCATAAAGGTTTGAAAAAGGTTTTAAATGTCACAGTTCAGAACTGTGGTAAGACCATCATTTCTGATATTTACCTTTTTTCCTATGTACAATATTTTAAAAGTGCATGTGATATTATCATTTCACCTTTTAGAGATTTATTAATTATTTTGGGGTTTTAACTGCTGAAGTGTTTTCACTTCTAAAACAAATTGTATCTTAAATTTAAAATTAAAAGATCAGAGTGTCCCAAATTTTGGTGGATGGTGAATTTTAGCCATTGGGGAAGTGAAAAATCTGTTGAGCCATATAACCAACATAACCAAAGCCATACTAACTGTGGTGTAAGTGTCATTTCTGAGTTTAAGGTAAAATATAAAAACTTCTGACTCTTATTTTGGATTTGGACTTTTAGTTTGATACAGTTGGATAGGACCTTGAAATTAAGATGGCCACCACTTACCTTGGCTATTAAGCAGAGAACAAATGGATGTTGTTTGGAGACTGTATGGCATTTACAAGCTTTATAAAATAAATAAAAAGCCATAAGGACATTTTGGATATACTATGTACCTTTTTAACCACCATCCCTGCTACCCCTTTTGTCAGCCTTTCTGAAAACATCCATCTCATCTATCCATTCCTTCATAAACATTCTTCTGAAAATCGACTACAGTCAAAATGATGCACCAACGTATGGTAAAGAACATTGCATTCGCTTGCACGGTTGGACTTATTGTTGAATTGTTTGGAAAGCATGTGGAATCCTTTGTTGATTGCAACTGAAGGCTTTTTTTGTTATATCTCTGGAAGTGAAGAAGTTTGATCTTTTAAAGAGTTTGCCTTTGAAGTTGGTTGACTATTCATGTCTCACATCATTATGTATAATGTAGTTCAGTTTCTCCAAAAGCGGATTGGTTATAGCGGTCCATTGAACGGACAATTTTCCTGATTTACTCTTTGTATTGCTATCTGTAGTTTAATATTAAAGCATTCTTTACTTTGTAAGACACAGAATGTTTTTCATTAAAAAATATGAATTGTTAATGTTACAGGGCACGGTATCTCAGTGGTTAGGGTGTTGGGCTATCAATCTGAAGGTTGAGGGTTCAAATCCCAGGTCCACTGAAGTTACCAATGTGGGTCCTTGAGCAAGGCCCTTAACCTTCATTGCTCCAGGGATGTTGTGATTAACCCTGTGCTTACATTGTAAGTCGCTTTGGATAAAAGCGTCCAATAAATGACCAAATGTAATGTAAATGTAATGTTTGTGATACTATTCAGCCATATGTGTAAGTAAAAATGACACCATAATGGTCTCTGAAACCATTTTAATTGTATATGGGTAATACCTCAGTTTAAAAACCGCTGTTTATGGAAATTCTAAAATATATAAAGTTCACTAGTCTGTATTATAAACCGCAGTATGACACAGGAAACTAAAAACATACTCACTTGTTATCCACCTTGGCTGCATACACCTGGTTCTTTTCTACTGTTAGCAGCTTCTCATCTGTCTTGTTATAATAGAGAATCATTTCGCCCATTAATACCACCAGCTTGTACATATCTTGCCATGGTTGTAGCACAAAGTGCCCCGGGTGGCAAGCTACTGACACATAAATGTCCATATTCTGTCCGGGTGGGGGGAGCTCTAGAACTGGAGGCAGAGTCAGACTGCCAGTTGAACTGCTACAAGAAACTGAATGGGGTACTTCTCTTTTGGGCATTTGTAAACTTTTTCCTAATTCATTTGTGCTTGGCAGGCAGGTGCTGGAAGAGCCTGGTGGGAAATTAATGCAAGTGCTAGGGTGTTTAGGGGTGGGAAGATTCTTAAGTGTGGACTGGCTGCTTAGAAAAACATCTTTCTGGTGCTTCCAGACATCAGAGACAGCGAGCTGGCGGTTAAGGCTAAAGCTGGGGTCATGGTTGGTCTTGCTTGTGAACAAGTAGACGTGAGCCAGGCACTTGCTCTCCTCCACTTTTGCAATCTGGAGAAGAAAATAATAATATAATTTTAAACAACACTAGAATAAACACATTAGAGTCAATAACTGTAATTAAGAATAGATTTTTCCAATTCAAATGTCATCAGAGCGGCACGGTGACATAGTGTTTAGCCCAGCCATCTTTCAGGGATGGGGATCTAGGTTCTCTGGGTTCTCTGGTTTCCTCCCACAGTCCAAAAACCTGGATTTAAGATGAAATAGCTGCTCTAAATTGACCCTTTATTGTGTGCGTGTGCGTGCGTGTACCCAGTGCCTGAAATTCTCCCCTGAGCATGGGACACCCCCACCCCCCGACCCTAGTAGCCACACAGATGGTGTTTTATAAATGTCATACCATTAAGTTTATTACTGAATTGTATGATTTACTGTTTTAAATACTATTTTGAAGAATTCCTCACTGTCTGCGAAGTAAAACTGACCTTTAAGCTGCAGTCACTGCAGTGAAGAGCTTTGTCTCTTAGCCACTGTACTGCATCTGGAGTCCAAGAACCCACACTGATGGACAAGTCGGCCAAACAGCACATCACAGCCTGTAGAGAGCCAGAGGAGAGGATCTCAAATGTTACCATGAAGGATTTGAATGTAATTTACCCTAGTTGTCAGCAACAATACTTGTTAAAACTGTTGCTTGCTCTCTAACCTGAGGAGGAACAGAGGTGAGTTCAAATAGGAAAGGCGGTGGAACTTCCCTCAGCTCAATGACTTCAACCGATGACCTAACCCCAAGGTCAGTGTACAGGATATCCAGTACCCGAGTTCCATGCAGGTTAGTTATCTGCATGTTCCACCAAGGAGAAATATGTTATTTTCATGTTCAGACAATACATAACCATCAATCTGATAATGAAACTGACGGAGATGGAGGGCAAACAATTAACCAGTTTATCATGTAATCACAACCATTAACTTGAGTATCTAGTCATCATATCTCTGACTAAAGACTTTTCACCTCTAGCCATGATGTGTGTGCTGCGCTATAACAGTGATTATGCTCACAATCATCTGCATGATAATCCTATTATTAGTTCCAGCGTCGAGCCATGAAAATGCGAGCAGGATTGGGGTGTGGATATTAAGATATTATTCACAATATACTGCCCTCTCCTGTATATTTTGTTATTGCACATGATGTTTTTAGAAGCCTCATTTTTATCCTAGCGAGGGTGGAGGGCAGTACATAGGGTGACCAGATGTCTCGCTTTGTGCGGGACAGTCACGCAATTTCATTACTTTTCACGCATCCTGCAAATTGAGGCGTTGTCCCGCATTCGTATTGAAAGTCAGACTCCAGTTTTTAAGCGCGTTTTATAATCTGACATTGGATGGCTGTGTTGTCCGTTATCGGGGAGAGGTGGGCTGTTTGAATGTCAACCAATCGGGAACGCGGACGCATGTTAAGGGCGCGCCCACCATCACAAACAATGCAAATTAAGTTTTATATATATATATATATATATATATATATATATATATATATATATATATATATATATATATATATATCTATATCCCAGCGATAGATTGGCGCCCTGTCCTGGGTGTATCTGCCCAGCGCCCGAAACGTTCTCCCCTGAATGGGCATGGGGAATATATATATATATATATATATATATATATATATATATATATATATATATATATATATATTCATATACATACATATATATATGGCAGTGCATTGGTGTCCCACACAAACATTGGGAAAAATTGAATTGAATTGAAATTTAAAAAATTGGAATCTGGTCACCCTAGCAGTACACTTACTTCGGCCTCTCCGCTGTCTGTCCGGATCGGTAAGCATCCTATTGTCTTTAAATTTTATTTTCTGTTGGGTCTGCACACTCTCTCAGATGAACATCTTTGCACTTGCAAAGTAGTAAAAATGGTTATCGCTAATAGTCTGTGTGTTGGTATTTGAATACAGACGAGACATGCAGCATGGAGAGAGTGTACCAGCGATATCACCAATGGGACATTGGCGGCAGTTACATCAGCCAGCAATTTATATGTAATACAATGTGTGAAAAAGGCCCATTCCTGTCTCTCTACTCCTCCAACATGAGAGTCTAATATTCTCAAATGGAAAAGGTATTCAGACCTCAAGAGTTCCTTTTTCTGTAAAGCTTTTTTTTAACAGTTAAAAAGCTTTGTGAATGCTTTTCAGACATCTTTTTTTTCTTACCTCAATTCGAGACCATTTGCCTTTGTAACGAGCTAGACAGCTTTTGCCGCAAAAAGGTTTTGACACTAGTGAGTCAGAGGTGACCTTTCACAACACAAAAACATACACAGGGTTGGTTTATTTGCTAGATTATTTCGCAAACAATAGCGTGCAAAATATTAGGCACTTAAAAAAATTGTTTAAAACATTTATTGCTGATGTAATTAAGTCAAAATTTTTAACATGGATACCAATAAAAATATATAAAGATACAAGTAATAAGAATTTCTTATTGTAAAGTAGCAATTGGTGTCTTGTGTACCATGTTTGGTTTAAGACACTTTATTTCCTGGAATCATCATATAGATTTGTTCTTTTCCATTACCAGTACTAATGATCATAATAAAGTACAGAGTCACTAGAGCAGGTGCTGGGTGGTAATAGTGGGTAATACTATAGAAGGGGTTTTGAAATGTTAACAAACTATTTTAACATGTGAAATCTATACTAGTGCTATTTACTTCAATAAGAGAGTTATTTCTTAACAAATAAGTAAAGTAGTAATTTTCATTGTGGGAACCACAGTGGTTTAATTGTTAGCACGCCGCCTCTCGGCGCTGGGGATCCAGGTTGAATCCCGATCTGGGTGGAGTTTCCATGTTCTCACAGTTTCCGCGTAGGTTTGCTCCGGGTTCTCCGGTTTCCTCCCACAGTCCAAAAACTTGGATCAAGTCAATTGAATTCTTCAAATTGCCCCATATAGAAGGTGTCTGTGTGAGTGAGTGTGTGCCCAGCAATAGATTGGCGCTCTGTCCTGGGTGTATCTGCCCAGCGCCCGAGATGTTCTCCCATGGATGGGCATGGGACCCTAATAGAGGACAAAGCGGAAGATAATGAATGAATGGTTGCTCTAAATTGCCCCATATAGTGTGTTTTTGTGTCTGAGTGAGTGTGTGGTAGCTCAGTGGTTAAGGCGTTGGGTTATCAATCTGAAGGTTGGGGTTCAAATCCCAGGTCCACTGACGTTACCAGTGTGGGTCCTTGAGCAAGACCCTTAACCCTCATTGCTCCAGGGATGTTGTGATGAACCCTGTGTTCACCTTGTAAGTCGCTTTGGATAAAAGCGTCTGCTAAATGACCAAATGTAATGTATATAAATGTGTGACCAGCGATAAATTAGCACCCTGTCCTTGATGTATCTGCTCAGTGCCCGAAATGTTCTCCCCTGAATGAGCCTGGTGAACCTCCCGTGACTCTAGTATAGGATTAAGTGGAAGATAATGAATGAATTAATTAATTTTCAACACTTTATAATTACCAAACACAGCCCGTTACATGAGGTGTAGTTTGCATACCTCATTTTAAACCATTTAGACCAAAGCCAAATTTCTTTATAACCTTAAATGTTTGGATTATAATTAAAAGCAAATAGAGCAGGATTTTTAGCAAGATGTATGAAGACCACAGTGAGTTTAATATGTTCTAAAGGCTGGACAGCAATGGAGGCAAATTAAAAAAATGTTTACATGGAGAGCATGGAGCATTTTATAATAAAAAATATGACAAGCATTTGCTGTTGTGAATTTTTGCTTAAGATGATTTAGGACATACAGAAGAGGTCCTTCTTATTTCTAGAATGTGTTCACAAAATGTCATAAGAGTGC
Source organism: Corydoras sp. C115 (assembly GCA_019802505.1). Lineage (NCBI taxonomy): Eukaryota > Metazoa > Chordata > Actinopteri > Siluriformes > Callichthyidae > Corydoras > Corydoras sp. C115. Next base: position 2,385,682 of record JAFMOC010000083.1, on the reverse strand, counting down.
GGTGAGTCAGCTCTTTGGTTAGTGTGTAATGCACCCTTTTAAGTGGGTTTCTCCTCTCTAGTGATAACACTCATCCTCTAATCTGATTATGGAGTTAAATTAGTGACAAATCCAGGGTTCTATTTTTAAGTAGTCTAAAAATAGCACATAAGCACAATACCTGATTGTGGAAATAGTTCTCTATCTTCTCTAGGATTTTGTTGAGTTTGGTCAAACCTTGACAAGGTATCTGGCAGCAGAATGTCCCATCTGAACACACGCTGGTCACACTTACATTCACATAAGTACTGTTTACCTGAAATGCATTACAACACATTACAATACACAAAGGCTGTCACAGATATTAATACTTTATTACATAGTCGTGATGTGGTACCTGCAGTGGGCACTCTAAAGACTTGTCCTGTAGCGCTTTCAAACAGACAGCATTGATATTAATGTCATCCTCTTGCGTCGTATCATATAACACCAATAAAGGAACGTCTTCTCGCTCTATGATCTCAGCCAACAGAATTTTGCAATTTGCCATGGAGTCGAATTTTTTCAACACTGCCAGCTCCTGAGAAAACGCCTCAAGGCCTAGAAGATCAGTCATATAGAGATACATTAAAAAGACTGCACATTCATTTAACATCTAACTATAAAATAAATAATTCTATAATTAAAAAAATGTATAAACTTACCAGCCAGTCTACACTTGGTGGCTTGGAATGGGAGTTTTAAAAATTTCTCATCCAACTCAAACAGCTTACTTTTACTGACGACCTCACTCCAGCCATGATCCACATAATATACCTGTAATCATGAGGTTCAGAAGTGATTGATTTATTTCACTTCATGAGATAAAACCTGCTTACATCCATCCATCCATTAGCTTCCGCTTAATTCTATATTAGGGTCGCGGGGGGGGTTCCCCATGCCCATCCAGGGGAGAACGTTTTGGGCGCCGGGCAGATACACCCAGGACAGGGCGCCAATCTATCACTGGGCACACACACTCAAACAAACTCTATATAGGGGACTTTGGAGAATCCAATTGACCTTGATCCATGTTTTTGGACTGTGAGAAGAAACCGGAGATCCCGGTGGAAACCCACGCGGACAAGCGGAGAACATAAAAACTCCACCCATTTTGTGAATCAAACCGGGAATCCGTAGCGCTGAGAGGAGAACGTGCTAACCACTACTCCACCATGCCGCCCTAAAACCTGCTTACATTTCTGCTAATTGTTGAGTATCAGAGAATCTTGAGTTTACTGAATTACCTTGGCTTTTTCAGACATGATCTTACACACTTTTGTCCGAAGAACTTCTCCATCTTTCTCATCGACAACTAGAGCTAGCTGTCCAGCATATGTTGAGACCAGAGGCTTTCTGTTGTTGTCCTGTTTGTAGAATTCCTTCATACCATCCTCTAGTTTTTCCAGGGCCTTGGAGTACCCCTCGCCTATGAATCTGTTTAATTACATACGAACGAATGAGGTGTTCAGACGTTCTATTTTCAATAATAACAAAAACATTCAAGTTGATTTATTAGTTTCACCTGAGAAGGACATCATTTGTGCTGCTTGCTTCCACCACCAGAACTGAGGGGAAATCATCTTTGGGAATGAGTAGAGTGGGGACAACTTCACAACTAATATGCCTCCCTGGTCCTTCTCTCTCCACCACATCTGTCACATCTGCCTGGTTGCAGTTTTCATCCTTTACTGACTTCAAGTACAGGATTGCTCTCTTAGGGTTGTCTGGCATTGGGTAGTCAATCGTGCACATATCAGACAGCAGGGATAGGTTGTCGAGTACAAACTGGGGCAGCTTGGTATTGTAGGTATCTTGAAAAAGTTTTGGGAGCGCATGAGACCACACGCCGCTGTTATACTTTCGGAGCAGCTCAGCTACCTTTTGTTTTAGGTCCTCAGGTAGAGCTTTTGGGGATGGCAATGGACTTGATGCAGAAGGGGGTGCTGGTCTGGGAACTGGCTTTGTCTCAGGCTTCTGGTAGAATGAAGGATGCTTTTCTGATTTGGGATTAAAGGTCATGACGGGGCTGGATGAGTTAGTGGTCTGGCTCATATCTTTGGCAGGATACAGCAGGAGCTCTTGAGGTTTGTTACTGCAGGGTTTTTCAACCTACACATGAAAAAAAGAATTGGTCACATATATTGGTCTTTATAGTTGATTTTCACATGGCAACTGATGACTATGTTAAATAAATCTCAAACAAACAAGGCAACTGGCTGTCTGTCAAGGAAACAACAAATCCAAGCCTAGAAAGGTTGGAAACAGTGCCACTCTGGCAAAAACTTAGGGAACAGTTTTTGGTAATACGGGGCCTTAAGGGAGGTTTCAGGTTTAGTTATGGCAGAGGTAATAACGTGTTGTTAAGTTAGAGCATAGGGTTTAGGTGCAACATCATTCCTCTTGCCTATCCCATGCACTGAACCCAAAGAGTCTTCTAAAAAGCTCTGCTTACAACAAGGACCTGTACAATATTTGGCAACAGCCCTTTAAGCCCTTTTAAGATATTATTAGACTCAATTAATCCGCTTCCTTTGAATTTACTCAGCGTTTTTTTTGTGTTTATATTTGGCGCTCTGCCATTTTTGTGGCCAATGCAATGTTTTAGCAGCCTCTGCATGTACAGCCTATTGTACACGGTCTTGGTGAAGTGTGCTTTCTGGTTTGGCAAAGCAGTATTTATTGGGGTAACTAATCAAACAACCAGGTTCAAATTCAGCCCCATTTTTTCCCACACATTTTTCTACTTAAGAATATAACCATTTTTAAATATTTGCACTGCAAAAAAATAAACCTTAAGAAGAAAAATTGCAGGGTGTAGCACATCTTGTCTTGAATACTTACTTACTCTAGAAAGTTTTGGCAGATAATTTTACTTGATTCATGTACATTTTTTTGTTCTAGATTCGTGTTTATTTGGCTTAGTTTTTGACATAGATTTTTAAGGGGAAAAAATTGTGCTGAGATTTCAAATAGACAACTAATAATGTGTTTATTTTTCTAGTCGGTTAAATTTAAATAAAAAGTAACTGCACTTTAAAATAAAACCAGATTTTTAACCAGGTTTTAAAAGCGTCTGATGAAAGACTCAATTTAAATTCAATGTACAATGATCAGTTTGTGTTCGCTCATGTTCATTAATAAAAACAATATAAACAAAGAATTTGACAAAGGTTGGCCATAATTACATATGTTAATAAAAAAATAATAATAAAGGGCAAAACATACTGTGCAAATATGTGTCCACTGTTCTAAATCCTTCAAGGCTTCATTGGGCAGATCCTGCTTGTATAGGTCTCTGTATAACTGTGGGAGTTTAGACACCCACAACCCGTTACTGTGCTTGCTCAGAACCTCTTTGAGGTGGGACTGCACCAGCTTCGGGCTATAGAGACTTGAATGAGGTGTGTGGGGTTTTGGTGGTGCCGTGCTTTCAATAAGCTTGGAGGAAGCTGAATATCCAAAGACATAAAAACAGAAACACTGTAAGTACATAAATAACCACAACACAAAACCCCTTAATAAATAACAATGGGTACATGAATTATGTTTTATTATAACGTTTAAGATGTAAATATAAGGCAGAAAGTATGCAGGTCACGAGGGTATCTTTAGAACCTAAATTATTATCAGGAAAAATCCTACTGTATCTTTTATGGTACCAGTACTATACATTTTGTTCAATGTATATCATAATGAAATGATAAAACAGGAATGGAGATGCCTTTAGAATGCTTTCTACCAAAAACAGTGGGGCAGATGTAGGCTTGTGGTTAAGGAACAAGCCTTGTGACCTGAAGGTAACCGGTTCAATTTCCGGTTCCAACAAGTACTACGGTTGAAGTGTCCTTAAGCAGGGCACCTAACCTCAGTTGCTCCCTGGGCACCATGTACAGGGCTGCCAACCGCTCCGGTTATGTGTGCATGCGTGTGTCTCTTTATCGCAGTCTTACATACTCACCACTACTCTGCTGAGGGTTTTTAGACAGGTGGACATGCATTTCCTTTTGGAATCTGGATGGCAAGGTCATTCTTTTATCTGACCTGAGGGAAAAAAAAATAATCTCAATGCCTCCAATTTGCAATTTGCCAAGGATCGTGGAGCTGCTGGAGGAGGCTTCTGTTTATTTGGTTACAAGGTTTACAGAGAGAAACATTCATTACTTATCAAAGTGACCTAGTGACAGTCCAGTTCCTGGAGGAAACCCAAGCGGACACGGGGAAAACATGAAAACTGAACTCAGATTGGGATTTGAACCGGGAATCTTGGTGCTAACCACTAGGCCACCGTGTCGCCCGGATAGTGAAGTTGTAGTCTCAAAACCCCTTTTTTTGTTAATGGGTGACGACCTTTTGACTTCAGCAGCCAAGGATCATGGAGTTGAGCTGGTGGAGGTGGCTGGGGCCAGGGAGGTCTGGGTCTCTCTACTTCGGTTGCTGCCCCGTGACCCGAACCCCGGACAACCGGAAGATAGTGGATGGACGGACCTTCTGACTTCTCATTCAAACCAATGTTACACATATTAGAATCATGCACAGCTGAGGAGCTTATGCTTTTGTGTTGTTCACTAGTGACCTTTCTGTTTGTGCCAGTGTCCTGTAGATAAATGTGATGACAGCATGCATCAAATGTGTGTAAATAACTGTATATTGAAAAATCATTATGTACATGATTTATATTTTGGGGCAGCACGGTGGCTTAGTGGTTAGCACGTTCGCCTCTCAGCACTAGGGATTCCCGGTTCGAATCCCCATCTGGGTGGAGTTTCCATGTTCTCCCCGTGTGTGCGTGGGTTTCCTCCGGGTTCTTCCGTTTCCTCCCACAGTCCAAAAACATGGATCAAGTCAATTGAATTCTCCAAATTACCCCATATATTTGTGTGAGTGAGTGTGTGCCCAGCGAGATCGGCGCCCTGTCCTGGGGGTATCTGCTCAGCGCCCGAGATGTTCTCCCCTGGATGGACATGGGGAACCCCCCCGCGACCCTAATAAAGGATAAAGCGGAAGATAATGGATGGATGGATGGGGTGGCACGGTGGCTTAGTGGTTAGCACGTTCGCCTCTCAGCGCTAGGGATTCCCGTTCGAATCCCCATCTGGGTGGAGTTTCCATGTTCTCCCCGTGTGTGCGTGGGTTTCCTCCGGGTTCTCCGGTTTCCTCCCACAGTCCAAAAACATGGATCAAGTCAATTGAGTTCTCCAAATTGCCCCATATAGAGTGTGTATGAGTGAGTGAGTGTGTGCCCAGCGATGGATTGGCGCTTTGTCCTGGGTCTATCTGCCCAGCGCCCGAGATGTTCTCCCCTGGATGGACATGGGGAACCCCCCCGCGACCCTAGTAAAGGAAGGATAAAGCGGAAGATAATGGATGGATGGATGATTTATATTTTATTTGCTGACAATCAGCAGCTAATTCTAATAACCTCCTTAATTTAAATAGACATTTTACTCATATACTATAGTACTCATATAAAAGAGGAAGTTAATGCCATTTTAGTTTATATGCACATGAAACTATAATAAAGAAATTGTTTATAAATAAAAATGGGTATACTGCATCTAATTGTAGGAATAAGGTTTTACTGTACCCGCTGTACCAAAAGAAAAATGCTGACATCACTGCACACTCTTTTAGAGTAGCTAATCTGCAATGGCAGGTGGATTAGTGACCTGCAGTCTAGCTGTTCTGCAACACCACCCCGGCTCTCTGTGCTGCATTGTGTCTGTGCTTCAGCAAGTAATTCAAAAAAAGCTGAATGAGGAAAGTCAGTTGTTTGCTCTGGAAAGTGCTGGCTGTTGACTTGAATGATACTGCACAAACATCAACATGTATGTGAGTGTGCGCACACACACACACACACACACACACAGACACTCAGTAACAACACGAATAAAGCACCAGTCCAATTCTACAGTCAGCTGATCACTGCAGTGCATTTCCGATTCAAGCTGTGTGCTGAAAAAAGGATTCATTAGGGACCGAAATCCACAGGAAATTCAGTCTAATCACTCTAATGGAACTCTTTGTCTTATAAAACACTATTCCTTGACATAAATACTAACGTGTGTATTTTGTATCATATCATGATGATGTAATCAAATCTTTTTAAAATTCTTTTAAAAGAAGTACTCTGCTATTCTACTCTGACTTGGTATTTTGAGTTGTACCTGTCAGAAGCCACGTTGAATTTCTTGCTGGGTGTGTTCAGTGGGGTGTTGGAGAACTGAAAGCCTCTGCCATCAGATTGCGGCTCTCTCGTGCTCCATGTGCGACTTTCACCTCGGCCCTGAGAACCCCGTTGATCAGGCTGTCGCAGAGATGTTCTGGGCCTTGCTGTGGAAAAATATTGTATACATCACATATTGTAATGCCACTCATCACTCTATAATGAGCTACCACTTTTTCATAACCACAGGCTATGTTACTTAATAATGTATGAGAATGCATTTGCAAGTGATTCATTTTATAATAATAAAAAAGGAATTTTAAGCATACACACCTAATTAAAGTATATTTTAGTATATGTTATACTCACACACAAGTGTCTGTTTTTTCAACACCATTCAACACTTTAACTGAATATAATATTCATTCATTCATTATCTTCCGCTTTATCCTCTATTAGGGTCGCAGGGTTCCCCATGCCCATACAGGGGAGAACATTTCGGGCGCTGGGCAGCTACACCCAGGACAGGGCGCCAATCTATCACTGGGCACACACTCACTCACACAGACACGCATGCATACACACTCTATATGGGGCAGTTTGGAGAACTCAATTGACTTGTTCCATGTTTTTGGACTGTGGGAGGAAACCAGAGAACCCGGAGAAAACCCACACAGACACGGGGAGAACATGGAAACTCCACCCAGATGGGGATTCGAACCAGGACTCCCTAGTGCTGAGAGGCGAACGTGCTAACCACTAAGCCACCTGAATATAATATAATATAAAATAATATAATATATATATATTTATATATATAGCACGAAAGTATTAGAACAAGTACACAATATACAGTAGCTAAACAAGCATTTGCTTCCATCTATACAGCAACAGCCTCAACACTTGCATGTTTTACAACAAGATTTTGTGTTTATGTGAAACATTTTGCATGTTATTTCAGAAGAGCTTTGAGCGATCAGACACTGAATATGAATGATAGAACCTGGATCCCAATATTTTATGTACCAAAAAAAGAACTTTCCTCAAAGAAACTACTGAATTCAGTAATATTAAACTTTTAAAATTAATAATAATAGGTTTTGGGTGTGCACAATCTACAAAATAATATGGAGTATAGAGAACATATTTAAAGGTAATATTGCTTTATACATACTTTGCTAGCCCTCTTTACTCTATTTGCCCACAAGACCATCACAGATTAGATACTATTCTAGTGGTGGATTATTCTCAGCACTGCAGTGGTACTGGTGTGTTCACTTACTGTGCACCATTCAATTGTTTAAAAGCTACAGAGACAATAGCTCATCTGTTGTTTCACATTTTGTTTTACTTATCAGTTAATCACGCGTACAAATAACATTACCTACAGAATACAGGTCACTGGACATTAATGCCTAAGTGACACTGAAGTGTTAAACATGAAAAACCACATTTATCAACACAAAATACACTAACACACCCAATAACACCTGCTTTAAGGTAATCCTATTGGGTCCTGATAATAGGGAACAAACAAAATGCATTTATATGGAAGGTGAAACTGATAAAATGTACAATAAATATAGAATAAATGAAAAATACCTATTAATGTGGCCAGTGAGTGTACATACCTTTTTTGGTCAAGATGGTAAGGGCCAATAATAAACCCTTAAGGGTAACTTAATGTACATTGTGCCTCTAGGGATGTAAACTTAGTCCTATTTAAGTTAGATTTTTAAATTCATTATTATCTTGGTTACTTTTAAAATAATGTTTAAAAAGTTATTTTTAAACACCTATACAAATACTAAATAATGTGTAGTCAGGCATTGATGTATAATGCATCTATATAAAACTGTATTGCTTGTTTTTAATAAAACACATGTAATGCTATTATTATTATTATTATTATTTGTTTTTTTTTACAATAGTTTTTAAAGTGCTTTTTCTGCATCTGTTATTATTTTTATCATTATCAACATGAGCCCTGATTTACTACTTTAATAGATCATAATAAATCTTTATTAAACCTTGACTGATTGTGAAAGCAACACAAGCAATTTTGGACAGAAAATAAAACACTCATACTGAACTTGCACATGCACTGTATGAATTATCCGCTGTATTACATCACTAATAATTCAGCTCACTTGGGATTGCACCACACATTTAGCCATCATGCTTTTTCGTATGCATTCACATTATAATGTCGAATCTTACCGCTTCACTGAAATGAGAGGTGATCATTTCCAGCCTGCTACATATAAAAGCATTCTATGCCGAGGGGAACAACAGTTCTCCTCTGGATCTTTCCTCAAAGGTGTAGAAAAGAATGCCGTCTGACATGTTTCAATGCTAAATGATCTAAAGGTTAGCAGTATCACCAAGGAAAAAAGAAAAGTAAGGGGAGCGCAAAAAAAAAAATCAAGAGTAAGAGAAACAATGGGGCTGAGAAATCTAATGCCGGTCAGGTGTTGTACATCTTCCTTCCTCCTTCCTTTCCTCTTCAGCCTCTTTCTACACTGATCTGCCTCTTTCTTGCTTTTATTCCCTCTAGCGTCTTCTCCCTCTCTGCAGCTCGCCGATGTGACTGAGAAGACAGCTGCAATGATTTTGCTGTATCATGGTAAAGCGCCAGTGTGTGGCAACAAGATCCTGATCCAGGATCAGTCTGTATTGAACTTAAGAAGGTTAGAGGTTCAGGTACACTATGCTGATTTGCCTCACAATCAGTTTTATTATTAGCCTTTCCAGACATTTCCTCGCATCCCCAAAAGAATCTAAGTAGGACAGACTGACCAAAGAGCAAGGCACCACAAAAAAAATACAATAATATATATATATATATACTATATACACAGTTTTTATATATATATATATATATATATATATATATATATATATATATATATATATACATACTGTGTATCGTCCTGTATTTATTGTAATCCTTGTGTTTGCACATGTGCACTTTATGTTGGTTGTGTAGTAGCTGTTATGTGTAGCACCTTGTACCTGGGGAACGCTGTCTTGTTCCACATATACTGTACTGCACTCTATATTGTGGAATGACAATAAAATACTTGAATACTTGAATATATATATATATATATATATATATATATATATATATATATATATATATATATATATATATATATATATATATATGTATGTTGCATATGATATATATGCAGTATGTTTGAGCATATATAAAATGTATGGGATGCCAGAATGTTTTTGCCTGACCTTGACTTGATGCATAAACAGTCCCTAAATGAGTCCCTAAACAGTCATAAAAATTATTGAACTACATTATATTAGCATGTACATCTATACATTTATTATAGGTGAAGCATGTAAAAAACCCTGCTTCAACCAAATAATTAATTCTGATAAACATTAACCAAACAGTAATAAACTATTTAACTCATCCTTCAAAATTATTCATTCATTCATTCATTATCTTCCGCTTTATCCTCTATTAGGGTCGCGGTGGGGTTCCCCATGCCCATCCAGGGGAGAACATCTCGGGCGCTGGGCAGATAGACCCAGGACAGGGCGCCAATCTATCGCTGGGCAGACACACACTCACACAGACACACTCTATATGGGGCAATTTGGAGAACTCAATTGACTTGATCCATGTTTTTGGACTGTGGGAGGAAACCGGAGAACCCGGAGGAAACCCACGCGGACACGGGGAGAACATGGAAACTCCACCCAGATGGGGATTCGAACCGGGAATCTCTAGTGCTGAGAGGCGAACGTGTTAATCACTAAGCCACCGTGCTGCCCCCTTCAAAATTATTTATATGCAAATGGTAACGGGTTATTAAAGACACTTTGATGTACAGTGTGTAATTTTATAATATTGCTATTGTGGTTTAGCAAAATAAAGGTAATACTGTTCGTCACACAGCACGGAGCTTATCATTTACAATTTTCTTGATGACTGTCTTTTTGTCACAAATGCAGGAGACGGTCCTCTATAGGACTGTTGTGCGTGTTTTCGTTTGCGGTCTGTTAATTTCTTGGAATTTGGGTTAATTAGTCATTAGTTTTGTTAATTCATGTCATTTGGGTTTTTCATCAAATGCTTTTACTTTGGACTATTTAAGCCCACCTTCCACCCATCAGACCATTTCATCGTACGTGTACATCATTTTTGTCGACTGTGTGGTGTTTTTTTTGTTTTATTTTATTTAAACAGTGTTTCTTTTTCAATTAATTATTATTTATGAATTAACTCATTAGCTGTTATAGGAGACCATTTCTATGCTGCATCATCCACACTTATGACTAAATGGTAACAGCAATAATAATGACAAAACATTAAACAATCCCTGTTTATTATTATAATCAGGACTAGTATCCAACTAAATAGGTGGTTCTATTTTAAACAGACAACAGTTTACAAAGGTTAAAGCCCTAACCCTACCTCCTCCCCTCCACAATTTCATATTTGCTCCGATCTTAAAACGATGGATTGGCGCCTTGTCCATGGTATATTTACCCAGCGCCCTAAACGCTCTCCCCTGGATGAGCATTGGGAACTCTAATAATCCAAAACATGACTCTAATATGGGATTAAGAGAGATTATGAATGAATCAATGAATAAAAATACACGTGAACTATTCAAACTGGCGTATACATCTGTTGCAGTGCCCTGCAAACTTTTCTTACTTTTCACATTAATAGTGCCAATTTAATTATACACAGCTGGTTCTTGGACCTGGATTCTATCAGGTGACCTTTTAATTTCATTAAGCTTAGTTGTGTACAGTATGAGCTCTAACACACAGGTGACAAATAATCCTAATCTATTTCATTGTCAGGGTTCCTTGATGATGAGTTTGTATGTGAAACACTTTACTTTTTATTCATTCATTTATTAATTCATTCATTATCTCCCGCTTTATCCTCTATTAGGGTCGCGGTGGGGTTCCCCATGCCCATCCAGGGGAGAACGTTTCGGGCGCTGGGCAGATACACCCAGGACAGGACGCCAATCCATCGCTGGGCAACTTTACTTTTTAAACATGAGTAAAATGTATATTTTTAAACTTAAAAGAAAAGATGTATGCTGTCAGCCCTACCATTCAACATGAGAGGGGGAGAGGGTTTAACTCTCATTTGGCAGTTGAGCACCTGAGGCTGGCCAGTCCTTCTAGATACATGCTGACGTGCCACAAGTTTTGTGACATGAGTCATGTCATTCCCCCCTTTAGCATGACACAACACCTGAGAGAAAAGGGAATTTGACTGATCACAACAATTAAAATCACACAAATTTCTTATAAAATTATATAAATAGAAAAAACTGTTAATTATACACTTCAGTTGTATACAGCCAGTTATATTCTACTTCATCAGTCAGTAAAATGCATCACCATTTAAGGCTCACTGCACAGATATGTTAAGAAAGGAGTTATTAACAATTCTGCTTTTGGCAAATACATTTATGAATCAAACTTGTACAAAATTTATTGTAGTGTGTTTGTAACCATTTTATAAAAGCAATGACACTCGAGGTTGTGCATTATTGTGGATACATCATGGGAAAGAGGTGTAACTGTACTCTGCTACGCCTTGTGCCTGATGACACCTCTTTCCCGTGATTTATTTATAATATTGCACAACCTCAAGTGCCTCATTGCTTTAGTATGTACTGTAAAAGTATACATTGTTTTAGATTAGATTGAGGTGGTTCAAAGTTTTGATGTCTACCTCTCCAGAGCGGGCCCGGTCCAAACGTACCACTGAGGGCAAACTGAGTAGCAAGGCTTCCACAGTGCTATGACCCAGTTGTTTGTGTGGTATGCTTTCCCTTGTTAATTCTTTGTATTCAGACTGAAGTCGAGACAGGGAAATTGGAGATTTAGACTGCAAAACCACTCGCAGTGTCTTCTTCACCAGCTCTTCGTCTGCCATCTTGGAGAGATAAAGAGAAAAATCTATTTACTAAAAAACTATGGAGATGTTATATGATTAGAGTCTCTAGGGTTTTTTTAAAGCAGTTTATGAGATGTATATGCAATGCAATGCAATACATATGCAGGTTCTACTGGAGGACATGAGTTAGATAGTTGGATTTGTAAATAATTAGTAGGGAAATATATCTGCATACATAATTTAAAAAATAAATATAAAAAAAAAGCTGAAACATGAAGTCTTTTCTTTATTCCTTTACAAATGTTTGTAAGTAGTCATGTATACAAAGCATGTAATACAATGCAACAAAAGCAATGCTGCTCGGCCGCTCAAGGAGGGTGAGTCCCACACTGAGCCTTTGTTCCTTAAAAAACAACTTTACAAGCAGTTTTTTTTTGACACTGTCACTTCAGCTTGCTCTTTTGGTTTAAAAAAGGCTACATCCAGTATATCTATTAAGATAAATAATAATTTAAAATATATATATATATATATATATACAATAGAAATAGAAATTGAAATCTATAGAATAGAAATAGATATCTTCCGCTTTATCCTCTATTAGGGTCGCGGTGGGGTTCCCCACGCTCATCCAGTGGAGAGCGTTTCGGGCGCTGAGCAGATACACTCAGGACAGGACGCCAATCTATCACTGGACACACACTCACTCACACAAACACACTCTATATGGGGCAATTTGGAGAACTCAATTGACCTTGATCCATGTTTTTGGACTGTGTGAGAAAACTAGAGAACCCGGAGGAAACCCACAGGGAGAACATGGAAACTCCACCTAGATTGAGATTCGAACCGGGAATCCCTAGTGCTGAGAGGCGAACGTGCTAACCACTAAGCCACCATGCCGCCCTGAAATAGAAATTAGTATAAACGAAAATACTATAAAAGACAACAGACTGCACAGTAACAAAGTATTGCACATATAATGATTGAATAGTTATTACACCATGTTATTGTCAGTTCGGCGACGAGTGGTTACTGAGAGCAGGGATGATTGTACAGTGTTACGGCAGCAGAAATCGAAAGTCTGTAAAGCTGCTTTGTGACAATGTAATATTGTAAAACAAAAGTTATATTAATAAAATAACTTGCACTAAACGGCTTGATTTAGTTAATAGATTATGTTCAATTAATTATGTTGTTAGAATTTAGTAACACCAAGAGAAATAAATATGTTCATGATTAAGTAAGCTATATATAATTCTATAATTACTCTATAATTGCCCCCTATAGAGTGCATTTGTGTGTGTGAGTGTGTGTGTCCAGTGATGGATTGGCACACTGTCCTGGGTATCTGCCAGCACCCGAAACATCCATCCCCCACGATTTCTAGTAGAGGATTAAGCGGAAAATAATGAATAAATAAGTAAATGTTAGGAGTAACAATAAGTAGGTACAAGTAGGTTTTGCACTCCTACTTTAAGCGCTTTTTTTAGGGGGGGTTGGTGTCTTGTCTCTGTTCATTATCAGGATTGTTTGTAGTATTTAGTTAATTAGTCTTTGTTAATGATCATCGGCTGTGTATGCCCTTCTGTGTATTTAAGCTTTCTTTTTTTGCTTGATCTCTGCTTTGTTGGCTTTTTTTCTGTTTAGTGTGTTTGCTACTATATTCTACTATGTTTCATGTTTATTACATTAGTTTATCTGTCTTCATGGATGCATTTTTCTACATTGCACCAATGGCAGAGCGTGATGGTTAGCAAGTGGGGCATTGGTTAAGAGGGGATACTTACCGAGCATAACAAATTTAAAACAAAAAGTCGTGCATGTCAGACCGGGTCCGGGTAAATGATGCGAAGAATTGCCCAGTATGCAGGTAGTGGTTCCATAAAGGTCATTTATTATAAAGCAGCATCACAGGCAAAAACAGGTACAACCTAGGATCCCGGCATGTTATCAGCCTCTATGATCTCCCACCGAAGCGTGATCGGGGCTGGCTTAAAAACAAAAATGGAACCTGGGTCTAATTAACACAAATAGGCAATAATGAGCATGATAACAATGTAAAGCTGCTGTGTGACAATGTCCTGTTGTAAAAAGCGCTTTATAAATAAGTACTTTAACTTATGGTTTACAAAGCAAAAGAGAAGAATTAAAACAAGGCCAAAGTAAACAGAAGAAAGCTCAAAAAGGCAGCACAAGCCTCCAAGAACAAAGGAGGTCATGGGCCATAAGGGGAGAATGTCCATGAGGTGGGAAAATTGGGCGGACCAATGACCCAAAATGCTACCTGGAAGGTATTGAAGTTCTTTTCAGTAAGGCTGGACTGGAACGCTGGCAGACTGGACTGAAGTGCCGGCGAGCTGGACTCGAACGCCGGCAGACTGGACTGGAATGCCGATTTGCTAGTCTGGGGGGGTGCCGGCAGACTGGATTGGAACACCAGCAGACTGGATTGGAACGCCGGCAGACTGGACTGGAATCCTGGCAGACCGGCCTGGAACACTGGTGTACTGGACTGAGTAGTTGGCAGACTGGACTGGAATGACTGCAGACTCGATTGAAGCACCAGCAGACTGGACTGGGTCACTGGCGGACTGGAATGGAACGCCGGCAGCCTGGACTGGAGTGCCGTCAGACTGAAATGGCTTTCAGCTGACAGGGATGTTTTGAAGCTATTGTCTAACTGGGCGGCACAGAAGGCGTTGTTAAACTGAGTGGAATGAAGGCCGTCAACTGACAAGGTGGCATTATCTGACACTGTGGCTAAAGAGTTCTCAGGCACGGAAACTACAGAGTCACTCTCACATTCAGAAGTTAAAGGACTGGGAGGTGGTGCGTCTATAGGAAGTTTGGTTAACGTTTCACTCAGAACATTTTGGAGCTCGCCTTCCAACAAAGCAGTAGGGTTGCAGTGAGGCAACCCTCTTATAACATCGACTGGTTCACCACTTTGGGAGCTGGTGGGACAGTCCATCTCCTTGCTCTCCTTCTCCTGTGCCAGAGACTCGCCACACTAGACAAAAAACAAAGAAACTGTAAAAAAACACACACACTACCAGGACCCTTATGCCTGGATTACACGCAATAGTGGCTCACATTGGTCGGGTTCACACACAGGTGTACTAACACAGGTGGAACACACAAACGCACTGGTCGTGTTCACACACAGGTGCATACACATTGGTAGACCTCCCCGCTGCTTTTATACTGGCAGACATAGCACTCACACGGCTGAGAAGAGACACTTCACTTCAAGAGAAAAAGGTTCAGGCACTGGCACAGGAAGGGTAACTAGAAAGGCTAGAGTGGTGTAGGGGACAGATCATAGGAGAATGACCACAGTAACAAATGAGGTTCGGAAGAGAAGCGAGATGGGAGAAGAGCTGAACATCACAGTAAGAGCCATGCACAGAGTGCTTAGCACTTGCACTGGAAACATGCTTAGCACTCACAAGACACACATGCTCCCTGGGAAAAGGTTCTGACCCCACAATAACAATGGGAAGAGGTTGAAACTAGGACCTGCGCTTGGTTTTTCACCAATAGGGGGCAGAAACAAAAAAAGCCCCTGGTTATCAGCGTGTTTAGAACAGCAAAACAGAGGGTGGTCACAAAAATAGTGGAGATTCTAACATGGGAGGGAGAAGGCAGAAGAAAGAAGGGGCTTTCTCGAAATAAAATAGCCCTCAGACCATAAGTCCAGAAAAAGAACCAATGTGTAGGCAGGGAGAATAAAATTAGACAACCACTACCGGCTGAATTTTTATAGATAGATTGTAATGTCAGACCGGGTACAAAATGCAGATGAAGTCCAAAGTACGCCAGGTAGTGGTTCAAAAAAGGAATGTATTTTAAAGTCAAAAACAGGTAGGATACCGATATGTAAATGACTCTATGATCTCTCATTTAAAATTTCAAAGAACCCATATGCAACAGGGTGCACCGAATGAGAAGGTGGTTATACCCCAGAAGGTATAACCAATGATTCAAACAGCACTGTGGAAAAAGTCCCTGTGAAAAAGTAAAGTAGTTAAAACAATTATAAAAACAATCACCCCTTAAATCTCACAAACCACTCTAAGATGATCACGTTAAAAAGTTTAATTCCTTTCAACCAAGCTGCCTAACATAAAGCAAGCATCTTCATTTATCCATCCATCCATTATCTTCCACTTCATCCTTTGCTAGGGTCCCAGGGGGGTTCCCCATGCCCATCCAGGGGAGAAAGTTTCAGGCGCTGGGCAGATACAACCAGGACAGGGTGCCTATCTATTGCTGGGCACACACTCACTCACTTAAACTCACTCTATATGGGGCAATTTGGAGAATTCAAGCAACCTTGATCCATGTTTTTGGACTGTGGAAGGAAACCGGAGAACCCGGAGAAAACCCACGCTGACACACATGGAAACTCCACCCAGATGGGGATTCGAACGGGGAATCCCTAGCGCTGAGAGGCGAACGTGCCGCCCACCTTCATTTATATGCCTTGTAAATGAATTACATAAACTGAGGGCGTGGTAGCTCAGTGGTTAGGGCATTGGGCTAAGAACCCGGAGGAAACCCACGCGGACACGGGGAGAACATGGAAACTCCACCCAGATGGGGATTCGAACCGGGAATCCCTAGCGATGAGAGGCGAACGTGCTAACCACTAAGCCACCGTGCCGCCCACCTTCATTTATATGCCTTGTAAATGAAATACATAAACTGAGGGCGTGGTAGCTCAGTGGTTAGGGCATTGGGCTAAGAACCCGGAGGAAACCCACACGGACACGGGGAGAACATGGAAACTCCACCCAGATGGGGCACGCTGGCTTGGTGCTAACCACCAAGCCAGCGTGCCGCCCACCTCCATTTATGTGCCTTGTAAATGAAATACATAACAGTTTATCTGTTATGATCCACCCATCTGGGTGGAGTTTCCATGTCCCAATGCCCTAACCACTGAGCTACCACGCCCTCAGTTTATGTTTTTCATTTACAAGGCATATAAATGAAGGTGGGCGGCACGCTGGCTTGGTGGTTAGCACGTTCTCCTCTCAGCACTAGGGATTCCCGGTTTGAATCCCTATCTGGGTGGAGTTTCCATGTGTGTCTGTGTGGGTTTTCTCCGGGTTCTCCGGTTGCCTTCCAAAGGGCGTGGTAGCTCAGTGGTTAGGGCATTGGGCTAAGAACCCGGAGGAAACCCACGCGGACACGGGGAGAACATGGAAACTCCACTCAGATGGGGATTCGAATCCGGGAATCCCTATTGCTGAGAGGAGAACGTGCTAACCACTAAGCCACCGTGCCGCCCATGTAAATTACCTATAAATTAAAATGCACACGACTTCCACAGGGACCGCATTTGGTTTTCCAGTTACAGCAGAGTGCTGGAAGTTAAGGTTGAAACTTTAGGGATTTATGAAACTCACGGTTTGTCTAAACAGTAGAGCTGTGCGGATCGATACAAATATCGATAATATCGATACCAACGTTGGTATCGGTATTGAACAATACTCGCGTAAAAAGATCGATACTCAAGACAGCGGCCACGTGGGCTCAGCCTGACCCGCCCAAGTCGACACGTCACAGTACGGAGAAAGAGACTCAGAGCGGGAGATAAAAAAAGATGTCTGAAAGAAAAAGAAGCGCAGTTTGGCTGTATTTTACAGCTGAAAATGCGACATCGGCAACCTGTTCAGTTTGCAAAAAGTCTATTAGGTACACAGGAATCACGACAAACTTATTTAAGCACATGAAAAAGCACACAGCACCCCCAAAACCACACCCAAAATTCTATTTGAAAAAAAGAAACAAAGAAAGAAAAAACTGTCTAGTGAGGGGAGCATTTTGACTTTATATTTGTATTGTCGTTTCTCCTTTTGTACCTCAAAATATATATTTTCCTCACGTTAAAGCAAACTTTGTTTTATTTCTGTTCCATTGTTTCTAAACAAAGATGCTGATTGGGATACATTATTTTGTTGTCACCTACAATGTTTGGCGAAATTCTATACTAGGTCTTTTGGATCATTCATTCATTCATTCATTCATTATCTCCCGCTTTATCCTCTATTAGGGTCGCGGTGGGGTTCCCCATGCCCATCCAGGGGAGAACATCTCGGGCGCTGGGCAGATAGACCCAGTACAGGGCGCCAATCCATCGCTGGGCACACACTCACTCACACAAACACACTCTATATGGGGCAATTTTTGAGAATTCAATTCACTTGATCCATGTTTTTGGACTGTGGGAAGAAACCGGAGAACCCGGAGGAAGCCCACGCAGACACGGGGAGAACATGGAAACTCCACCCAGATGGGGATTCGAACCGGGAATCCCTAGTGCTGAGAGGAGAACGTGCTAACCACTAAGCCACCGTGCCGCCTTCTTTTGGATCATTCATTCATTCATTCATTATCTCCCGCTTATCCTCTATTAGGGTTCCCCATGCCCATCCAGGGGAGAGCATCTCGGGTGCTGGGCAGATACACCCAGTACAGGGCGCCAATCCATCGCTGGGCACACACTCACTCACACAGACACACTCTATATGGGGGAATTTTTGAGAATTCAATTCACTTGATCCATATTTTTGGACTGTGGGAAGAAACCGGAGAACCCGGAGGAAACCCACGCAGACACGGGGAGAACATGGAAACTCCACCCAGATGGGGATTCGAACCGGGAATCCCTAGCGCTGAGAGGCGAACGTGCTAACCACTAAGCCACCGTGCCGCCTTCTTTTGGATCATTCATTCATTCATTCATTATCTTCCGCTTTATCCTCTATTAGGGTCGCGGTGGGGTTCCCCATGCCCATCCAGGGGAGAACATCTCGGGCGCTAGGCAGATAGACCCAGGACAGGGCGCCAATCCATCGCTGGGCACACACTCACTCACACAGACACACTCTATATGGGGAATTTTTGAGAATTGAAGGACCATGTTTTTGGACTGTGGGAAGAAACCGGAGAACCCGGAGGAAACCCACGCAGACACGGGGAGAACATGGAAACTCCACCCAGATGGGGATTCGAACCGGGAATCCCTAGTGCTGAGAGGCGAACGTGCTAACCACTAAGCCACCGTGCCGCCTTCTTTTGGATCAATGAAGCTTAAATATGAAAAAGTATCGGTATCGAATATCGCGATATTGGTACTTGGTATCAGATCGATACCTCTACTAAACAGAAACTCCTCCGGTATTCATTTTAGAAGAAGGGAAAGTGAAAGCTATGGAGGAGTGAACTCCGTCCACATCTGAAAAGCACGACACGCCCTGCGGAGCTCAGCTCGAGTGCGAAAAGTTCGACCAGCGTTCTGCAGCGAGCGGGGACGGAACCCAGACCCACACAGAGAACCCGGCGGAGCCTCGGAGGAGACGCTTTAAAGCTGTCCTGTCCTCAACAGTCCGCATTTTCGCTTTGCGCGCGAGCTCTGTCCGACTTCAAGAATGCGCACCGGGCTGGGTGACGTCACCGCCATGTACAGACGCCGGCACTGAGCTTCTTCCACAAACATAAATAATAATATAATAATAATAAAATAAGCCTCGCGCTTTATAATGCTGTAAAGCGGCAACATTAATAAACTTTAAAGCAGCGTGGCGTCTGCTTTGTAGCCGAGTTTCGCTCACTTGTCGCGGTTATTCTGCCCCGAACCGGCGAACACGCACACGACGCTGCCGCTGAGCTGTCATCGCGCATAACGCTCGTTTATTCTAGTTTAAAGTGATCCACGTGCGGCGACGCGTTATTAACGCTCTTACCGGGGCGCCGGTCTGCATCTTTAAAGTCGCTCGAGCTGTCAGTGCGCCGCGGCCCGTCAGATGCCGCACGTTCAGACGCGCCGATCCACCGATCTGATTGGCCAACTGCTAGCACGGCTTGCGCGAGACACCACCAAGGCGCATGCGCAGTAAGCTGCACCTTCACAATGTCAATAATTATTCATTCATTCATTATCTCCCGCTTTATCCTCTATTAGGGTCGCGGTGGGGTTCCCCATGCCCATCCAGGGGAGAACATCTCAGGCGCTGGGCAGATAGACCCAGGACAGGGCGCCAATCCATCGCTGGGCACACACTCACTCACACAGACACACTCTATATGGGGCAATTTTTGAGAATTCAATTGACTTGATCCATGTTTTTAGACTGTGGGAGGAAACCGGAGAACCCGGAGGAAACCCACGCGGACACGGGGAGGACATGGAAACTCCACCCAGATGGGGATTCGAACCGGGAATCCCTAGCGCTGAGAGGCGAACGTGCTAACCACTAAGCCACCGTGCCGCCTGTTTAGAAACAATGGAACAGTAATAAAACAAAGTTTGCTTTAACGTGAGGAAAATATATATTTTTGAGGTACAAAAGGAGAAATGACAATACAAATATAAAGTAAAAATACTCCCCTCACTAGACAGTTTTTTCTTTCTTTGTTTCTTTTTTCAAATAGAATTGTTCTTAGGCAAAACAATAAAAAAGGAATTTTCGCACACAAAAAACTTGAGTATCGATATTTTTACGCAAGTATTGTTCAATACCAATACCAGCGTTGGTATCGATATTATCGATATTGGTATCGATCCGCACAGCTCTACTTCACAGCCGGTCTAATGTCAATAATTATTCATTCATTCATTATCTCCCGCTTTATCCTCTATTAGGGTCGCGGTGGGGTTCCCCATGCACATCCAGGGGAGAACGTCTCGGGCGCCGGGCAGATAGACCCAGGACAGGGCGCCAATCCATCGCTGGGCACACACTCACTCACACAGACACACTCTATATGGGGCAATTTGGAGAATTCAATCGACTTGGATCCATGTTTTTAGACTGTGGGAGGAAACCGGAGAACCCGGAGGAAACCCACGCAGACACGGGGAGAACATGGAATCTCCACCCAGATGGGGATTCGAACCGGGAATCACTAGTGCTGAGAGGAGAACGTGCTAACCACTAAGCCACCGTGCCGCCCGGTCTAATGTCAATAATGAAAAAAAAATTATATTCCAATGGGGCGGCACGCTGGTTTAGTGATTTGCACGTTCACCGATCAGCACTGGGGATTCAGGTTCGAATCCCAATCTGGGTGGAGTTTGCATGTTCTCTAAGTGTCTGCGTGGGTTTCCTCCGGGTTCTCCAGTTTCCTCCAAATTGCCCCATATAGAGTGTCTGTGTGTGTGTGTCTGTGTGAATGAGTGTGTTGCCAGCAATGGATTGGCGCCCTGTCCTGGGTGTATCTGTCCAGCGCCCGAAACGTTCTCCCCTGGATGGGACCCTAGTTGAGGGTCGAGATGTTGAGATGGGTCGATCCACTAACCATTGGCCAATGGATTCCTCCGGGTTCTCCGGTTTCCTCCCACAGTCCAAAAACATGGATCAAGGTCAATTGAATTCTCAAAGATGTTGCCCCATATAGAGCGTGTGCGGGCAGCACGGTGGTTAGCACGTTCGCCTCTCAACGCTAGGGATTCCTGGAGGTTCCGTGTTCTCCCCGTGTCTGCGTGGGTTTCCTCCGGGTTCTCCAGTTCCCTCCAAATTGCCCCATATAGAGTGTCTGTGTGAATGAGTGTGTTGCCAGCGATAGATTGCCGCCCTGTCCTGGGTGAATCTGCCCAGCGCCCGAAACGTTCTCCCCTGGAGGGGCATGGGGAACCCCCCTACGACCCTAGTTGAGGTTCAAGACGCTAGTTGAGGGTCGAGACGTTGAGACGCGCCGATCCACCGATCTGATTGGCCAACTGCTAGCACGGCTTGCGCGAGACACCACCAAGGCGCATGCGCAGTGGGCTGCACCTTCACAGCCGGTCTAATGTCAATAATTAAAAAATAAATTATATTCCAATGGGGCAGCACGGTGGTTTAGTGATTTGCACGTTCACCGATCAGCACTGGGGATTCAGGTTCGAATCCCAATCTGAGCGGAGTTTGCATGTTCTCGAAGTGTCTGTATGGGTTTCCTCCGGGTTCTCCGGTTTCCTCCCACAGTCCAAAAACATGGGTCAAGGTCAATTGAATTCTCAAAGATGTTGCCCCATATAGAGCGTGTGCAGACAGCACGGTGGTTAGCACATTCGCCTCTCAAAGCTAGGGATTCCTGGAGGTTCCATGTTCTCCCCGTGTCTGCGTGGGTTTCCTCCGGGTTCTCCAGTTTCCTCCAAATTGCCCCATATAGAGTATCTGTGTGAATGAGTGTGTTGCCAGCAATAGATTGCTGCCCTGTCCTGGGTGTATCTGCCCAGCGCCCAAAATGTTCTCCTCTGGATGGGCATGGGGAACCCCCCCCCCCCCCGCAACCCTAGTTGAGGGTCAAGACGCTAGTTGAGGGTTGAGATGTTGAGACGCGCCGATCCACCGATCTGATTGGTCAACTGCTAGCAGGCTTGCGCGAGACACCACCAAGGCGCATGCACAGTGGGCTGCACCTTCACAGCCGGTCTAATGTCAATAATTTATATATATATATATATATATATATATATATATATATATATATATATATATATATATATATATATATATATATATATATATATTCCAATGGGAATATAATTATTCTTAAACGGTGGTTTAGTGATTTGCACGTTCACCGATCAGCACTGGGAATTCAGGTTCGAATCCCAATCTGAGTGGAGTTTGCATGTTCTCGAAGTGTCTTTTATGGGTTTCCTCTGGGTTCTCCGGTTTCCTCCCACAGTCCAAAAACATGGGTCAAGGTCAATTGAATTCTCAAATAAGTTGCCCCATATAGAGCGTGTGCGGTGGCTTAGTGGGTAGCACGTTCGCCTCTCAGTGCTAGGGTTTCCCGGAGTTTCCATGTTCTCCCCGTGTCTGCGTGGGTTTCCTCCGGGTTCTCCAGTTTCCTCCAAATTGCCCCATATAGAGTGTCTGTGTGAGTGAGTGTGTGCCCAGCGATAGATTGCCGCCCTGTCCTGGGTGTATCTGTCATAGATTGGGATTCGAACCGGGAATCCCTAGCGCTGCGAGGCGAACGTGCTAATGACTAAGCCACCGAGCCGCTGCTACATGGACAGTTTATACTTATTGAAACTTTCTTTTTTTAAACAAAGTAAACAGCAAATTAATATTTGACATCAGCAGATGATTTTAAATAGCACTTTTTAAACTTAAGGGGATTTTAAATCTTTCAAATTCAAATTTTTTCCTCATATTTCTAGACTCACTGAATAAATGTCAAATTACAGTTCAATTCAAACCAAGATTGCTGTGGCAGGACCTTGACATTTTTTTCAATTACTGCCTTTTCTTTAACTTTGGCATTTCAGAAAAAAGGATTCTGCACTGCTAAGATTTTAAATAGATTTTAAAAAGATTTTAAAACAACTAAATTGCTTAAATCTTTACACAGTAGGCTATATTAGAAAAGAATCTGAAGATACATATTATGTGTTTCATCAGTGCTTATTAAGTCTGTAGTTTGGCAATATAATATGGGAATGTCTAACTATTTATATACTGATCTTAAAATAAAACCTTGAAATCATTATACTGTAATATAGCGCCCTCTGGTGTATTAATGCATAACTACACACGTTTTTGGATTATTGGATTTGCATGCCTTTTTATTGTCGGTCATATATTTGAATAAACCGACTTTGTTTAGTCCCTCAATCTCTCTTCAGTCTCTGTTCAGTATTTGGTGAGACTACAGGGTAAAAGATACAGTTAGTCATCATATCAGAGTAATTTAACTTTTTTGAGAACTGTGATAAACCAGCTAATACCTCAGAATAAGGAGGTTTCCTTGTTAATTATTAGGTGGTAAACAAGGTTCTTTTTTATGTGGAATTTGCATGTTCTCAAATTTATCAGTGTCGGATTCTTTCATGTTTTTTTCCCCTCAAGTCTAAACCGTGGATGGATGAGTGTCTTGTGGCAGACTGGTGATTTGTAAAGGTGTGTTTCGACCTATGACCACTGGTATAAGCTTCAGCAAAAGCATATCATATACAATATATTAGGTTTCATTTCTTCTATTCATCCATCTGCCTATATAATATATTTTATATCTTATATTAATGATATATGATAATATATTCAGAAACCAATTTTTGAGCTTGTTATTGATCAATAATGTGATTTAAATTTAAACCATTGGTTTGCTTAAGCTTTATAGGTATTTAAGTAATAGATTCTTTCGAATCCCAATCTGGGTGAAGTTTCCATGTTCTCTTTGTGGGGTTGTGTTTTCTGGTTTCCTTCCAAAATCCAAAAACACAGATTTAAGGTGAAATGCTCTAAATTGCCACAGCTAATTGTCCTTAGTGTATAGCACAACAGTGCAAATAAATACAATTTTAGAAAAGTATTTATATTGTGCTTTAATTAGTTTTAAAAGATATGTAGCAAACTATTCAAACTAATTTTTGAACTAGAACCTTTGGAATTAATTTTCATTGTGTACATTTTTTGTTTCCAGTCACAAAAAAAAATGTTATTCTTGTAAAAAATAAAAAATAAAAATAAAAAAGTTTATTATTGTATCACAATATAAGTAGAAATTGCTTGTGAATTGTCCCTTAAAAGGGTTTCTGATTTTAGGGCTAAATGAGAGGGACAAAGAAAAAGGAAAGGGAAGTGCTGACATTCATCCTTATGAGTGGTCAGCAAAAAAAAGTGTGCTAAAACCTTCAAGTCAGTCATCTTGTTTACCTTTAAACCCCTTGTTTGCATAGTTAGTGATTATTAACCCAGCAACAAAGCAGATTGGACCAAACCTGTTTAAACAGCATTTGCAAAAAAAACGCTAACATTTTTTTATGAATCATAAATTTTGTCCAGCTCACTTATTGTATCTGTTTTAACATTCTGAAGGTTGTAACATACCTGAATGGGTTTTAAAAAATAAATTCACAAATGTTTATAATCATCATCTTAATATATAATCTATTTATTATTAATTTGTTTACTTATTACATGGTACTGTGTGTATGTCATAGTATTTAATAATTAATTAGTATTGTGAAAATAAGAAATAAAGTCTTGTAGTAATTTAATGTTAGACCAGTTACACCAGTTAAATGTTACAATAGTTGGTAATGCAAAGTTTGAATTATTCAGATTTATAATGATTGTTTTTTTTATTATTATTCATTCATTCATTCATTATCTTCCCCATGCCCATCCAGGGGAGAACGTCTCGGGCGCTGGGCAGATACACCCAGGACAGGGTGCCAATCTATCGCTGGGCACACACTCACTCACACAGACACGCACACATACTCACTCTATATGGGGCAATTTGGAGAACTCAATTGACTTGTTCCATGTTTTTGGACTGTGCGGACACGGGGAGAACATGGAAACTCCACCCAGATGGGGATTCGAACCGCCTTTGATGCTATAAGCCACCGTATTATTTTATTTTATTTTATTTAACCAGGCAAGTCATTAAGAACATGGATCAAGTCAATTGAATTCTCCAAATTGCCCCATATAGAGTGTGTCTGTGTGAGTGAGTGTGTGCCCAGTGATAGATTGGCGCCCTGTCCTGGGTGTATCTGCCCAGCGCCCGAGACGTTCTCCCCTGGATGGGCATGGGGAACCCCACCGCGACCCTAATAGAGGATAAAGCGGGAGATAATGAATGAATAATAAAGGTGGCGCGGTGGCTTAGTGGTTAGCACGTTCGCCTCTCAGCGCTAGGGATTCCCAGTTCGAATCCCCATCTGGGTGGAGTTTCCATGTTCTCCCCGTGTCTGTGTGGGTTTCCTCCGGGTTCTCCGGTTTCCTCCCACAGTCCAAAAACATGGAACAAGTCAATTGAGTTCTCCAAATTGCCCCATATAGAGTGAGTCTGTGTGCGTATGTGTGTCCCCCCCTCTCCACCCTTGACCCTAATATAGGATAAAGCAGAAGATAATGGATGGATGGATGAGGAGCTATCAAATCCCGTACACGTCTACTAGGCGAACTATCTAAGTCTACTAGTAAACGGAGCACCCTTTGGCCGCTGTGAGACTGCGGTTTGAGACGCGGCCGGACTCACACTCTCACACCGCTGTCTCTGAAACGCTGGCACTGCCTCAGTCACGCCGCTCTGCGGAGGTCGGGGTCCATTGCACTGGTTTAAACGCTGCCATGTACACTTTGAGACTTCATCGATAAACGCCAGCTTTCAAATCATGTCCGCTGTCGGTAACCAGGACCCCCGGGGCAGTCGTTAACGGGATCAACGCCGACTCGCAAAGATTTCGTCGGGAACTCTCAGAGTACTCCAACCACGATCTGAACATCAATAACGACATAACGACCGTCAAACGACTGGGTACGTATGTGATATCTGTCTATTTTATCTATTTGTCTGCTACGAAAACTTGTCAAAAGTTTTGTCCAACTTTATAACGAGCAAAACTATGCTATATGTTATTAAACACATAGAGACAAAACCTCTGAGCCACTGAAATTGGATATTTTATTGGTACAGGTTTGGAACGTCAAGCACATCGCTATGCAATTATTGTATTGTATTGCAAAATTCATTCATTCATTATCTCCCGCTTTATCCTCTATTAGGGTCGCGGGGGGTTCCCCATGCCCATCCAGGGGAGAACGTCACGGGCGCTGGGCAGATACACCCAGGACAGGGCGCCAATCCATCGCTGGGCACACACTCACTCACACAGACACACTCTATATGGGGCAATTTTGAGAACTCAATTAACTTGATCCATGTTTTTGGACTGTGGGAGGAAATCCGGAGAACCCGGAGGAAACCCACGCGGACACGGGGAGAACATGGAAAGTCCACCCAGATGGGGATTCGAACCGGGAATCCCTATTGCACCGTGCCACCTTGCCGCCGTATTGCAAAATTGTGTTCTTCTAACTTTGTGGGAACAATTGTATGGTAGGCGGCACAGTGGCTTAGTGGTTAGCATGTTCTCCTCTCAGCACTAGGGATTCCCGGTTCGAATCCCCATGGAGATTCCTTTTTCTCCCCGTGTCCGCGTGGATTTCCTCCAACAGTCCAAAAACATGGATCAAGTCAATTGAGTTCTCCAAATTGCCCCATGTAGTGTGTGTATGTCTGTGTGAGTGTGTGCCTTAAATGCTTTTAATGTGTTGAATTAAATTCCGTGCACGGATGAGCAGCTACGGGCGGCACGGTGGCTTAGTGGTTAGCACGTTCGCCTCTCAGCGCTAGGGATTCCCGGTTCGAATCCCCATCTGGGTGGAGTTTCCATGTTCTCCCCGTGTCCGCGTGGGTTTCCTCCGGGTTCTCCAGTTTCCTCCCACAGTCCAAAAACATTGATCTGTGTGTGAGTGTGTAGAGTGTGTCTGTGTGTGAGTGTGTGTCCAGAGATAGATTGGCGCCCTGTCCTGGGTGTATCTGCCCAGCGCCCGAAATGTTCTCCCCGGGATGGGCATGGGGAACCCCCCCGCGACCCTAATATATAGGACAAATGTCCTGAATGAATGACATTAGAGTGATGGACTTGTATGATACTTTAATCAGTTTTAATCAGTTCAATACGAAATAGCTTTCTCCTCTAACATGTCAATATATCGCCGATCTGGTAAATTAATTTGATATAATGCATAATCTTTCCAATTTGGGATTCAAACTAATCTGGAAAGAGTTTCCATGTTGTCCCTGTGTCCGCATGGGTTTCCTCTAACAGTCCAAAAACATGTATCAAGGTCTGTTGAATTCTCCAGATTGCCCCATATAGAGTGTGTTTGTGTGTGTGCCCAGCGATGGATTGGCGCCCGGTCCTGGGTGTATCTACCCAGCACCTGAAATGTTCTTTCACTGGATGGGCATGGGGAACCCCCCCATGACCCTAGTAGAGGATAAGGTTGAAGATAATGGATAATGGGTCATACTTCTACTAGAATCGTGGGGGTGGGGGATACACCCAGGACAGGGTGCCAACTCACACATACACTATATGGGGGGCAATTTAAATAGGACAATTCAGAGCAGCCAATTCACCTTGAATCCATGTTTTTGGACTGAGGCAATTTTCAGTGTCCAAGTAAACCACAAATGTAAATAATATTTGTTATTATAAGTGCCAGACAACATGGAAATAATCTTTACAGACTTTTGTATGTAAAATAGTATTTCTACAGTCACCATCTTGCCTTTCTTTTTTCCTATAAAAGATGCAAAAGCATATTCAGATCATGTTAAGTGATTACCGATTAAGGTGCTGTTTTCTGATAGATGTGTTAACCTTAAGATCGCCATAAGTTCATTCATTCATTCATTCATTATCTTCCGCTTTATCCTCTATTAGGGTCACGGTGGGGTTCCCCATGCCCATCCAGGGGAGAACGTTTCGGGTGCTGTGCAGATACACCCAGGACAGGGCGCCAATCCATCGCCATAAGTTTTTATTTTAAAATGTTGAACTTAAACAAAACTCTACAATAAATAAAAAAAATCATTCACAAGACACTGACTGTACTTATCTATACAATAAAGTGCTATCTAAGTATGTAATTTCTTAAATTTTAATTATTTTCTTTGTTTTGTTTTGGTCTCTGACAGAAAATCTGATCGGAACAGGGAGTCTGAAAGGGACATCATCAGTCTCTGATAACAATGTCCCCAAAGGTAACAAATGCATCTGCATAACTGACAACATGCACACTGAGGATGCATATGGAAAAAATGTCTACAGCTGTCTGTCCCTCTTTAAATGTTTTCAGTGCTAATGAACTCTGGTCTTAATGATCTTAAAGATATACATATACAGATAAACAAATGCAGAAAAAAACATAATAATAATAATAATACATAATAATGAATCCCCAGGTCCTTGATAGGTGGCCTGTTTTCTGGTTTCTTTATTGTCTTGAACACATTAAAGTCCTGTTTACTTAAAACAAGGGATCTGAAATTATCAAGTACAATCATTAAAAATATCACCACATGAATTTCAAAATTGAAATAAAACAAATGCCCTAATTACAAATAAATAGGGGCTGGGGTAATTGTTATTGCACTATAAGAAAAATCTCAAAATTATACCTTGAACCTTACACATTAAATCTGTGGTCACTTATTAATCTCTTCTGTAACAAAGTTGGAACATCACATGACTGGTGTATGGCGTACTCATCCCAGTCAGTCATCACTTTAGTTAAGCTCTGTATGTTATTATGACTTCTTTTTATGTTTATGTTATGGGTTTTATGTTTTGCTGATTTTGTAAATGAAACATAATCCACATGAAACAACTAAACATTTGCTAAGTAGCTTTTTATACATGGATTATAGGATATTTATCTCATTATCTTCCACTTAATCCTATATCACAGCTGCTGGGAACACACTCACTCGCACAGATACACACTATATACAGTAGGGGCAATTTAGAAAGGGGTTATTTAAAGTGAAACTCAGAATCCCAGATCAGGATTTGAATCTGGATCTCCAGTGTTGAGGGGCGCTGGTCACCGTGCCGTCCAAATTTAGTGTAATGAGGCAAAAATGATAACTATGATAAACATAAAATAAACATTTCATCCAAAATAAATTACCCATAAATATATAGATGAATATATAGGTATATAAATAAGCACCGCTAGGGATTCCCGGTTCGAATCCCAATCTGGGTGGAGTTTCCATGTTCTCCCTGTGTCTGCGTGGGTTTCCTCCGGGTTTTCCGGTTTCCTCCCACAGTCCAAAACATGGATCAAGTCAATTGATTTCTCAAAATTGCCCCATATAGAGTGTTTCTGTGTGAGTGAGTGTGTGCCCAGCAATGTGTCTACCAGTGAGTGTCTATCTACCCAGCGCCCGAGACGTTCTCCCCAGGATGGGCATGGGGAACCCCACCGCGACCCTAATAGAGGATAAAGCGGGAGATAATGAATGAATGAATAAATAAGCACAAACAAGCATAAGATATAAACTAAATATTACTGTAATATATATATATATATATATATATATATATATATATATATATATATATATATATATATATGTATATATATTCATAAATGTAGTGTATTTCCATATCTTCATTTAATTCACTCACATTCATTGAAAAAATTTATACTTGTAAACTATGTTCTGTTTTTTAAAGAATACAGAATTGTGTTTGCATGAGTAAACAGATTTAGATCTCGAATTACCTTCCTGCTGAAATGTGGACCTGTTTTTTTTTTTGTGATCGAAGTAGAAAAATGAAGAAGTGGTGAAAATGCTGCTTTTGTGTGCATTTTCCTTTTGATAAGGAATTATCTTAAATTACACATTGGGTGTTTTTGCCATTTTGAGATACTCATCAAAACGTAAATGCTTTAGTTTTAAGTCATTTGTACCAGGGGTGCCAATAGTTAGAATTAGAAAAACCTATGTCTGTAAGTTCATTTGTTTTCTACCTTAACCAAGGCTGGTTGGTGCACAAACTGTTAACTCCTAATTTCCTGTTGCAGTGTTGGCTCTCCGCTGGCTGTGACAGAAGGACCAGACCGGCTTCCTGCTGACAAGGACACACAGGAAGTTTTGTGCGGGAAGCTGCGTTTGCTGGAGACTGACCTCACTAACATCACCACCCTGTTCACAGTATGATTTACATCATAGATAGTACTTCAATAATATAAATACTGCTTTATTGGCTATTAAACCACTGAAAATGGTAATGACATTAAAATGAATCACATTAAATATCAAATATAATTTAATTGACATCCCCAGGAATATCTACAGTACAAATGTACAGTAATGTAAACACTATTTTTGCTCCACTTATTGTCCATGTTATCAGTTCCACTTTCTGTAAAGATGGACTTTGTAGTTCATCAATTCTAGACTGCAGTTCATCTGATTGTGGACTACAGTGCATACTGCGTTATTCCCCTTTACTCTATTCTCTAATGGTCAGCACCCCAATAGTTATTTTTTTTATTTATTTTATTTGTATAGCACTTTTTACAACAATACATCGTCACAAAGTAGCTTTACAGAATGAAAAGCCTTTAAACTCCCAAAGAGCAAGCCGAAGCGACAGTGGCAAGAAAAAACTCCCTGTTATGTAGTGTTATTTTAAGGAAGAAACCTTGGGAGGACCAGACTCGGTGGGGGACTCATCCTCCTTGAGCGGCCAGGCAGCAACAACAGTTATGTACAGATGTACATGTACAGATAGTGTCGAGATCGGGTGACTATATTTATTCATTCATTATCTCCCGCTTTATCCTCTATTAGGGTCGCGGTGGGGTTCCCCATGCCCATCCAGGGGAGAACGTCTCGGGCGCTGGGCAGAAAGACCCAGGACAGGGCGCCAATCCATTGCTGGGCACACACTCACTCACACAGACACACTCTATATGTGGGGCAATTTTGAGAATTCAATGATTTTTTCAATGACTTGATCCATGTTTTTGGACTGTGGGAGGAAACCGGAGAACCCGGAGGAAACCCACGCGGACACGGGGAGAACATGGAAACTCCACCCAGTTGGGGATTCGAACCGGGAATCCCTACCGCTGAGAGGCGAACGTACTAACCACTATGCCACCGTGCCGCTGACTATATTTAACAAATGGAAAAACTCTAACAACTGGAAAACTATATGTAAGTCCATTAAGGGGGTCCTGCAGGACCGCCAATCCAATTAATATCAAGGTTCCATCCAGTATTCGTCATAGCCGCAGTGCTTCAGCAGAGCCATGGATGAAGGTCTGACTATAGTAGTAGCACCACAGAGCAGGGATCATTTGTTTGGTACATTATTCCTATCCCAGCAGTGTGACTGAGGGATGAAACAATAGCAGAACTGCTGCACTAAAACCCCCTCACTGCATCCATGTCTCTGCAGAATTGACAATAAACAATCCACCACCCAAATTATACCTGTTCTGTAATGATCCTTAAAAATAGAGAACAAAGGACAAAGAAAACAGATGTAGTACATTCTGTAATTGTAAAACTACAAATTCCATCTTAAGTGGAGAAAATAAACAATGGAGCAAGAAGGGGGTGTATCCAAACCTTTGACTGGTACTGTATGTAGCTTCTTATGTTTCTCAAAAGGAACTTTCTGCTCATCTGGTCTCCATCAGCAGTGAAAAGAAAACAATATTTATCAGTTTTAAATCATTTGAGGACATATGGAGGTTCAGCACCTACCACAAACTGGGTTTGTATTTGTCAGAATACTTTTAATAAAAAAATCCATACGTATAAATGATTTCAAAAGTTAAGGATTTTAAGAATAAAGTGAAGGATTGTTGACTTGCAGGTTTCCTCCGCAAGTGTTTAGAAAACGTTCTCATGGATCAGAAGTTCTGGTTGGATCCATCTAATCAAGATGATTCTGGAATTCAGGTCTCATTTAAAGAGGACGTCCTTAATCAGATGTATAAAGGCTTTCTGATGCAAGAAGGTAATTTCAATTTACATTTGGTTGTATAGCAGACGCTTTTATCCAAATCGATTAACAAGATCCCAATTTGATAGCTGGAGTCAGAACACAGGGTTCCCCATACAGCACCCCTCAAGCAATAAGGGTTAAGAGCTTTGTCCAAGCATCCACATTAACAGGTTTAATGGACTTGGGATTTGAACCCCTAACCCTGAGATTGCTGACTCATTACCTTATCCACTGAGCTATTTCACCCTCATTTCTAGATTTTAAATTTGGTTTATGCTTGGGCAGCACGGTGGATTTGTGGTTAGCACGTTTACCTCTCAGCACTGGGGATCCAGATTTGAATCCCAATCTGGGTGGAGTTTCCATGTTCTCTCTGTGTCCACGTGGGTTTCCTCTGTGTTCTTCGGTTTCCTCCCACAGTACAAAAATGTGGATTCAAGATAAATTAAAGGCTCTAAATTGCCCCATATAGAGTGTTTGTGTATGTTTGTGTGAATGTGCGCAGCAATATATTGACCCCTGTAATATAATAAATCATTATTAGGGATTTGTGTTGCAATGTAGTGACAAAATAGGGTTGCAGCGGTTTTCAAAGAATTTGAAGAATTATGTCTTTTTTGTCATGCGAATTATTTAATGCCTTAATAATAATGTGGGTGCGGTAGCTCAGTGGTCAGGGTGTTGGGCTATCAATCTCAAGGTTGGCGGTTCAAATCCTAGGTCCACTGAAATCACCACTGTGGGTCGTTGAGCAAGACCCTTAACCCTCATTGCTCCAGGGATGTTGTGATTAACCCTGTGTTCACCTTGTAAGTCGCTTTGGATAAAAGCGTCCAATAAATGACCAAATGTAATTAAAAAAATAGTTACCTATTCTTTATAGTATCAGCCAGCAATATTTACACCAGATTGCTAACAGTAGGTATTCACTGCTAACCCATATTTAGGTTCATTTTTTGGAAGCTGCAGAGTGAATCAGATGTTTGATAGCTCCACTTCAGGCAGTGACCTTTATCTAGAGAAAGAGGACATTGCCCTGTTCGAGCCCCCATTTTTAGGCTCAGGGTGGAGTGTGATGTCCTTGGCAGATGGATCAAGAGGAACTAAACCTCAGCCAGCCCTAGAACCAGTCATTCCTTTTCACGAGTGAGTAGCAGGTTATTGCCAAACAAGTACTGAACCAATGTAAAACACATTTATTTGTCCCTTATTTGCCCTCAGGTGGTTATTAAAGTCCAGCCCTGAGTGGGTTCTTGTAGGCAGTGGAAAAGCCCGCTGTAATCTTCATTTCCAAATTGGTAAGTAAAGATGACTGCATTGACAGATCTGTGATTAACTGCATGAAATGATGCCATACTTGTTTGCTGTAAAATTACACAAATAAAATCCCTTTAGCTGTAGGTATCTGTGAAGCTACAGAAGTATATGATGGTAATGGGCCTGATGAGCTCAGTTTTGAAGCTGGAGATCGCATCGTCATCGTGGGCCTGTTAGGGACCTGTTTTAACTGGTTCATGGGAAAACTGGAGAAGTCCGGAGATATGGGACTTGTCAAAACGAGCCTTGTCAAAGCAACTGAATCCCTTTGTGAGTAAGTGACTGTGTTTTTAAAAGATCGCTACTTTCAATTTCCTTCTGTGTTATTTTCTTTTCTTTCGGTCCATCACCGATGACTTTGGGTGAAGAAGGCTTGCTAATGTTTATGATGTTTATCATGAAATTAGATGCCGCTTCCACTTTGCAAAATAGTTTCAGGTTGTTTCCTGATGCGGCGGCATGGTGGCTTAGTGGTCAGCACGTTCGCCTCTCAGCGCTAGGGATTCCCGGTTCGAATCCCCATCTGAGTGGAGTTTCCATGTTCTCCCCGTGTCTGCGTGGGTTTCCTCCGGGTTCTCCGGTTTCCTCCCACAGTACACAAACATGGATCAAGTCAATTGAATTCTCCAAATTGCCCCATATAGAGTGTGTCTGTGTGAGTGAGTCTGTGCCCAGCAATGGATTGGTGCCCTGTCCAGCGCCCGAGACGTTCTCCCCTGGATGGGCATGGGGAACCCCACCACGACCCTACTAGAGGATAAAGCAGGAGATAATGGATGAATGAATGAATGTTTCCTGATGCACCAACAATTTTTTGTGAAATGACAATAAATTTCCAAATGCTCCCTAATCTATGTGGCTCTGTCCATCACAGTAGCATGACAGTTATTCAAACAATATCTGCACATTAGATGGTTGATGGTCATGCATTTTCAGCTGTGGTGTCCATCCTTAAGTTTTTGACATTGTAATTTTCCCTGTGGATGGTGACCAATCAGTGGTTACAAAGGCAAATCTTTTGGTCGATGCTCCTTTTACATTCAGTCTTGATTACATAATATGTATGAGGGTTCTCTATTGTTTTGTTATATTTACAATAATGGTTTGATATTTTGTAAAAAAAATTGTTTTAACAGTTAGAAAGTTGTTTTGGGAGTTTCCATGTTCTCCCCGTGTCTGCGTGGGTTTCCTCCGGGTTCTCCGATTTCCTCCCACAGTCCAAAAACATGGATCAAGTCAATTGAATTCTCAAAATTGCCCCATATAGAGTGTGTCTGTGTGAGTGAGTGTGTGCCCAGCGATGGATTGGCGCCCTGTCCTGGGTCTATTTGCCCAGCGCCCGAGACGTTCTCCCCTGGATGGGCATGGGGAACCCCACCGCGACCCTAATAGAGGATAAAGCGGGAGATAATGAATGAATGAAAGTTGTTTTGACTTTTCTAGGAACTAAATTCTAAGAATCCCAAATTAACTAAATCTTTATCTTACTCTTTATTACTGAGTACAAGATGTATATGGATTAAACCATGCTTTGTTTGGCAGATCAGAAGATATCATTTTTAAAAACGAAGAGAAAAAAGTATTTAACTTGAATCAAGAGAAAATTAAGAAGGAGACTTTGGACTTTCTGAAGAAAACATGCCAAGGTGACATTGCAACAAATTATAAACTTGGTAAGCTGCTTTATGACTCCTTTCACATTTCATTTAAAAAAAACTTTTAAATGTAAAGTTTAAACTGGCTTAACATACAAAACATGTAAAAAAAGACTAATCAAACTCAAATGCAGCTGAACTAGAACCAGTAAAATGCTTTATTCAACCATCTATCATTTGGATTATTTTTTCTGCACACGTATCAGTAAGCCAGGAACTTGAACAATCATAAATGAGGAGCTGTAAAGATGTTCTTTAATTATTTAAATGATTAGAAATTTGAACCTAAATGCTTTTTTTAACTAAACATTTTTATTTCGAAACTCAAGAACAATTAATAAGGAACAGTTCAACATTTCAGGAAAGAATTCCAAACTGGTTCAAGTTTTCCAGGGAAGAACTCTTGGTGCTCTGACACTGTGGGTCACGCTGTTTATCATAGCTGGTTCAATCCTAATAATAGAAAACAATACAGAAGCACTTAAGTTATACAATGAATAATATCTGTAACCAAATACATATATGCCTACTTATTATGTGAAATCCTTATAAAGCGATATCTTAAATAATTTGTTGTTCTCACATTCTAACCATCACTACACCTCTATGGGTATAAGATTTGTGGTTGTAATACAAATCCTAACAATTTTTTAATTCCTGTATTTTATTTTTCCTGAGTAAAGCCACAAAAGACCAGAATTAACATTGTTTTTTGAAAGAAATTATCAAAATTCACTTCAGTTGTTTATCAAAATCCACTTCAGTTGTCCAGCTTCAGTTATTTAAAAATATTAACATAGTGATATTGAACTTTCAATGTGATTGCTACATGTATTCCAGTAAACTGAGCAGGTTGGGATGCATCATTGATTTTAAGCATTACTATCATTTCAATGAAAACAAAAATGACTGACCGATCGTGACTAAGTCTTGAACCTGAAACACCCCAGTCAAAGGATCTTTCAGGCTCTGCTGAATTTTCTTCTTCGGTGAAACTCTGAGGTGTTTGGGAGACATCTTAAGCAAAGAAATATCATTAACATTGGGCAACCAATAAATACATGAAAAAAAAATATATGAACACTTATGATCCGATTATTAATTGAACTATTTCTGAAAAAAAAAACTAACCATTGTCCCAGTCCTCAACAAAGTTAGGAAAAGTCCAGGTGCTGACAGGAACCTGGAATTTGCCCTGTGTGTCAGCAGTTTTCACTTGAAAAAGAAAAAGATCTCTGTTATTAAGTTTTATAAATTTATAATTGCTGAAAACCTTTACAAGTAAATAAATAACATTGTTCGTACTGTAGTCGATATCTATTGAGGATCGGTTCACGCAGTTGTTCAAGTGTTCAGATAACTCATGCTTCTGCATGAGGTGACAAGCGTTAAAGGGGCAAGTCTGCAGCTCGCTGGCCAGCTGAGGATGGTTCTAACCAAAACAAGAAGCATATTCAGTTAAGACTTCATCTTTCATGTGGCATGGAAACACAAAAATACAGTAATGATTATTTTGAATTAGGGGTGAGCTGCAATATTCGCTAATTCGATTCGGAGAACCGTAGTCGACTATGAACCTCATAGTCGAATGTACCATTTTGACCACAAGGGGGTAGTCCATGGCTGCTGCTAAGCATTAGTTTTTACATGAAATGTCTTTGTTTTCGTTATATATATAGCCTTTTGTCAAATAAAATCATCCTAATTTCTAGAAAAAAAAAGAAAAATTTTTTTTTATTTTGTTAGAAAAACAAGTAAAATATATAAAAAAAAAAATCTTTTTTAAAAACTATGCTTGTAGCGCCATCTTGTGGTGAAATTTTAACTGATTCGACTATCAGTCAACTATAGGGAAAATCTGAGGAATCAGATTCGACTATGAAAATCTTTAGTTGAATACACCCCTATTTTGAATACACCTCTGTATGTATCTGGCACAGAATGTGCAATTGCCACTGGTGCGGTGAGGGGGTTTTAGTGCAGCAGTGCTACAGTAGTTCATTTAAACACCTCAGTAAAACTGCTGAGATGGGAATAATACACCAGCCAAATAATACCTGCTCTATGGTGGTACTACTGGGGTCCCGACGATTAGAACATAGTAAAGGGAACATGCATAGAATATACTGTAGTCCACAAACAGAATGATGTTTAAGAATATTGGAGCATTGCTAATATGGCTGGTACCTTGCAACAGAATTATGAGGTAAATAAACAAATTATTGTTCCAATAATCCATCCATCCATTATCTTTCGCTTTATCCTATATTAGGGTCGCGGGGGGGTTCCACATGCCCGTCCAGGGGAGAATGTTACTCGGTAGATACAACCAGGAAAGGGGGCCAATCTATCGCTGGGCACACACTCACTCAGACACACTCTACATGGGGCAATTTGGAGAACTCAATTGACTTGATCCATGTTTTTGGACTGTTGGAAGAAACCGGAGAACCCGGAGGAAACCCACGCAGACACAGGGAGAACATGGAAACTCCACCCAGATGGGGATTCGAACCGGAATCCCTAGCGCTGAGAGGAGAACATGCTAACCACTAAGCCACCATGCCGCCTGGTCCAATGATTGACACCCCAAATTTAAATGAAGTTGTTCTGTATGGGGTGGCACGGTGGCTTAGTGGTTAGCACATTCGCCTCTCAGTGCTAGGGATTCCCGGTTCGAATCCCCATCCGGGTGGAGTTTCCATGTTCTCCCTGTGTCTGCGTGGGTTTCCTCCGGGTTCTCCGGTTTCCTCCAACAGTCCAAAAACATGGATCAAGTCAATTGAATTCTCAAAATTGCCCCATATAGAGTGTGTTTGTGTGAGTGAGTGTGTGCCCAGCGATGGATTGGCGCCCTGTCCTGGGTCTATCCTCCCGGCGCCCGAGACGTTCTCCCCTGGATGGGCATGGGGAACCCCACCGCGACCCTAATAGAGGATAAAGCGGGAGATCATAAATGAATGAATGTTCTGTATGATTTTAAAGGAAAATAAAGGGAAGACAAAGTTCAAATTTAATGGCTTTGTGTTAAAAAAAAAAAAAAAAAAAAAAGATGAGAAATGGATTAAATACACTCATACACACCTTTCTGCACTTGATTAAATGATATGGAAATCGACAAGCCCGGATTTGATGATTCGGATCGAAGGGACAGAGAAATAATTTTTCAGGGTCACAGCCGTCGTCGTCTGTAAAGTAAAATGAAGTTACACAACTTAGAAAAACGGTCTATAAACGATTTCTACGCAGTTTAATCGAACATTTAATTCGCACATTTACCTTCCATCGTCTCCCAGCGAGGAGTTTTGTCGTTTGGATTTAATGGCGAGTTCTGGAAGATCATTTTCCTTTTCGATGCCATATCTTTGACTTTTCTTGATTTTATTGATACTCCCAAATTAAGCGACTTTATCAACGTTTTATTACTCGGTTCGTACCTCAGTGGGAAAAGTTTGTTTACCAGTTTCGCTTTGGAATGAATCTACGAAAAAGCGCTACAGTCCTGATTATTTAATTGAAACTGATTTAATTGACCAAACAATTTTAATTGTTTAATACGATACGTAGCCTCGTGTTGCGCCCTAGGGAATCTGCGCATGCGCGGTCAACACTCAACGTCCAAATAAAGCATGTCATGCACTATAAAGTGCACTATTTAGGACGTTTTTCATTTTTGTTAACAAAACCTCAAAGTACAAACATTAAACATCCCTGTGCCGTAACACTCCATGTACATGCTTATTAAATTAATTGCGCTAAACGATAAACAAGCAAAAACAGTTCAAAGGTTAGCATTAGTGCATTTAAATATTATTAGGTTATAGGTAAGTTTAGAAAACTACGGTTAAAGTTCCATCCATTATCCTCCTTTTTATCCTATGTTAGGGTCACGGGGTGGGGGGGGGGGGGGGGGGGGGGGGGGGTGGGGGGTTCCCCACGCCCATCCAGGGGAGAACGTTGCGGGCGCTGGGCAGATACACCCAGGACAGGGCGCCAATCTATCGCTGGGCACACCCTCACTCACACAGACACACTCTATATGGGGCAATTTGGAGACCTCAATTGACTTTATCCATGTTTTTGGACTGTGGGAGGAAACCGGAGAACCCGGAGGAAACCCACGCAGACACAGGGAGAACATGGAAACTCCACCCAGATGGGGATTCGAACCGGGAATCTCTAGCGCTGAGAGGCTAACATGCTAACCACTAAGCCATCGTGCCGCCCGCGGTTAAAATTCATTCATTCATTCATTCATTCATTATCTCCCGCTTTATCCTCTATTAGGGTCGCGGTGGGGTTCCCCATGCCCATCCAGGGGAGAACATCTCGGGCGCTGGGCAGATACACCCAGGACAGGGCGCCAAACCATCGCTGGGCACACACTCACTCACACACACTCTATATGGGGCAATTTGGAAAACTCAAATGGCTTTATCCATGTTTTTGGACTGTGGGAGGAAACCGGAGAACCCGGAGGAAACCCACGCAGACACGGGGAGAACATGGACTCCACCCAAATGGGGATTCGAACCGGGAACCCCTACTGCTGAGAGGCGAACGTGGTAACCACTAAGCCACGTGCCGCCCACGGTTAAAATTGTTTATAATAAAAGTTTCTTAACGTTTCAGATAGTTTATTTATATTGCACTTTTTACAAA
The DNA here is from genome assembly GCA_019802505.1 of Corydoras sp. C115. NCBI lineage: Eukaryota > Metazoa > Chordata > Actinopteri > Siluriformes > Callichthyidae > Corydoras > Corydoras sp. C115. The sequence goes on along the minus strand of JAFMOC010000083.1, from coordinate 2,345,618 downwards.
AGTACACTGTCACAAAGCAGCTTTACAGTGTTTAGCCTTTAAACACCCAAAGTGCAAGCCAAAGTGACAGTGGCAAGAAAAAAACTCCCTGTTATGTTGTTATTTTAAGGAAGAAACCTTGGGAGGTCCAAGGCTCAGTGGAACTCATTCACCTTGTGCGGCTGGGCAGCATCAGGAGCGTAAGACAGCCATGTACAGATAGTGTGGTGATCGGATGTCTGTGTTTAACAATAGAAAAAACATTTCAATGTACTTATTACATTTGAATCCATTTATTTTATTGAGTCATTTGAAACAGCCAACTAATCCTTTCATTTTACAAACATTAATTTACAGATTGTGCAAATACAAGACCTCAACAAAGTAAGTAACATTGTGAATTTACATAATACAAAAAACTGAACTCCAATGTTTCATTTTGCTAAAATGCCATCTTGCTTTTCCTTTAGCTGGATCCCCTGACAGAATGTGTAATAATCTGAAAAGAAAAATCACTAATTATTTGAATGAAATCAAGGAGTCGCATCAGAACGAGATTTTCCATGAGAGTGTTCAACTCCAAACCGATGAACCCTTAGGGTTAACAGAGTCACCAAAAGAAATCCCACAATTTACTGTGTGCTTGAAACAGGATGGTAGCAGCCCAGAACTTCACCATTCTCTCGTGTCTTTCCTGAGCAGTCGTGACTTTCGACCTGAGTTCCAGCTATTGTACATCTCCTACCCAGAATTCCTGTTGTCCAATTTTCAGGGCCATGCAGATGAGGAGGAACTGGTGGCTTATTTAAGTGCTGTTCGGGAAACTGCCAGAAAGAAGCACATGTCATGGGCACAGAGCAGAATCTGCTTTCTTCTTGGACAACTGTGTGCGGCGAGGACTAAGTTCTCCCAGGCGCGTGTTTATTATGAAGAAGCCCTTAGTGTGCCCAGAGACTATTTTACAGATATAAACTTTCTGTCAGCCATTTATTCTAACCTGGCTTTCATCTATCTGACACAGAAAAACAGTGAGAAATACCTAGCTATGGCAGAACGCTATGCCGCATTAGTGATGGCGCTATGTGGCGCTATGTCTGGCACAGAAGACTCGGAGGTGTTGAAGTTTCCATTAAATAAAGCAGTGCTTTCCCGGAATAAACCTGCAGAAGCGCGGATTTGCTTTTTGCTAACCAATTTCTATCTAAATCTTGGGGAAAGAAAATGTGCGCTGCCTTTTATTGAACGACTCCAGGTTTTGAGCAATGAGATCCCTAGAACCTGTGAGAAGATCCAGAGTCGGGGTTTGCTTCTCTTATCCAGGCTATACAGTGAATGTGGACATTCTTACCTTGCAGAGAGCTCAGCACAGCAGGCTTGTCTTCAGGTATGTGGTTAAGTGATATGACCGTATGGTGTGACAGCATACTTCATTGTTTTTAATATTTTTTTGAATAATATAATTCAGGCGGCATGGTGGCTTAGTGGTTAGCACGTTTGCCTTTCAGCGCTAGGGATTCCTGGTTCGAATCCCCATCTGGGTGGAGTTTCCATGTTCTCCCCGTGTCTACGTGGGTTTCCTCCAGGTTCTCCGGTTTCCTCCCACAGTCCAAAAACATGGATCAAGTCAATTGTATTCTCAAAATTGCCCCACATATAGAGTGTGTCTGTGTGAGTGAGTGTGTGCCCAGCGATGGATTGGCGCCCTGTCCTGGGTCTTTCTGCCCAGCGCCTGAGACATTCTCCCCTGGATGGGCATGGGGAACCCCACCGCGACCCTAATAGAGGATAAAGCGGGAGATAATGAATGAATGAATGTTATAATTCACTTAGAAAATTTGACATTTATGTAACACATTTGTATTTATTTGTATTTGTTAGCACGTTCGCCTCTCAGCACTAGGGATTCCCGGTTCGAATCCCCATCTGGGTGGAGTTTCCATGTTCTCCCCGTGTCCGTGTGGGTTTCCTCCGGGTTCTCCGGTTTCCTCCCACAGTCCAAAAACATGGATCAAGTTAATTGAGTTCTCTAAATTGCCCCATATAGAGTGTGTTTGAGTGTGTGAGTGTGTACCCAGCGATGGATTGGCGCCCTGTCCTGGGTCTATCAGCCCAGCGCCCGAGACGTTCTCCTCTGGATGGGCATGGGGAACCCCACCGCGACCCTAATAGAGGATAAAGCGGGAGATAATGAATGAATGAATGAATGAATGTTTAAGGACTTCAGCAGTAAGGTTGCATTTTAGACATTTGAAAATATTTTATAAACTAAATAACTAAACAAAAAAAATGTTTTTGCATCCCAACAGGCATCTTCCTCTGCAGCTGACTGCCTTTGCAGCATTTCTCTGTTATTGAAGAATGCTAGACAGTTACACACAGTTGATATCCCAGCACAAGTGGCTCCGTGTCTGACTCGTGCTGCTGCTTTAGGACCTGTGAACACAGAGCCCAATTTTGCACACACATATGCCCTGTGTCTGTCCTGGCTCTTCCACCTACATGGTACCCCTAACCAGGCAATAAACTCCATGCACAGCCTCTTTAAAAGCACATCTAGTGCCACCCTCAGCCACTCTGATGTCAATGCTGCTCTGATCTGGCTTGCGTGGCTGTATATCTGTGACCTGCAATACAACGCTGCGATAGATGTGCTGGACTCTATCTTGTCTTCTCGCCCAGAACACTGCACAACTCAGCTCGAGGGCATTATTTATAACATGCGCGCCATCGCACAAAAGCAAGCTGGCAACATTAAAGGAGCAGCCAAAGATTTCCAGGCTGCATTCAAAATCTGCGAGATGTTGGACGACAAGCACAACTGGGCCATCGCTCTTGCCAATTTTGGTTCTATGAGTTTGCAGGTCAATGCGGAATGTGTGGCTGAGAATTACCTGAGCAAAGCTGTAAAGCTCTTCTCTGAGCTAGTGCATGAAGGACATGGTTCAAGCTTTGTTGCTGTGCTTTTAGAACTTGGGAAGCTTTATCTCTCTCAGGGCTCAGAAGAGAAGGGAAGGATATTTTATGAATGTGCCTTGCTCATCGCCATCTATTACAATAACACAGAGAGTGAGTATTAAATATTAAAATTATTAAAAATGACAGTGTTAGTCTTTAAATATCATTATTGAGTAATTTGTGTAAAACTCAATAATATGTCCTTAACATTTTTCTAGGATTAGCTCTAAACACAGGCGGCACGGTGGCTTAGTGGTTAGCACGTTCGCCTCTCAGCGCTAGGGATTCCCGGTTCGAATCCCCATCTGGGTGGAGTTTCCATGTTCTCCCCGTGTCTGCGTGGGTTTCCTCCGGGTTCTCCGGTTTCCTCCATACATAGATCAAACATCAAGTCAATTGAATTCTCAAAATTGCCCCCATATAGAGTGTGTCTGTGTGAGTGAGTTTGTGCCCAGCGTTGGATTGGCACCCTGTCCTGGGTGTATCTGCCCAGCGCCCGAGACGTTCTCCCCTGGATGGGCATGGGGAACCCCACCGCGACCCTAATAGAGGATAAAGCGGGAGATAATGAATGAATGAATAGCTCTAAACACTGTATGCATAATAGCTGTATTTTGAGAACACCTTTTATGGCCTGGAGTTTTAAAACCAGAAAATGTATGATTATTGTTTGTATTCATGTTTCTGACTCTAATCTCATCATAGCATTAATTCCTCCAGTAACAAATCACATGTGTGTGTGTGTGTGTGTGTGTGTGTGTGAGAGAGAGAGAGAGAGAGACCTGTACCTGACCAGCATCTCTGTTTTACCTTCCTTTTTCCTTGTGTTTGCTGGAATAAACCAGGGTTATATTTACATTTAGTCATTTAGCAGAGACTTTTTTCAAAGGTACTTACAAATGGAACATACGTCAATAGTTAAATCTGAAAGAATTATAAATTTTCCTACATTTTCTTTGGGCAACTGACTCTAGGTGTTCTAAGTGTCAAATGTCAAGGGTTGTAATAAACACCCATGCACCATTTTCATTGTTATTGAAAAACATTCCGTTTCAATGAGATATTATTTATTTATTTAACTTGTTTTTGTATGTAGATATTACTATAATATCCATCCATTATCTTCCGCTTTATCCTATATTAGGGTCGCGGGGGGGTTCCCCATGCCCATCCTGGGGAGAACGTTTCGGGCGCTGGGCAGATACACCCAGGACAGGGCGCCAATCTATCTCTGGGCACACCCTCACTCACTCACACAGATATACACACTATATGGGGCAATTTGGGGAACTCAATAGACTTGATCCATGTTTTTGGACTGTGGGAGGAAACCGGAGAACCCGGAGGAAACCCACGCGGACACGGGGAGAACATGGAAACTCCACCCAGATGGGGATTCGAACCGGGAATCCCTAGCGCTGAGAGGAGAACGTGCTAACCACTAAGCCACCGTGCCGCCATTACTATAATATATTTGTGTAAATAGAGTATTGGCTTAGATGCTAACTGTCATAGATTATATAAATAACAAAAGCAAAACTAATGTAGTTTAATCCAGTATTACATTTCAGAATTTAAGTAGTGGCATAAAATGATCCTCATTACTGAGCACCAACATTATTTATTAAACGTTATTATTAGGCTTTTTTTTTTAAATACATTAATCATTGCAATTTTAAATAATAGGAGTGCTAAAGCCAATCCCAGAAGTGCACCCAGTAAACAATTTAGACCTGTCAGCAATTTAAAAGCTTTGCCCTATGTTAGATGTCTATGTTAGATGTCCAGAAAGAAATCTGCACAGACACAGGGAAAACATGCAATCCTAATACATAAAGGGCCTTCCAGTTTCCCCCACAGTCCAAAAACAGGGATTGAATCTAAATTTGCTGCTCTAAATTCTACCTGTATAGTGTCTGTGTGAGTGAGAGTGTGCCCAGCTATCAATAAGCACCCTGTCCTGGGTAGCCATCTGCCCAGCGCCCAAAATGTTCTCCCTTGGATGGGCATGGAGAACACCTCCCACGACCGTAGAATAGGATTTAGCAGTGAATTTATGAATAAATGGTTTTAAATATAAATAGGAAATTCATTCATTCATTATCTCCCACTTTATCCTCTATTAGGGTCGTGGTGGGGTTCCCCATGCCCATCCGGGGAAGAACGTCTCGGGCGCTGGGCAGATAGACCCAGGACAGGGCGCCAATCCATCGCTGGGCACACACTCACTCACACAAACACACTCTATATGGGGCAATTTTGAGAATTCAATTGACTCGATCTATGTTTTTGGACTGTGGGAGGAAACCGGAGAACCCGGAGGAAACCCACGCGGACACGGGGAGAACATGGAAACTCCACCCAGATGGGGATTCGAACCGGGAATCCCTAGCGCTGAGAGGCGAACGTGCTAACCACTAAGCCACCGTGCCGCCCCTGGTTTTAAATATTCATTCATTCATTCATTATCACCCGCTTTAATCTCTTATTAGGGTCGCGGTGAGGTTCCCCATGCTCATCCAGGGGAGAACGTCTCGGGCGCTGGGCAGATAGACCCAGGACAGGGCGCCAATCCATCGCTGGGCACACACTCACTCACACATACACACTCTATATGGGGCAATTTTGAGAATTCAATTGACTTGATCCATGTTTTTGGACTGTGGGAGGAAACCGGAGAACCCGGAGGAAACCCATGCAGAGACAGGGAGAACATGGAAACTCCACCCAGATGGGGATTCGAACCGGGAATCCCTAGCGCTGAGAGGCGAACGTGCTAACCACTAAGCCACCGTGCCGCCCCTGGTTTTAAATATAAATATGAAATTTGAAATATATAATCACAACAACAGAAAAAAGTGTCAACTTATTTGAAAAGTCATAAGTTAATAACTTGTTTTTTTAAGGCCAGCTTCAAGCCACCAGTCACCTGTGCAAATTGTACAGTGAAACATGCCTCAATGAAGCACAGTGTATTCTCTATAATGAGCATCACCTAAAGCTGCTGCAGCAAACAGGGAACAGAGACCTGGAGGCAGAGACACTGGAGAAAATCAGCCAGCTGTACCTGTGTCTTGGCACAGAAAAGTCAGTCGACATAATTAATGTTAAAACATAGGAAAGCACTTTGAGGTCATTAGTCTATACTGACTTTTTGTGTTTGTTGTCAACTCAGAGCTTATAAATGCGCTTTGAGCTACACTAAGAGAAGCATAGGGATCTTCATTGATCTCGGGAGAAAGAGAAAGGAGGCCCATGGCTGGCTACAGGCTGGGAAGATCTATCACATTCTCCAACAGACTGAGCTGGTGGATCTGTATGTTCAGGTAAGGTTTTGATTGATGATATCTGTTATTCTCATAGGCCTCGTTTTCTCACATTAAATGAGTCTTTTCTTACGCATAATTATAGTAATTCAAGTTCAAGTAATTTATTTATATAGTGCTTTTTACAACAGTACATTGTCACAAAGCAGCTTTACAGAATGAAAAATAACATCAGGAAGATCAGACCCTTTTTGACTGAACATGCTACCCAACTGCTTGTTCAAGCCCTAGTCCTATCCCGGCTTGATTATTGTAATGCGTTACTTGCTGGTATCCCAACTTCCACAATCAGACCTCTTCAACTCAACTCAGATGGGGATTCGAACCGGGAATCCCTAGCGCTGAGAGGCGAACGTGCTAACCACTAAGCCACCGTGCCGCCGGGTGTATTATATATTTTAAATAATAGATTATGATGTTTAAGTGTTGTTACTATCTATTTGTGATACATGCCATTATACAGGCTTTTTTATTGTTTGGGATAGGTGGCTCAGGACATTGCACTGAGCACTGGAGACACACGTTTCATTCTGGAGCTGTTAGAAGCAGCCGGAGACATATTCTTTAACAGCACACAAGGAAGAGAGAAAGCCAGCTGCTTCTACAGGGTAAGCCTCCTTTAACATTCATTCATTCATTCATTATTTCCCGCTTTATCCTCTATTAGGGTCGCGGTGGGGTTCCCCATGCCCATCCAGGGGAGAACGTCTCGGGCGCTGGGCAGATAGACCCAGGACAGGGCGCCAATCCATTGCTGGGCACACACTCACTCACACAGACACACTCTATATGGGACAATTTAGAGAATTCAATTGACTTGATCCATGTTTTTGGACTGTGGGAGGAAACCGGAGAACCCGGAGGAAACCCACGTGGACACGGGGAAAACATGGAACCTCCACCCAGATGGGGATTCGAACCGGGAATCCCTGGTGCTGAGAGGCGAACGTGCTAACCACTAAGCCACCGTGCCGCCCCTCTTCTTTAACATGTGGATGAATTATTGAATGATTATATATGTTTTAAAATAAAACACTGCAGTTAGTGTTAGACATCAAATAGAACAATCTGATTAAAACGTTTATTAATAGAATCCATAGTGCTGTGTGCTGTAAATGTATAAAGTGTCTGATATAATAAGCTTCAAAATGTTAACTTGGAACTGTATCTTATTTCTATAGTGGCATACAGTATGAGAAATGAATTTGAATACTGGATTTCAGATATTATGATGTTTAATGATGTAATTGTGTGCGTGTGTGTGTGTGTGTGTGTGTGTGTCTGTCTGTGTGTGTGTGTGTTTGTGTGTGAGTCAGGACCGAGCTCTGCCTATTGCAATCAAAATGAGCAGCATGCGTTCTCAACTCCGACTCTGCAATAAAATTGCAGAGTTACTGCTACAGTTGGGACACTTTGGAGAGGCTGTTGAATATGCACAGTCTGCATTAGAGCTCAGCATCACTCTGGGTGTTTAGACACACACACACACACACACACACACACACATATATATATATATATATATATATATACATACATTCACGGTGGCTTGGTCGTTAGCACGTTCGCCTCTCAGCGCTAGGGATTCCCGGTTCGAATCCCCATCTGGGTGGAGTTTCCATGTTCTCCCCATGTCTGCGTGGGTTTCCTCCGGGTTCTCCGGTTTCCTCCCACAGTCCAAAAACATGGATCAAGTCAATTGAATTCTCTAAATTGCCCCATATAGAGTGTGTCTGTGTGAGTGAGTGTGTTCCCAGCGATGGATTGGCGTCCTGTCCTGGGTCTATCTGCCCAGCGCCTGAGACGTTCTCACCTGGATGGGCATGGGGAACCCCACCGCGACCCTAATAGAGGATAAAGCGGGAGATAATGAATGAATGAATGAATGAAGATTCATTTTTATGCATTGTCTATGCTTTACATAGCTTTCTATTTATTTCGTAGAGACTTCTCCATAAATACTACTACTCTAACTACAATCATTACATAACCATAAGTTTTACATGAGTCGTACATGATGTCCCTGCATGTGAGCATGTAAACAGGTTCTGCTTTCCACATTGTAATATATACTTACACACACACACACACACACACACATACTATCCATCTTATCACAGCTATAACAACAAAAAGTGTTTTTTTATGTTTTTTGTTCTCTTGGACTTTTAATAATGTGCCATTTTATTCCTGTAGCTGATGACTTAAATGAACGAGTGGCATTTCATCGGCTGGCGACTGTCTACCACTGCCTGAGTCAGTTTGAACTGGCTGAGCATCACTTCCTGAAGGCGTTATCTCTCTGTCCTTCTCCTTTGGAGTTTGATGAGGAAGCTCTGTACTATGTCAGAGTGTACCAGACACTGGGCGACATCATATTTTATGATCTGAAGGTAAAAATCCGTCGCTGCTTTATCAGAAAATTTCCAAAGCCTGTATTTAGAAGCCTCGCCAGAAGAGGGCAGTGCTTTTATATAGACTATTAAACTACCAGTCCTATGTAAAAACAAATATTAAACAAATATTAATTATTGTTATGTTCATACTCACTTTTTAAAATTTATTTTATAAAATATTCAGTACTAAATAAAACCTATGGAATAAACCTAGATCTCTCTTTATGTTTTCTGGCTTCCCAGGATCCATTTGATGCAGCAGGCTATTATCACCTTGCCCTGGCAGCTGCCATGGATCTTGGGAATAAGAAGTCTCAGCTTGACATATGCACTCGATTGGCGACTATATACCACAACTTTCTGATGGACCGTGATCTCTCCTTGCACTTCTATCAGCGAGCTCTGGCCTTTGCTACCGAGCTCAACATCCGCCGCATCAATCTCGCGCCAGATCAGAGTTTCTGCACCACATCGCAGTACAGAGCTTTAAAGGACACCACATAGATAAATAAGCTTTGATGACATGACACATGAACTATATTGACGAGAAAAAATAACACTGTACTGATTAAGAGTGCAGTATGGCTAAAGTACAATTTTAGAAGCAGTATTATAGATTATTTTGGTGATAGTTGTCTAATATTTGAAAAGTTAGGGTTTCAGTTTATTGCACAACATTTCTTGAAATTGCAGCATTGTTTTTCTAAGACATTAGAAATGTAAAAAATTTCTTAGGAATGCTTATTACCAGTTATACACACATATAACTGGTATAATAAGTAGTACTACACATATGATAAATGTAGTTTTGCAGCATTACCATTTATGAATATGAAGAAATGGTTAACAAGCAAAAACAAAGATATGGTTATAAAGAAGAATCAAATAAAAATATATAAATATATAAATAATATATAAAAATGAAAAATTAATACTTAATTTACTTTATTTATCTCTCAAATCGGTTTGATTATTTTAAAATTAGTAACACTATTTATCCCAGTTATAAAATTTGGCCTTTTCAGAAAAATTTCCACTGGACAAAGATCCAAATGATGTGGATTTTCAAAACAGATTTTTTGTTTTTTCCAGTTCTAGTATGATATAGTTTTATAATATATATATATATATATATATATATATATATTCATTCATTCATTATCTCCCGCTTTATCCTCTATTAGGGTCGCGGTGGGGTTCCCCATGCCCATCCAGGGGAGAACGTCTCGGGCGCTGGGCAGATAGACCCAGGACAGGGCGCCAATCTATCGCTGGACACACACTCACTCACACATACACACTCTATATGGGGCAATTTTTGAGAATTCAATTGACTTGATCCATGTTTTTGGACTGTGGGAGGAAACCGGAGAACCCAGAGAAAACCCACGCAGACACGGGGAGAACATGGAAACTCCACCCAGATGGGGATTCGAACCGGGAATCCCTAGCGCTGAGAGGCGAACGTGCTAACCACTAAGCCACCGTGCCGCCATCTTATATATATATATATATATATATATATATATATATATATATATATATATATATATATATATATATATATATATATATATATATATATATATATATAAATATATAAATGAAAAATGAATACTTAATATACTTTATTTATCTCTCAAATCGGTGTGATTGTTTTAAAATTAGTAACACTATTTATGCCAGTTATAAACTTTGGCCTTTTCAGTTGAATGTATACTAAATATCATTGGAGTATTATGTTTATATTGAGTTAATTCATATGTAAAAGTACAGTAAAGTACTATGAGTATTATTAAATACAGTGCCATATGTATACTAGTGTTTGGCTCTAAAGTCCTGAGCTGACCAAAGGGTGGCAGTACAGTGCGCGTTTTAACTACAGCCCATGGTGAAGAGAAACACTGTCTTTCAGCAGTTTCTCAGCAGGTTCAGTATGTTTCGTTTCACCAAAGTGCTTATTTTCTCCTGCAGAGACTTCAGCACACCATCTGCCACCTTTAGTGACCCCAGCACAAGTTGCCATCAGTAGTCCAGTGAGCTTACCTACACCTCCTACATTGTCCTTCTCATAGAAATATATCCCTTACACAGAACTGCGCTATGCCTCACCCATTGAGACTTATTGTCCTAGAAACCTGGACCCCTTTCCATGATTACTTTGTACTTCGTAGCCACATTATATGACTGAATAATAAAGTATTAATGCAAATGTTGAAGATAAACAGTAACCAAAAAAAAAAATGCAGATGGGGAGAACATACAAATGCCACACAGAAAGGAATATTTCTGACCTGTCTGGGCCATAACCTGGACCCTATAAAGTGAGAGTGCTAACGTATGTAATACCATGCTGCTTGAATAAAGATAGCTTTGAAACATTTTTTTTAATGTAACTCGTCAAAGCACAATTTGTTATATACAGATACTAATTATTCATTCATTTATTATCTTCTGCTTTATCCTATATTAGGGTCGCGGGGGGGTTCCCCATGCCCATCCAGGGGAGAACGTTTCGGGCGCTGGGCAGATACCCCCAGGACAGAGCGCCAATCCATCGCTGGGCACACACTCAGACACACAGACGCGCACACAAACACACTCTACATGGGGCAATTTTGGAGAACTCAATTGACTTGATCCATGTTTTTGGACTGTGGAAGGAAACCAGAGAACCCGGAGGAAACCCACGCAGACACGGGGAGAACATGGAAAGTCCACCCAGATGGGGATTCGAACCGGGAATCCCTAGCGCTGAGAGGCGAACGTGCTATCCACTAAGCCACCATGCCGCGCAGATACTAATTTCTGTATTTTAATATACATTCATTCATTCATTGTCTCCCGCTTCATCCTCTATTAGGGTCGCGGTGGGGTTCCCCATGCCCATCCAGGAGAGAACGTCTCAGGCGCTGGGCAGATAGACCCAGGACAGGGCGCCAATCCATCGCTGGGCACACACTCACTCACACAGACAAACTCTATATGGGGCAATTTTGAGAACTCAATTGACTTGATCCATGTTTTTGGACTGTGGGAGGAAACCAGAGAACCCGGAGGAAACCCACGCAGACACGGGGAGAACATCCACCCAGATGGGGATTCGAACCGGGAATCCCTAGTGCCAAGAGGCAAACGTGCTAACCACTAAGCCACCGTGCCGCCCAGATACTAATTTCTGTATTTTAATATACAGTGTTCACCTAATGCCATTTGTCATGTACTTGTAGAATGATTCAAGCTCTCGTCAGCCAAACTCATGTAACCTCTTTCACTGGGTAGAAACAAAGAGCTGCTTTGTATTGACTAAGTGTTGAAGATGACAGGTTAAACTTCCAAACAAACTTTTCATGGCTGCTAACTTCACACAATTCAACCTGAACTGTTCTTCCTTCTAAAAATAAACTCCAAAAACGCACCCTCTGATTTCATGCATACACGTTTGAAAAAGGAAAACCAAGGTGCCTGGTCTGGGTTCTTTAAATGGACCATAAAAAGGCTGTAGTAGCAGTAACTGCCCTCATACAGTTTAAAAACAAATTACTTAAAAGATTAAACCTGCACACACACACACACACACACACACTAAAGTGCGTGTGCCAGAAAAAAAGGACTGAACAGTTTGGGCCTGTCTTCATCTGCAAGAGCTACATCATCTCGTCATGCTGGATGAGGCTTAACACGTTTTGTCATCGTTTAGTCTAGACTAAGTTTAGGACTTCGTTTTCACTTAAATTAAAAAGCTAATGATATAATCCTGTTCTTAGTTGATATAATCTTTGCTTTTACAATATGGCTTATTTTATCTACTTGTAAAATAATATTTTGGTTTATATGCACAATGCAAGCCTTTTCTAAAATATGTAAAACAGAAAAAAATACATTCTATTTAGAAGAATTTCCACTGGGCAAAGATCCAAATGATGTGGATTTTCAAAACTGATATTTTATATATATATATATATATATATATATATATATATATATATATATATATATATATATATATATATATATATATATATATATATATATTTTTTTTTTTTTTTTTTTTTTTTTTTTTTTTTTCTTTTTTTTTCTCCAGTTCTAGTATGATATAGTCTTATCAGCAGAAAAATCTATGATATATGCACTGTGGTATTTCTGTTTTAGTAATGACCACATTAGCATTGAAACACGACAATGTGTTGATATAAAAGGTCTAAGCTCTACATTGCAAACTATTCTCCTTCTTAGACTTCTGTCAGGATTTTTTTAATGTACGTCCGGTATCAAAAATGTCCATGTAAGAGACGCTGAAATTGTAGCCAATACCTTAAATTTAAAAAATATAAGAAAAACAAACCTTTTTCTGATAACTGTATCACCACAGCTATTCTTCTCTTCATGTAAAACAAAGTCATGCATAGGTTTGTGCACTGCTGGTCAAATTCTATGTTATTATCGCTTTTTTATTGTGAAAATAAACATATCTTTACTATGCTCAGTTACTATTATGGTACCAACTGCAAAATATTGAAAAAATAAAGCATTTTCCTAAAGTAGCTTTAAAATTAGAGCAAATTGAAGTGACAGTGCTAGAAAAGACTGGTATATGTTGTGTTCCATGGAGAAAAAAAAAAAAAAAAAAACTTGTGATGTGAGGCTCCATCAGGGTCCCATCTATCTTCAGCAGCCAGGGGTGTGAGTGTTAACAGGTGTAAAACAAGAATAATGTTTAGATATATTTAGAGTTACAGTATATGATTTGTGAACATAACTATAACAAGGAGGTTTTATTTAATGTTAATTATTCATTAGTCCTATATCATTCATTCATTCATTATCTCCCGCTTTATCCTCTATTAGGGTCGCGGTGGGGTTCCCCATGCCCATCCAGGGGAGAACGTTTCGGGCGCTGGGCTGATACACCCAATCCATCGCTGGGCACACACTCACTCACACACACTCTATATGGGGCAATTTGGAGAATTCAATTGACTTGATCCATGTTTTTGGACTGTGGGAGGAAACCGGAGAACCCGGAGGAAACCCACGCGGACACGGGGAGAACATGGAAACTCCACCCGGGAATCCCTAGTGCTGAGAGGCGAACGTGCTGACCACTAAGCCACCGTGCTGCCCCTCAAGGTCAATTAAATTCTCCAAATTGCCCCATATAGAGGGTGTATGTGTGCGTGTCTGTGTGAGTGAGTGTGTGTCCAGCGATAGATTGGCGCCCTGTCCTGGGTGTCCACGTGGGTTTCCTCCAGGTTCTCCGGTTTCCTCCCACAGTCCAAAAACATGGATCAAGTCAATTGAGTTCTCCAAATTGCCCCATGTATAGTGTGTCCGAAACACAGCATCCGAAACGTTCTCCCCTGGATGGGCATGAGGACCTTAATAGAGGATAAGGATAAAGGATGGAACCTCACACAGAACTTGGACTGCAGACAGCTTCATTCCTGTGAGGATGGAACTGGGCTGAACGATCTGAAGCTCGGTCTCTCCGCCTCCGTTAGAAAAGCCGCTTGCAGTTGGACACTGTTTACATCCATTACAGATTCAACACGTTTCTACAGCTTTAAATAGTCCTTCAGACGAATTCCTCTCACATTTACAGCAAAAGGACTTATTCGGCGTGAGGAATACCTGGAGCCGGAGTATGGATAGTTTACTCGTGGTGACATTTAGAAGACATATAAACTGATTTATAACTTTTTCTTTTGTTATAGTTTTTGTTTTGTATCTCTTTTTCCTTTTTTAAATTGCTTTTCCACCACCTCTACTAGAACAGACGATGCCGGGGCTGATATTGATCGTCTTTGTGCTGAGCGTCGGGAGTTCCATCCTCGCCGAACCCAAGTTCAAGCCGTGTCCGGAGCGCTGTGACGTCAGCGTGTGTCCGAGCCCGAGCTGCCCGAGCGGCTACGTGCCCGACCGCTGCGGCTGCTGCCTCGTGTGTGCGCGAGCCGAGGGGCAATCGTGCGGCCGTGCGTACGACCTGCCCTGCGGGGACGCGCTGGAGTGTAAACACCCGGCGGGCAAGCGCCTCAGCAAAGGAGTCTGCCAGTGCCGCTACAGTGCCAAGATATGCGCGAGTGACGGCAAGACCTATGCCAACGTGTGCCAACTGAAGGCTGCCAGCCGCAAAGCCCTGCAGCAGGGTCTGCCCGGGGTGAGCACCGTGCACAAAGGGCCGTGTGAGGTTAGCCGAGGTAAGATATTGCCCCACCAAACATACTTCCATCCATCCATCCATTATCTCCCGCTTTATCCTCTATTAGGGTCGCGGGGGGGGTTCCCCATGCCCATCCAGGGGAGAACGTCTCAGGCGCTGGGCAGATAGACCCAGGACAGGGCGCCAATCCATCGCTGGGCACACATTCACTCACACAGACACACTCTATATGGGGCAATTTGGAGAATTCAATTGACTTGATCCATGTTTTTGGACTGTGGGAGGAAACCGGAGAACCCGGAGGAAACCCACGCGGACACGGGGAGAACATGGAAACTCATTCATTCATTCATTATCTTCCGCTTTATCCTCTATTAGGGTCCCGGGGGGTTCCCCATGCCCACTCAGGGGAGAACGTTTCGGGCGCTGGGCAGATAGACCCAGGACAGGGCGCCAATCTATCGCTGGGCACACACTCACTCACACAGACACACTCTATATGGGGCAATTTGGAGAATTCAACTGACCTTGATGCATGTTTTTGGGCTGTGGGAGGAAACCCATGCGGACACCGGGAGAACATGGAAACTCATTCCAGATTGGTTCGAATCCAGATTGGGATTGGAACCGGAAAGATTAGACATTATTCATTCATTCATTATCTCCCGCTTTATCCTCTATTAGGGTCCCGGGGGTTCCCCATGCCCACCAGGGGAGAACGTTTCGGGCGCTGGGCAGATAGACCCAGGACAGGGCGCCAATATATCGCTGGGCACACACTCACTCACACAGACACACTCTATATGGGGCAATTTGGAGAATTCAACTGACCTTGATCCATGTTTTTGGACTGTGGGAGGAAACCGGAGAACCCGGAGGAAGCCCACGCAGACACGGGGAGAACATGGAAACTCCACCCAGATGAGGATTATATATATATAAATTGTTCAAGAGTTTTGAGTTTCCTTTTTTTCTGCCCAGTGATTGTAGTATTGTAGTATAGATTACAACACCCCCACAACCCCACTTAGTTATGTGTCTCAATAAATTATTAATTATTAATTATTAAAAGTATAATTGGATTAATGAAGAGCATAGTAAAACCCCTCTAGTGGCAAATCCAAAGTCAATTTTAGTCCAATCAGCAATATGGACATGACATACACAGAATTAAAATTCCATTAATAAAACATTAAATAAACCCTAAGCTTAAGTTTGATAAAAGGTACAAAAGGTGCAACTTGTGTTTTTTGGAGTTATTTTTTAGGACAGTGTAGTTTCCGAACAGGTCAAGATTTAGTAGAAATCAGGAAGACTCCTATAATATGACATTTGGAAGTGAGGATACTTTGTGATAAAATGCACTTTTGCTGACCACGCAAAAATTATTAGCGCACCCCTGTATAGAACCTACAGTAACTTTAATGATATCCCATTTAAAGTTGTCCCACAACATTTTGGAGTATGTCTTTTTAAAATATGTGGAATTTAGCAACAATTATACAGATATTTTCTTAAGAAGTATGACTGATCATATAAGACTGTGTCTAAACTTATGCAGTCAATAGTTAGCTTAATAGCTGCTTTTTAGTTCCACCATTACATGTTTCAGCTGTAAATGTATGATGGGGTAATCATGGTAAACATTCATTCATTCATTCATTATCTTCCGCTTTATCCCAGGACAGGGTGCCAATCTATCGCTGGACACACACTCACTCACACAGACACACTCTATATAGGGCAATTTGGAGAACTCAATTGACTTGATCCATGTTTTTGGACTGTGGGAGGAAACCGGAGAACCTGGAGGAAACCCACGCGGACACGGGGAGAACATGAAAACTCCATCCAGATTGGGATTCGAACCGGGAATCCCTAGTGCTGAGAGGCGAACGTGCTAACCACTAAACCACCGTGCCGCCCGCTCTAAATATTATATAATTAAATATATATCACAGAGTTCTTATCTATGTCACTTGGATGTCAAGTCAACATCTGACCACTAAGCCACCGTGCCGCCGATAAATAAATTAATATTATTTAATTATTCATTCATTATCTTCCGCTTTATCCTCTATTAGGGTCGCGCTGGGGTTCCCCATGCCCATCCAGGGAAGAACGTCTCGGGCGCTGGGCAGATACACCCAGGACAGGGCGCCAATCCATCGCTGGGCACACAATCACTCACACAGACACACTCTATATGGGGCAATTTTGAGAATTCAATTGACTTGATCTATGTTTTTGGACTGTGGGAGGAAACCGGAGAACCCGGAGGAAACCCACGCAGACACAGGGAGAACATGGAAACTCCACCCAGATGGGGATTCAAACCGGGAATCCCTAGCGCTGAGAGGCGAATGTACTAGCCACTAAGCCACCATGTTATAATTTATAATTTATTTACTTTATAGATTCGGTTACGCTATGTGCTAAGTTCAACAAGAGAGGCAAACAATAAAGAAAGGAATGGAGTCAGTCTGGATTTTTTGCTGTCTTGTACATATTAAATTATGTAGCAGATGATGCAGTGGTTAAGGCTTTTGCCTCCCTGCAAGAGGTTCCTGGGTTCGATTCCTGGTTAGAGTGAACGGAGAACATTTCTTATGGAGCAACATATCCTCCCTCTTCACCCCCACATTAAAAAAACTCTGAGGTACATTGGATATGCCATATTTTGCCTATAATTGTACTGATTGTAACAATTGCTGTTGGGAAATTGCCAATAAAGGTGGTAGCAGCTAGAATATTTTGGACTTGGTTTTTAAGATCAAGAGATGAAAAGATTTCATATGAATTTTTTAAACATGTGACATGATAAGTAAATTAAAAGTAAATTTGCTGCAACAATAATACATTTGGTCATTGAACATTTGGTCATATGTATGTCTATGTATATATGCTTGGCAAATATATTATGTATTTTTTCCTGATTTTTAAACTCACTGTGTAACAACAGATAAGCCACAGTCTCTGATTTTACATCGACAATGAGGTGGATGTGTCTAATAGGGAGTATAGTAACTGCACTAAAACAGCACCACCACGTCTGTGTCATTTGAGTGCTAAAAATAATCCACCACCCAAATATTATCTACTCTCTGGTGGTCCTGAGGGGATCCTGATCATTAAAGATCATAGTAAAGAAGACTGATAAAGCATGTTGGGAAACACATGGACTATAGTCTGTAATTGTGGAACTATATGGTAAATGGTGTGTGTGTACATATATATTATTTTCTGATACTGATATCCAAATGATATATTATTTAGGCTGCTTCAAACAGCTGAGAGCAGCACTTTGTGGTTTTATCTGAACTGCCCTGTATTTTAGTCCATATATGTTCCAACCGACAAGTGGTTAGATGGTTGGGGGTTTAACTGGGGTTTAGCTGTGTCTCCAGGCAGTCTGGTTGTTCATGGACTTCATAGCCTGTCAACATATCAAACATTCGATGAGACGCATGTGACTAAGATCTTACATTTTCCACCTCATCTGCTGTATTACACTCAGACCTCCGTCTCTCATGCGAGCATTAAAAAAGAGGTTCCTGCAGCTGTATATGTCCATTCCATTGCATTTGGTAAAGCCCTCAGTAACTTCTTATTTGTTTTCCTTTTCTTCTCCCAACCCCACAACCCCACGACCCATCCATTCACCAGAATTAATAGCCTCTGTGGCCTTTTAAAACAACATTTCTTTGCCATTAACCTTGACCTTGCAGGTGGCTGCTTCATTGTATGAGGAGACATTTAGGAAACAAATGGCCATTGTTGTATTCTGACCAGACATGTCTTCCTTAAGGATTTAGAGTGGAAGGTAAACTGTTACAACCACCTTCCACAAAAGTGCAAGCTTTTATCACTTAAGAAATCTTATTAAAGTGCCTTTAGGAAAGGGAGGTTGGTCAGACAGGAAGTGGGAAGCATGAATTTGATTGTCACTGTTAAGCCCAGATGAAAAAATAGCCAGAGCAATGACCCAGAATCAACTTCCTGTACAACTGATGGAAATCTGTAAAAATACAAGTTGGAAATTTTGGAAGAAGCCTATTTTATCAGTCTAGACATAAATGCTGGAAATTGTTTGGACAATTAAATATGGAATATAAAGCAGTTTTTATATATATATATATATATATATATATATATATATATATATATATATATATATATATATATATATATATATATATATATATGTATATATATATATATATATATATATATATATATATATATATATATATATATATATATATATATATCCATTATCTTTCGCTTTATCCTCTATTAGGGTCGCGGGGGGGTTCCCCATGCCCATCCAGGGGAGAACATCTCGGGCGCTGGGCAGAAAGACCCAGGACAGGGCGCCAATCTATCGCTGGGCACACACTCACTCACACAAACACACTGTATATGGGGCAATTTGGAGTTTTTAAATATATACAGTATATATATATGGGCGGCACGGTGGCTTAGTGGTTAGCACATTCGCCTCTCAGCACTAGGGATTCCCGGTTCGAATCCCCATCTGGGTGGAGTTTTCATGTTCTCCCCGTGTCCACGTGGGTTTCCTCCAGGTTCTCCGGTTTCCTCCCACAGTCCAAAAACATGGATTAAATCAATTGAATTCTCAAAAATTGCCCCATATAGAGTGTGTATGAGTGAGTGAGTGTGTGCCCAGCGATGGATTGGGGCCCTGTCCTGGGTCTATCTGCCCAGCGCCCGAGACGTTCTCCCCTGGATGGGCATGGGGAACCCCACCGCGACCCTAATGGAGGATAAAGCGGGTGATAATGAATGAATGAATATATATATAGTATAGTATATATATAGTATAGTGTATATATATATATATATATATATATATATATATATATATATATATATATATATATGTGTGTGTGTGTGTGTGTGTGTGTGTGCGTGCGTGTGTGTGTGTGTGTGTGTGTGCGTGCGTGCGTGTGTGTGTGTGTGTACAAAGTTAATACTAATATAGATCTACTTAACACATTTTTTTATGATTGATTTTTGTAGTTTTACAGTTACAGTCTGTGGTCCATCTGTTTCTCTTCATATATACAGCATCCTGTAGACAGCATCCAATGGGCACTAACAATTAATTAGAGGGTTAATTACACACACAAACAGTGCAGAGACAAATGAGCTGTTGTTTCTGATTATACATCTACAAGGTGATGCTATAAGATAGCTGTGCATGTCAGAGTGCACAGTGAGTGAACATCATATTTTGAATCCCTGTGGTGTTTTATTTCATTAAACCACCGAAACACACTCACATGCCACCACCATGTCTGTCACTGCAGTACTGAGACTAATAACACTTGCTCTGCGATGGCCCTATGGGAGATCCTATCCTATCATCCTATATATTTTTAAGGCTAAAATAGATAACGGACATAAAGACACAAAAAAGACACAGCACTAACATACAGACAAGAAAAAACATCCATCCATCCATTATCTTCTACTTTATTCTCTGCTAGGGTCTCGGGGGGGTTCCCCATGCCCATCCAGGGGAGAAGGGTTCGGGCGCTGGGAAAATACACCCAGGACAGGGCGCCAGTCTATTGCTGGGCACACACTCACTCACACACACACACTCTATATGGGGTAATTTGGAGAATTGACCTTAATCCATGTTTTTGGACTGTGGGAGGAAACCGGAGAACCCGGAGGAAACCCACACGGACAGAGGGAGAACATGGAAACTCCACCCAGATTAGGATTCGAACCGGGAATCCCTAACGTTGAGAGGGAAATGTGCTAACCACTAAGGCACCGTGCCGCCCGAAAAAAGCATTATCTGAGATTTTTTGTTGTTACAGTTTCCAAACGCAGCTCCAGATTGTATGCATCAACAGACTCCCAGCTGTCTAAGATCAATGTCATCTTATCACTTCACCTCTTTTTCTTAAAACAACCATTATAAGATACATGTTCCTTGTAATCATAACAGTGTCTGGTTAAATGATGATCTAAGATATACAAATGTTTACTGTTTTTGGAAAGTACTAGAAATACAATACTAAAAAGGAACTCTAAAGTTTCTTTACCTTTTATCTTTCCTGCTAGCCGGCACACACACCAGGGGCTGTTAATTGTGAAATTTCATTAAGCAATCTTTTTTAGGCTGATAATTCATTTCTAGCATTTGCATCTGGGCTCTTTGACCCACATTTTGTTCCACTGACAACAAACCCAATGAACCCATACTTTCTGTTGGGCAACATGCCCATAAATAAGCCCTTTTGAAATAAATACAAAACGAGTGCTAACAAATTTTTCCAATTCTTGTATGTCTCTATAGTAGAAACAAACCCGCTGAGCTAAATGTTTGTGACAGAAGGAAAAGAACCTTCTGCACTTGAAGCATTTCCTTATATAGTTATTAGGAGCGGGCGGCACGGTGGCTTAGTGGTTAGCACGTTCTCCTATCAGCACTAGGGATTCCCGGTTCGAATCCCCATCCGGGTGGAGTTTCCATGTTCTCCCCGTGTCCGTGTGGGTTTCCTCAGGGTTCTCCGGTTTCCTCCCACAGTCCAAAAACATGGATCAAGTCAATTGAGTTCTCCAAATTCCCCCATATAGAGTGTGTCTGTGTGAGTGAGTGTGTGCCCAGTGATGGATTGGCGCCCTGTCCTGGGTGTATCTGCCCAGCGCCCGAAACGTTCTGCCCTGGATGGGCATGGGGAACCCCCCGCGACCCTAATAGAGGATAAAGCGGAAGATAATGAATGAATGAATGAATGAGTTATTAGGAGCTGCAATGCAACATTCAATACTGCAGTACACTGTGCACTCATACATAAAAACTCAACCCTGAACATTATAAGTATTAGGATTTCTATTCTCGCCATCATTGTTAAAAATGTGTCATCAGCTGTACCACTAATGTCTAGTCTAACTGTGAAACCATCCTGGAAAGTGGCGAGTCAAAGGAAACAGTTTGTACAGTTTATGGAATCTTTTATACCACATTAAATAGTTAGTATGTGGCTGTCTGCTATAGTTTGGGTAAGGGTTTTGTGTCTGTAATAGTGTGACCTTAAAAAAGACACTATGCTGCTGGAAAAAACTCTGCCTAACTTTACCACCATAGCAAAAAGATCTTAACTCTGCAGTTCCTCTTGGGCCATGTTTAAATGATATAGTTAGCCTGGAATGTGGTATTTTAAAAGTCCACTGACTGATGTGATTAATGATAAACAACTGTGTGAGTTACTGCACAGCTACTATAAATTTATTGAGCAACCTATAATTTATTCTTTGGCCAAAGTTTGAAGGGTCCATTTCTCTTGTTTTATGCTACAGAATAGCAACACCACATCCAAAAAGTAGTCCAAACCTGTCTGCACTGCATCACTGTGTGTGCTTGGCTTATGAAATGTAAACCACTTAAGCTCTGCTGAAGTTAGAGTGTACATGATGCATATTTATGCTCTACATATTCATCCATCCATTATCTTCCGCTTCATTGTCTATTAGGGTCGCGGGGGGGTTCCCCATGCCCCTCCAGGGGAGAACATCTCGGGAGCTGGGCAGATACACCAAGCACAGGGCACCAATCCATCGCTGGGCACACACTCATTCACTCACACAGACACACTCTATATGGGGCAATTTTTTTGGAGAACTCAATTGACTTGATCCATGTTTTTCGACTGTGGGAGGAAACCGTAGAACCCGGAGGAAACCCACGCGGACATGCGGAGAACATGGAAATTCCACCCAGATTGGGATTCGAACCGGGAATCCCTAGTGCTGAGAGGCAAACGTGCTAACCACTAAGCCACCGTGCCGCCCGCTCTAAATATTCATTCATCCATTCATTATCTCCCGCTTTATCCTCTATTAGGGTCGCGGTGGGGTTCCCCAAGCCCATCCAGGGGAGAACGTCTCGGGCGCTGGGCAATCCAATCCATCGCTGGGTACACACTCACACACTCAAACACACTCTATATGGGGCAATTTAGAGAACGCTCTAAATTAAAGGTGAGCTGCAATATTCGCTGATTCGACGATTCGATTCGGAGAACCGTAGTCGACTATGAACCTCATAGTCGAATGTACCATTTTGACCACATGGGGGTGCCCATGGCTGCTGCTAAGCATTAGTTTTTACATGAAATGTCTTTGTTTTCGTTATATATATATAGCCTTTTGTCAAATAAAATCATCCTAATTTTTAGGTTTTTAGTTTTTTTTTAGGTTTTTCCTTTGAAGTGGAAAAACAAGTAAAATATAAAAAAAAATCTTTTTAAAAAACCACGCTTATAGCGCCATCTTGTGGTGAAATTTTAACTGATTCGACTATCAGTCGACTATAGGGAAAATCTGACGAATCAGATTCGACTATGAAAATCCTTAGTTGAATACACCCCTACTCTAAATATTATATAATTAAATATATATCACTGAGTTCTTATCTATGTCACTTGGTTGTAGTCAACATCTGCCACTACAATCTTAAAGTAAAAGTGTTTGTATGTTTTTGAGGGACATGATGGGTAGTTGACCAAGCCAAGCAGGAAACACTGAAAATAACATCGCCTAATTACTGTCTTTACACACCCAGGATACTGATGCCTATATGTATACACACATACACTGGTAAAAAAAACACTTCCTAACCTCCTGCTGATTTTAGGTGGAATTACAGAGAAGCAGTTTCTGTGTGTGCAAAAATAATTTCAGACAGTTTTGGCCTCGGGTCTGTAAATAAAAATCATTTTAGTTAATGACAGCTGGTTTACTGACTTTGTCATTAAGTGCTATACGTGTTTCAGGAGTGTAAAGTAACTGGATATTATTTTTTATTTGATTTTTTATAGTCATGCTATTAAAACAACCCAACTATATATGTTAATTAACATGAGAAATTCTTCCTGCCAGTATAGGTCCCACACACCCCAACAGTCCAAGGTACAAATTCAACTTCATTGCTGATGTGGTGGAGAAGATTGCCCCAGCTGTGGTTCATGTGGAGCTCTTCCTCAGGCAAGATCTGCTTTTGATTTACAAATAAACACTGCTTTTCTTACACTAAAATCTGGGTCATGCCCTTAGTTCAGGTCAGTTTTCCAAACTTACCACGATTGAAAGTGTTTTAAATTAGTGTCTTCGTAGAATATTCCCTGGCCTTTATTTTAAGTGATTATATTATGAATTATCTTGGTTTACAAGTCATTTTTCTGTCTTTTATAAACAGTCGTATAAGCATTACATTATTCAAAACTCATTTCTTGAGAATTTAGGACTTGTTACAAATACAATAAAAACTAAAAGCCTCAAATAATTACAAGGTTTGAACTTTAATGTAATTACATATAAAAGATTTTAATGACAAACTTAATTTATTTGTTTGATATAAACAAAATGTGTCATTTAAGATGGTCCAAAAGACAGGGCAAATGTGTTCTGTGGTCTGACGAGTCGGCTGCTGGCGTCATGCCCTTCTTCTTCTTCCTGCCCTGTCTATCATTACAGGGCAGTGGCTTCATTCTGCACAAATTACAACAGCATGGCTTCATAGACATAGAGTATGTATGCTTCATTTCCAAGTCTGCAGTTCAGATCAGCTCCTACTTAAAACATGTGCTGCATCATAAAGAAAGATGTACAGCAAGAATAAAAAAAACAACAAATGTTTTCTTCAAATCAAATCAAATCAAATCAAGTTTATTTGTAACATGTGTAGTTATACACGGTACAGCCTGCAGTGAAATTCTTTTCCGACATCTCTACAGTAAGTAAAAATATGGAATACAAAATAGCAAAAAATAAAATAAAATAAAATATATATTTACACGGTGGCTTAGTGGTTAGCACATTCGCCTCTCAGTGCTAGGGATTCCCGGTTTGAATCCCCATCTGGGTGGAGTTTTCATGTTCTCCCCGTGTCTTCCCCATGTCTTCATGGGTTTCCTCTGGGTTCTCTGGTTTCCTCCCACAGTCCAAAAACATGGATTAAGTCTATTGAATTCTCCAAATTGCCCCATATAGAGTGTGTTTGTGTGTGTGAGTGTTTGCCCAGTGATAGATTGGCGCCCTGTCCAAGGTGTATCTGCCCAGCGCCCGAAACGTTCTCCCCTGGATGGGCATGGGGAATAATAGCGGATCAAGCGGAGGATAATGGATGGATGGATATATTTACAATGTGCAAGTTAAAAGTTGAAAAAGAGAAACTGTACAAATATGGCACTGTACAGATATAAACAAAAAAATGTTTTTATAACTTATAATTAAATTATATTATAAATATGCTTAATAAATATATTGTACTAAATATTAATAAACTAAAAATACTTAATAAATATGTGTATGTAAGTGTAACTAATTCAGTGCAGGGTTAAAAAAATTATTTGTAATTAGATTTCATTTTTATTGCCGTGACCCAACTTTTCTGGAAATATATCTAAAAGCTAAGCTACACTGCCATATAATAACAGCTACTATTAACAGCTGTTTTTTAAACAGTATTATTTCTGCATCGAACAGATTTGTGCATATGCAGTGATTAAATATGAACACTTATCCGATATACACTAGGTGGTCTTGCTCACACACTTGTTGACGGAGACCACGAGTCACGTTAAATAATTTCCACATGATGAAGTGAAAATGTGAAAGAGCCAGGGGATTGCAGATATTTTACATGTATAACTATGAGCACAGCTGTCCAAGGGCAGCTACTGCATGTCAGAGGTACAGGGATGTGCACAGCTGTTACTAACAGATGATCTGTGGACACAAAGCAGGCATAACGTTAACATTCTCGTTGACAAGCAGACAGGCTCCTTTCAACCAAACACTATATCACTGACAACATTCATTCATTCATTCATAATCTCCCGCTTTATCCTCTATTAGGGTCGCGGTGGGGTTCCCCATGCCCATCCAGGGGAGAACGCTTCGGGCGCTGGGCAGATACACCCAGGACAGGGCGCCAATCCATCGCTGGGCACACACACAGACACACTTTATATGGGGCAATTTGGGGAATTCAATTGACTTGATCCATGTTTTTGGACTGTGGGAGGAAACCGGAGAACCCGGAGGAAACCCACGCGGACACGGGGAGAACATGGAAACGGGAATCCCTAGCGCTGAGAGGCGAACGTGCTAACCACTAAGCCACCGTGCCGCTTCACTGACAACATTCATTCATTCATTATCTCCCGCTTTATCCTCTATTAGGGTCGCGGTGGGGTTCCCCATGCCCATCCAGGGGAGAACGGTTCGGGCGCTGGGCAGATAGACCCAGGACAGGGCGCCAATCCATCGCTGGGCACACACTCACTCACACAGACACACTCTATATGGGGCAATTTTTTGAGAATTCAATTGACTTCCATGTTGAATCCATGTTTTTGGACTGTGGGAGGAAACCGGAGAACCCGGAGGAAACCCACGCGGACACGGGGAGAACATGGAAACTCCACCCAGATGGGGATTCGAACTGGGAACCCCTAGCGCTGAGAGGCGAACGTGCTAACCACTAAGCCACCGTGCCGCCCCACTGAAAACATAAATCATAAATTATTTTTGTGAGATTAGGTTTTGTATGTATTATTTCAATTTGGCAATAGGCAAAATTATGATGGGCATATGTAATATTTTAAATATATAAAGCTAAATGCATTTTGTATATATTTAAAATTGTGCAAAACTTATTTTTGACCACTTATTTTAAAATGCTTTTGATTTTTAACCTATAGTCATCCACTCTTTGGCCGGACGGTACCGCTGTCGAGTGGCTCAGGATTTGTTATGTCAGAGACTGGGCTGATTGTGACAAATGCCCATGTCGTATCTACCAACACACCTGTATCAGGTCGCCAGCAGCTTAAAGTGCAGATGCATGATGGAAACTTATATGATGCCACCATCAAGGACATCGATAAGAAGTCTGACATTGCAACCATCAAAATCAATCCCCAGGTAAAGCTCAATCTGCTCTGATTTGATCTTTTAATGTTTTATGTATTGGGGGTTGTATCGTGCTGGAAGATCAACATCATCTAATTTGTTTATTCTCTTCACATTACATTTTCATTACATAAATGTTGCATCACTATTTCGATCATGACCAAGCAGGTTATCCTGATGTTGTATATTGCCCTGCCATGCTTTATAGTGCGATTGGTGGATTTCATGATTCCATGTGATTTGCTGTTTTTTTTCCAAAAAAGGTGCAGTTCTCTTAAAAGGTCTCGATCTCTTGTGTAAAAAATATTCATAAAAATTCTGCCACAATGACATTAAAGTGTTTTTTAGACATAGTAATCATGCTTAAACCTATATTATTAGTTAGTCAATAGTAATTCATTCATTCATTCATTATCTCCCGCTTTATCCTCTATTAGGGTCATGGTGGGGTTCTCCATGCCCATCCAGGGGAGAACGCTTCGGGCGCTGGGCAGATAGACCCAGGACAGGGCGCCAATCCATCGCTGGGCACACACTCACTCACACAGACACACTCTATATGGGGCAATTTGGAGAACTCAATTGATTTGATCCATGTTTTTGGACTGTGGGATGAAACCGGAGAACCCGGAGGAAACCCACACAGACACGGGGAGAACATGGAAACTCCACCCAGATGGGGATTCGAACCGGGAATCCCTAGCGCTGAGAGGCGAACGTGCTAACCACTAAGCCACCGTGCCGCCTCAATGGTAATTTTGTCTGTAATTTCTTTTCCTTTATTTAGAAAAAACTAAAGGTCCTTTTGCTAGGCCACTCTGCTGACCTACGACCTGGGGAGTTTGTTGTTGCCATCGGAAGTCCATTCGCTTTGCAAAACACAGTGACCACTGGCATTGTCAGCACAGCTCAAAGAGATGGCAAAGAGCTGGGTATCCGAGACTCTGACATGGATTATATACAGACTGACGCCATAATCAATGTGAGTTAAATACTGACTAAAAATACTATACTAATATTAAAAATACAACAGAGGTAATTTATTTCTATTTCAAAGTCTTTTTTGTAACATTTTCTTTTATCTGTTTCTTTCTAGTATGGGAATTCAGGTGGCCCGCTTGTTAACCTGGTATGTATTTACCAAAAGTTTGGACTGTCCATTTGCTAACATTCGGATACTTACTAAAACATTTAATAAATAAATAATATTAAATATTAAATAATAAATCATTTAAATAAGAATATATGATTTGTTTATTATCTTAAACCTTTATTGAACTGGCCAAATGAGAATAAAGAATTTATTTCTAAAACTTTTCTTAACACTATTGTTGATTTTAGATATAAACAAATTTGGTTTTGCCCGACATACAATAAAAAAATCAAGACAAGCTTTATTGCTCAATGTCATTGCCATTGTAAAACATTTAGGTTTAAGGTATCATGACGGGGTGAAAAGGAGAAACTTTTAAAAGCTCAGTCTTTGTAAGCAAACATGGCTTGTGACAGTCTTTATAAGAGAATTGTCTAAATATTTAAAGAGACCATTAATCAGTTCAAGATTGTAGAAAAATTAGGTCATTTACCATCTACTGCTAACGTTTCAGTGACAGAAAAAAAGTCTGTCTGTGTATGGCTGGAGACCTCAAGCCCTATAACCCATTGCATGAGAAATCGTCATGCTACTTTGATAAGGATATAGTAAAAACACTGTCTAAATAAAGGTCATGCTTTAAGAAAGGAGCTATTTTAAGCAAAGAGTAAGCTATATACTTATCCACTGCATAACCTCTGCATATTCTCTGAGCCTCAGCTCACCTCAGATGGTCCACGAGACAGTGGAAACATGTGCTGTGGTCAGATGAGTTCACATTTTAGCTTGTTTTTGGGAAAACAGATGTTTAGTATAGGTGCAAAAGCCATGGTTTTGTGGTGCATCACTGGAGAGAAATGTGCTGGTATTCTTTTCTAGGAAACCTAGTTATTGAAGCAGGACAACATCAGACCTCATTTTGCACATGCTAAAAAAGCATGGTTTATATAAAAAGATTTGTGCTTGACTGCTCAACCTGTAGACAAGATCTGTTTCCTGTGGAAAATGTATGAGGAATTAACAAGAGGAAAAAAAAGGCAGTGAGAACCAGTGACATTTCAGCTGCTAAACATGCATATTAAAAAATAAAAGAAATACAAAATACGATTTTCTGTTCAAAAATCATTAAAAAGTATAATTCCTTAAAACTACTGTATAAAGGTAATTTTGTCTTTGCCAAAATGTACTGCAGGCATCAAATCCTCATTCATTCATTCATTATCTTCCTCATTATCCTCTATTAAGGTCGCGGTGGGGTTCCCCATGCCCATCCAGGGGAGAACGTCTCAGGCGCTGGGCAGATACAGCCAGGACAGGGTGCCAATCTATCGCTGGGCACACACTCACTCATACAGACACACTCTACATGGGGCAATTTTTGAAAATTCAATTAACTTGATCCATGTTTTTGGACTGTGGGAGGAAACCGGAGTACCCGGAGGAAACCCACGCAGACACGGGGAGAACATGGAGACTCCACCCAGATGGGGATTCGAACAATCCCTAGCGGAGAGGCGAACGTGCTAACCACTAAGACACCGGGGGCACCATTCAATTCAATTATCTTGATCCTTCATGTTTTTCCCCTTGCCCATGGGACACCCAGGACAGGGCGCCAATCTATCGCTGGGCACACACTCACTCACACACACACACTCTACCCTTGGAGTGAAAACCCCCGGAGGAAACCCACGCAGACACGGGGAGAACATGGAGACTCCACCCAGATGGGGATTCGAATCGGGAATCCCTAGCGCTGAGAGGCGAACGTGCTAACCACTAAACCACCGTGCCACCCCAAATTCTCAATTAATTCACATTATTCATTCATTCATTCATTCATTCATTCATTCATTATCTTCTGCTTTATCCTTCACTGGGGTCACGGGGGGGTTCCCCAAGCCTATCCAGGGGAGAACATCTCAGGCGCTGGGCAGATACACCCAGGACAGGGCGCCAATCTATTGCTGGGCACACACTCACTCACACAGACACACTCTATATGGGGCAATTCAGTTGACTTGATCCATGTTTTTGGACTGTTGGAGGAAACTGGAGAACCCGGAGGAAACCCACGCAGACACGGGGAGAACATGGAAACTCCACCCAGATGGGGATTCGAACCGGGAATCCCTAGCGCTGAGAGGAGAACGTGCTAACCACTAAGCCACCGTGCCGCCCTAGTTCATATCAATAAAATACAATTAAATTTGTTAAGAAAAACATTATTGTACATTTGTCAGTTTAATAAATATTAGTACTTGTTTACTAATATTTTATTACTAACTTTATTATGAAAATAATGGTACACCGTTATTAACTTCAGCTATTCAGTGTAGAAATGCACCCTTATTGGAACCTGCATGATCACTATTACTGAGGCATGAGTAGGTTGTATATCTGTAAAAAACCTAATCCTGTAGTTACAGTACAATGATGTCCACACTGTTTACATGATATCAGTTATAATGGGCGAGGGGGGCAAATTCGATGTGAAAACATTGCATGTGTCTACACATTGAAAGCCCTTAAGTTAGAGTATTATAATGCACATATGACCTGTTTTAGTTTTTATTAAGTTTTATTAAGTTCTATTATTAGATTTACCAGTTTTGAAGCATGTTGCATATCATTTTGATGCTGCATTAAAGTTTACTCTAGGGGCAGCACGGTGGCTTAGTGATTAGCATGTTCTCCTCTCAACGCTTGGGATTCCCGGTTCGAATCCCCATCTGGGTGGAGTTTCCATGTTCTCCCCGTGTCCGCGTGGGTTTCCTCCGGGTTCTCCGGTTTCCTCCCACAGTCCAAAAACATGGATCAAGTCAACTGAATTCTCAAAAATTGCCCCATATAGAGTGTGTTTGTATGAGTGAGTGTGTGCCCAACGATAGATTGGCACCCTGTCCTGGGTCTATCTGCCCAGTGCCCGAAACCTTCTCCCCTGGATGGGCATGGGGAACACCCCCTCGCCCCCGCGACCCTAATATAGGATAAAGCGGGAGATAATGGATGGATGGATTAAAGTTTACTCTAGCAGTTGTTTTTACCATTATAGTAATATTTACTATATAAATAATTGTGACTACTAAAGATTTTGTAATTAAAATACACGTTTGCACTTAGGATGGAGAAGTGATTGGAATTAACACTCTGAAGGTGGCAGCAGGAATCTCCTTTGCCATTCCTTCAGACAGGATAACCCGTTTCCTTAACGACTCGATGGGAAAGCAGAGCAAAGGTATTGATATCATTATTATTATGATTGACAGATGTTTATCATTCATGCATTTCTGAGTGTTTTCACTGAAGGCTTGATTGTTTTCATATTTCAGAAGTCCGATCGCTGAAGAAGCGTTTTATCGGAATCCGTATGCTCACTATTACAGAAGCGTGAGTAGATTTAATATCTGACGAAACCAGTGGATGTAGTACGATGATATCCTCTACTGTTCAGACGTTTTACTTAAATAAGATCAGTTATGATGTAGGAATGCAGCACGGTGGCTTAGTGGTTAGCACGTTCGCCTCTCAGCACTAACTGCCTGGCCACTCAAGGGTCCTCCCTAGGTTTCTTCGTTAAATAACAACATAAGAGTTTTTTCTTGCCACTGTCGCTTCGGCTTGCTCTTTGGGGGTTTAAAGGCTTTTCATTCTGTAAAGCTGCTTTGTGACGATGTACTGTTGTAAAAAGCGCTATATAAATAAATCACTTGAACTAGGGATTCCCGGTTCGAATCCCAATCTGGGTGGAGTTTCCATGTTCTCCCCGTGTCCACGTGGGTTTCCTCCGGGTTCTCCGGTTTCCTCCACCAGTCCAAAAACATGGATCAAGGTCAATTGAATTCTCCAAATTGACCCATATAGAGTGTGTGTGTGAGTGAGTGTGTGCCCAGCGATAGATTGGCGTCCTGTCCTGGGTCTGTCTGCCCAGCGCCCGAGACGTTCTCCCCTGGATGGACACCCCCCCCCTGACCCTACTAGAGGATAAAGCAGAAGATAATGGATGGATGATGTGGGAATGTTTAAAAAAACCTGACTGAGGGTTTATTATGATGCACGTATGATGATGTACATAGAACCTATTATTTTATAAGGAGAAGTTGTCGAGTGAAAGGGCGGCAAGGTGGTTTAGTATGTCTGCCTCTCAGCGCTGGGGATACAGGTTTGAATCCCATTCTGGGTGAATGATCCATGTTCTCCCCTTGTCCCTGTGGGTTTTCTCTGGGTTCTCTCCCACAGTCCAAAAACATGGATTCAAGGTAAATGGACTGCTCTAAATTGGCCCTATATAGTGTGTGTATGTATGTGTGTGTGAGTGAGTGTGTGCCCAGCAATGGATTGTCAAGTGCCCTGTCCTGGGTGTATCTGCCCAGTGCCTGAAACGTTCTCCTTTGAACCCCCCCGCGACCCTAGTATAGGGGATAGCAAAAGATAATGGATGAATGGATGTAGAGTGAATAGATCCTTTTTTCATTCATTCATTATCTCCCGCTTTATCCACTATTAGGATCGTGGTGGGGTTCCCCATGCCCATCCAGGGGAGAACGTCTCGGGCGCTGGGCAGATACACCCAGGACAGGGCGCCAATCCATCGCTGGGCAGAGTGAACAATAGTGCAGTGGACATGTAGCTTCCAGAACAGTGATTTATTTAACACAAAGCCTTTGTTCTGTCTTTGTTTAGTCTTGTGGAGGAGCTAAAGCTGCAGAACCCAGATTTTCCTAATGTTAACAGTGGAATCTACGTTCATGAGGTGGTTCCTCAATCTCCTGCTGAAAAGTAAGAAGGCCAACCTTCACACATATAACATACATACTCACAACTTGGCGACTCAAGGTGATTACATATTTTGATGGTACGATTACTGTCTAAGAAATAATTATGATTATACAATTAATATGCCATAATTAACTTTACCAAAAAAAGTACTACATAAGGAACTACATTTCTTATGTTTGTCATTTATTTATTATACAATTAAAAAAATCCCTAGCACTGAGAGGCAAAACGTGCTAACCCTAGCCCCCGGTGCCGCTGATATACATTAAATACCAAAAAAAGTATCATTGTGTTATCAGGAAAAAACTCAAAAACAACGCAGGGCTTTGGTTGAATTTTAATGTAAATTATTCTTTATAACACAAAATATTCAATTATTTTGTTAAAATAAAATATTAATATCCATTTAAAGGAAAATAAGGTTTTGCCTGTAAGGACAAATTGAACAGACAAGTGTATCGGCATGTTCATATTTTTCTTATGAATGTGGTCATGACAATGTTACGGCGCTCACTATTACAGAAGCATGAGTAGATTTAATATCTGATGAAACCAGTAGATGCAGTACGATGATATCCTCTACTGTTCAGACATTTTGCTTACATAAGATCAGTTATGGCAGCACGGTGGCTTAGTGGTCAGCACGTTCTCCTCTCAGTGCTAGGGATTCCCGGTTCGAATCCCCATCTGGGTGGAGTTTCCATGTTCTCCCCGTGTTCGTGTGGGTTTCCTCCGGGTTCTCCGGTTTCCTCCCACAGTCCAAAAACATGGATCAAGTCAATTGAGTTCCCCAAATTGCCCCATATAGAGTGTGTCTGTGTGAGTGAGTGTGTGTCCAGCGATGGATTGGCGCCCTGTCCTGGGTGTATCTGCCCAGCGCCCGAGACGTTCTCCCCTGGATGGGCATGGGGAACCCCACCACGACCCTAATAGAGGATAAAGCGGAAGATAATGAATGAATGAATGAGTGAAGATCAGTTATGATGTGGGAATGTTTAAAAAAAAACTGACTGAGGGTTTATTATAATGCACTTATAATGATGTATATAGAACCTAAAATTTTATAAGAAAAATATGTCGAGTAAAAGGGCGGCAAGGTGGTTTAGTGCTTTAGTATGGACTGCTTTAAATTGGACCTATATAGTGTGTGTATGTATGTGTGTGTGTGTGTGTGTGTGTGTGTGTGTGTGTGTGTGTGTGTGTGTGAGAGTGAGTGAGTGCCCAGCAATGGATTGTTGTGCCACTTGGGCTAAAGTTGTGGCTATCGGCATATACATATTTTTCTTATGAATGTGGTCATGACAATGTTAAGGCGCTCCTACAATTATTCATTCATTCATTATCTCCCACTTTATCCTCTATTAGGGTCGCGGGGGGGTTCCCCATGCCCATCTAGGCGAGAACGTTTCGGGCGCTGGGCAGATAGACCCAGGACAGGGCGCCAATCCATCATTGGGCACACACTCACTCACACAGACACACTCTATATGGGGCAATTTCGGAGAACTCAATTTACTTGATCCATGTTTTTGGACTGTGGGAGGAAACCGGAGAACCCGGAGGAAACCCACACAGACACGGGGAGAACATGGAAACTCCACCCAGATGGGGATTCGAACCGGGAATCCCTAGTGCTGAGAGGAGAACATGCTAACCACTAAGCCACCGTGCCGCCCGCTCCTACAATTATTTAATTATAAAGATTTTAACTGTGATTACCTACAGTATGTCATTATCCTTTGTCATAAGTAATTAAAGTTATTTAATCACTGGCCCTCTGAACTCTTTTAATTAAGTTCATACTCAATTAATCAAACTCCTCCAGAATGTGTGGATTTGTACAGGGAACACAGACTTTTGGCCTAATTCATAAGATGGGGATTTGCTGCTTCAGACATTTAACTAAGTGTGGTCTTTATATTCATTCATTCATTCATTATCTTCCACTTTATCCTCTATTAGGGTCGCGGTGGGGTTCCCCATCCCCATCCAGGGGAGAACGTCGGGCGCTGGGCAGATAGACCCAGGACAGGGTGCCAATCTATCACTGGGCACACACTCACTCACACAAACACACTCTATATGGGGCAATTTTGGAGAATTCAATTGACCTTGATCCATGTTTTTGGACTATGGGAGGAAACCGGAGAACCCGGAGGAAACCCACGCGGACACGGGGAGAACATGGAAACTCCACCCAGATGGGGATTCGAACCGAGAATCCCTAGCGCTGAGAGGAGAACATGCTAACCATTAAGCCACCGTGCCGCCTTTATATTCTTTAATTTAGTATACAAAAAAAACATTTTGTACCAAGAAACGTGTTTATTGAGTTTATTTTATTATCATCATTTATATATCTTAACTTTACACCTTAACTCGTGTTGTTTTCTCATTTGTCAGTCGCTTTGGATAAAAGCATCTGCTAAATGTAAATGTAATTGTATTATGATAATCACAATATGGGTGTTTAAAGCGACAAAATTGTGAAGATCTGGGTCTTAAGCCTCTCAGAATAGCAGAAGCCATTGGTGCTGCAAGAATGGGGTCACTTATTTAAGTTGTGAAAAAAAACCACCATGTTCTCCCCGTGTCCACGTGGGTTTCCTCTGGGTTCTCCGGTTTCCTCCCACTGTCCAAAAACATGGATCAAGTCAATTGAATTCTCCAAATTGCCCCATATAGAGAGTGTCTGTGTGAGTGAGTGTGTGCCCAGCGATAGATTGGCACCCTGTCCTGGGTCTATCTGCCCATCGCCCGAGACGTTCTCCCCTGGATGGACATGGAGAACCCCCCCACAGCGACCCTAATAGAGGATAAAGCGGAAGATAATGAATGGATGGATGTATATTTTTTAAAAATGTAATAGAATTTTAATTCGGACAGAAGGTTACAAATTTTAAAAGGTCAAATGTCTTTAGATTATAAACCCATTTGCTAAAAACATTTGTTTTGAACTGAAATGCTGCAATGTCATCTATATTTTATCTACAGAGGTGGCATAAAGGACGGTGACATCATCGTGAAACTGAATGGTCAACCTCTATCCAACACCAGCGAGCTGAAGGACGCATTAACGGAGGACATGGCTCTACTGCTGGAGGTGCGCCGAGGCAACGACGACCTTCTATTCAACATTGAACCAGATCTCATCATGCAGTGACCGCATTTCATCTACAGTCATCATCTGACAAACAGGGACCATGCAATAAGGAACACAATGGACACCATGAACCAAACTGAGAGGGAACCACTCTACGGTCTTGATTCCCGTTTAATAACTCTGTTCTTTAATAATGGATAATCATTTCAGGATAACAAAATACTGAA
This sequence comes from Corydoras sp. C115, assembly GCA_019802505.1. NCBI lineage: Eukaryota > Metazoa > Chordata > Actinopteri > Siluriformes > Callichthyidae > Corydoras > Corydoras sp. C115. Next base: position 2,309,642 of record JAFMOC010000083.1, on the reverse strand, counting down.
GATGTAAAACCATGTAGTATTTAGTGGGGAATAAAAATAAGTGTACTGTACAGCGTTTTAATGACAATGCTGTGGATAAAGCAGCTAGATGCCAGCCATCGTGTGTGAAGCAGATGACGTTACTGCATATCAGTGTGTTCAGATGTTTTGAGATGCAATAAGCAATATGCTGGGATGAAAAGCACGTTCTGCATTAGCACGTTCGGTGTGGTAAATGTGAGCATTACATCCCGTTGCTGTTGGTTTGTTTATAACTGCCGTTTGAAGCTTGATACTTTTTGTAATAAATGTATGCCAAGGTTTTCTGTTAAAGTCAAAATGTTTACATCCATGTCTTGGATTACTCCAATAAAGGCAGAATTTAATGATCAACCAGTATAACACAGTGCGCATGGGAAATTGCTATATATATTCATTCATTCATTCATTATCACCCGCTTTATCCTCTGTTAGGGTCGTGGTGGGGTTCCCCATGCCCATCCAGGGGAGAACATCTCGGGTGCTGGGCAGATAGACCCAGGACAGGGCGCCAATCCATCGCTGGGCACACACTCACTCACACAGACACACTCTATATGGGGCAATTTGGAGAATTCAATTGACTTGATCCATGTTTTTGGACTGTGGGAGGAAACCGGAGAACCCGGAGGAAACCCACGCAGACACGGGGAGAACATGGAAACTCCACCCAGATGGGGATTCGAACCGGGAATCCCTAGTGCTGAGAGGCGAACGTGCTAACCATATATATATGGAGAGAGAGAGAGAGAGAGAGAGAGAGAGAGAGAGTGGGCGGCACGGTGGCTTAGTGGTTAGCTTGTTCTCCTCTCATCACTAGGGATTCCCGGTTCGAATCCCAATCTGGGTGGAGTTTCCATGTTCTTCCCGTGTCCGCGTGGGTTTCCTCCGGGTTCTCCGGTTTCCTCCCACAGTCAATTGAATTCTCAAAATTGCCCCATATAGAGTGTGTCTGTGAGAGTGAGTGTGTGCCCAGCGATGGATTGGCGCCCAGTCCTGGGTGTATCTGCCCAGCGCCCGAGATGTTCTCCCCTGGATGGGCATGGGGAACCCCACCGCGTTCCTAATAGAGGACAAAGCGGGAGATAATGAATGAATGAATGAATGTTAGAAAGCTTTGATTAAGTTGATCAGATGTGTGGTTATCAGAACATTCATTCCCCATGCCCATCCAGGGGAGAACGTTTCAGTCGCTAGGCAGATACACCTAGGACAGGGCGCCAATCTATCACTGGGTACACACACACTATATGGGGCAATTTAGAGCATCCAATTGACCTTGAATCCATGTTTTTGGTCTGTGGGAGGAACCAGGGAGCCCAGAGGATACCATGGGAAGAACATGGAAACTCCACTGTTGACTGATATTCGAACCTGGATTCCCGGCACTGAGAGGCGAACGTGCCAACCAATATGCCACCTTGAGCTCTACTAGGGACGTGGGGGGGAGTGTTTCCCATGCCCATCCAGGGGAGAACCTTTCGGGCGCTGGGCAGATACACCCAATCTATCGCTGGGTACACACTCACTCACACAAACACACTCTATATGGGACAATTTGGAGAACTCAATTGACATTGATCCCAGTTTTTGTACTGTGGGAGGAAACCGGAGAACCCGGAGGAAACCCACGCGGACACGAGGAGAACATGGAAACTTCACCCAGATGGGGATTTGAACTGGGAATCCCTAGCGCTGAGAGGAGAACGTGCTAACCACTAAGCCACCGTGCCATTATGAGAACATAATAAACCATTTTCTATTATGAGGAAATTAGATACATAAAAAAAACATAAAAGGCCTTGTATTTTATGTTTGCAATAACAGTGTAGCGGTTAGTGTCTGTGTTCTGTTATTTTCTTTACCTTTGCACTTGAGGAAAAGTCATCAGCACCTTCCAGCAAACACAGACTCTTATTTGGGGCATGACTCAGTTCCTGACCTACATTCTGTGCACATATTTCCACTCAGATGAGTTATGTCATGAATCTTTTTGTTGAAAGTCAGCGATAGAGTAGAACACATTGAGACAAAATCAGTGTTCTTAAGTACAAGTGCTTCCATCCATCCATTATCTTCCACTTTATCCTCTATTAGGGTCGTGGGGGGGGTTCCCCATGCCCATCCAGGGGAGAACGTTTCGGGCGCTGGGCAGATACACCCAGGACAGGGCACACACTCACTCACTCACACAAACACACTCTATATGGGGCAATTTGGAGAACTCAATTGACTTGATCCATGTTTTTGGACTGTGGGAGGAAACCGAGAACCCGGAGGAAACCCACGCGGACACGTGGGAGAACATGGAAACTCCACCCAGATTGGGATTCGAACCGGGAATCCCTAGCGCTGAGAGGAGAACATGCTAACCACTAAGCCACTAAGTACAAATCATAAATCAGAAAAAAGAAATCGTCAGCAAAGTGGCTTTAGATATGTCCAGAGGAGCCACTATATCTTTAAGACTAAATGATACGGAGCTTGTCCTCAGCGTGCCTCACTGACCATCATCTGCTCAGCTGGCTTTAATGCTCAGCCTGACTGCAGCCAAGACGATAAATCGGAATGAATAAAAGGCCACGTGGAAAGCTTTTTAAAAGCTCTTTAAAAAGGCAGCAGGAGCATTTGCTGAAAAGAAAAGCATAGAAAAATTCAAAGATCAATTCAAGCTGACGAGGAAGATTCCAGTCCGCTGTTGTGGGTACGGCGTAAACTTTGCTTATGTCTCATCAATGTAAAGCTGAGGCTGAATTCTGAACAGAATGTTTACAATTACCACAAACATTCATTCATTCATTCATTCATTATCTTCTACTTTATCCTCTATTAGGGTCGCGGTGGGGTTCCCCATGTCCATCCAGGGGAGAACGTCTCGGGCGCTGGGCAGATACACCTAGGACAGGGCGCCAATCTATCACTGGGTACACACACATACACACACTATATGGGGCAATTTAGAGCATCCAATCTGACCTTGAATCCATGTTTTTGGTCTGTGGGAGGAACCAGGGAGCCTAGAGGATACCATGGGAAGAAAATGGAAACTCCACTGTTGACTGATATGCGAACCTGGATTCCTGGCACCTGGCACTGAGAGGCGAACGTGCCAACCAATATGCCACCTTGAGCTCTACTAGGGACGTGGGGGGGTTCCCCATGCCCATCCAGGGGAGAATGTCTCGGGCGCTGGGCAGATACACCCAGGACAGGGCGCCAATCCATCGCTGGTGACCACAAACAATCTCAAGTAATTACAACCCACAATAACGCTAAAGACAAAAACGGGGCTTTCCAAAAATATTTCACAATGAAATGGATGTCATTAGATCAGAGTTTAGTTTAGTTTAAAATCACCCAGCTGAACTCCTCCTGAAACAAAAACACAGACTTGGCAGTCAGGCATATTTTGCTATCCAGGGCGCTTTCTCTCTAGAGTCTTCATGAGCACGTGTGGAATGCAGACAGATCCACACATAAGGCCTGCCATATCCAAAAACACAATATAAAAATGAAAAAGAAAGAGAAAAAAAAAAGAGTGGAGTTCTGATGATAAAACCTGCACAGCTACGGACTGACATCTGAGCTGAGAGAGGAAATGCCTAACCCGACTACAAAGGACACCAGCTTGATTACAGGTATACTCCAGAGTCTGTCAATGTCATTTCTATTTCCATCCGTGAGTGTATCTGTTACCTTTTAAACAATACTGAAACAAACGCATAATAATAATAATAAAAGCTTCAACCAGTGTTTGAAGTTTGAAGTCTACACATGCTTTACTGAACTAATGAAGCCCTTATGGCTATCGCAGCAGAATGTCATACCAGTGGTCATTAATCATTAAAGAGCTGAATGAAATGTTGTAGGGTTACTCTCTTTTTATTTTTCGACTCTCAGACACATGTTCATGGTGGTAACATGATAACGCCATCTACTACCAGGTTCAGTTAAAAACCTTTTGTTTTATGACTTAGAAACATTCATTCATTCATTATCTCCCACTTTATTCTCTATTAGGGTCGTGGTGGGGTTCCCCATGCCCATCCAGGGGAGAACGTGTTGGGCGCTGGGCAGATACACCCAAGACAGGGCGCCAATCTATCGCTGGGCACACACTCACTCACACAAACACACACTATATGGGACAATTTGGAGAATTCAATTGACTTGATCCATGTTTTTGGACTGTGGGAGGAAACCGGAGAACCCGGAGGAAACCCACACGGTCACGGGGAGAACATGGAAACTCCACCCAGATTGGGATTCGAACCGGGAATCCCTAGTGCCGAGAGGAGAACGTGCTAACCACTAAGCCACCGTGCCGCCAAGACCAAAACCAAAGATTTTCTAATCTGTTACAAAGCTTTGATTCGATTCCGCCTAATTGTTCCCCATGACCATCCAGTGGAGAACTCGGAGGAAACCCATGCGGACACGGGGAGAACGTGGAAACTCCACTCGAACCGGGAATCCCTAGTGCTGAGAGGAGAACATGCTAACCACTAAGCCACCGTGCCGCATGACTTAGAAATATTAACTGAAAAAGCACCGTTTTGTTTGTATATAAACTGTAAAAGGCATAGCAGTGAGAATGTCAACCTTTCAGTGATGAGGATTTAAGTTGGAATCCAGATCTGGGTTAAGGTTAAAGTATAAAAGACTTGTACTGGCATTAAGTGCAAATCCGCTGTTGATAAATGCTGCATTTAACCAGCTTTTATAAAACTTACAAAACATTCGACAAATAGAGGAAATTCCACAAATTTATGTTGCAGCAGATGAGATTTAAAGAAAAACATATGTTATGATGGCACGGTGGCTTAGTGGTTAGCACGTTCTCCTCTCAGCACTAGGCATTCCCGGTTCGAAACCCCATCTGGGTGGAGTTTCCATGTTCTCCCCGTGTCTGCGTGGGTTTCCTCCGGGTTCTCCGGTTTCCTCCCACAGTCCAAAAACATGGATCAAGTCAATTGAATTCTCCAAATTGCCCCATATAGAGTGTGTTTGTGTGAGTGAGTGTGTGCCCAGCGATAGATTGGCGTCCTGTCCTGGGTGTATCTGCCCAGCGCCTGAAATGTTGGATGGATGGATGTAATTTAAACCAATAAGGTGCCCAGCGGCACAGTGGCTTTGTAGTCAGCACGTTCGCCTCTCAGCACTAGGGATCCCCGGTTCGAATCCCCATCTGGGTGGAGTTTCCATGTTCTCCCCGTGTCTGCGTGAGGTTTCCTCCGGGTTCTCGGTTTCCTCCCACAGTCCAAAAACATGGATCAAGTCAATTGAGAGCTCCAAATTGCCCCATATAGAGTGTGTGAGTGAGTGTGTGCCCAGTGATAGATTGGCGCCCTGTCCTTCCTGGGTGTATCTGCCCAGCGCCCGAGACGTTCTCCCCTGGACAGACATGGGGAACCCCACCGCGACCCTAATATAGGATAACATTACATTACATTTACATTTGGTCATTTAGCAGATGCTTTTATCCAAAGCCACTTACAAGTGAGCACAGGGTTAGTCACAACATCCCTGGAGCAATGAGGGATAAGGGTCTTGCTCAAGGACCCACATTGGTAACTTTAGTGGACCTGGGATTTGAACCCCCAACCTTCAGATTGATAACCCAACGCCCTCCGGATAAAAGCGGATATAATGGATGGATGATATAAATGGTAATTAAAACTAGAAATGGTATTAAAACTGGGTTGGACTCTGAGAAAAGCACCCCGCACTGCAGTTTGACTTTTCTCCCTCATTTAACCCACCTGATTCAGCTCTACAGCACATTACATTTGTGGGCTTAATTTGGCGGGGCAGATGGATTAAATACTCTCTGTACGGTTGTGGCCCTCCTGGACAGCATGCGCCTCAGAAAGCAAACACAGATGTGCAATGTGATATTATTTCAAGGTTCAATCCCTGAAAGAAACTCCAAAGTCAAAACCAAAGAATATGATTGTTATGTATTACAATTCTGATAAATCACACAGATTTATTAAACAGATCATTGCAGACAGATGTTGCACTCAAAGCATGCCACAGAGTATATATCCATCATCATAACAGGTACTATACACTTCTGCTGTATTTTTATTTATATCTATTTTTTTTGTCATTTTGGCACAAATTCAATTTAATGAAATAATATGGTTATAGGTGGCCTCTCAGCGCTAGGGATTCCCGGTGCGAATCCCAATCTGGGTGGAGTTTCCATGTTCTCCCCGTGTCTGCGTGGGTTTCCTCCGGGTTCTCGATTTCCTCCCACAGTCCAAAAACATGGATCAAGTCAATTGAATTCTCCAAATTGCCCCATATAGAGTGTGCCTGTGTTAGTGAGTGTGTGCCCAGCGATGGATTGGCGCCCCACCGCGACCCTAATAGAGGATAAATAATTGAATGAATATGAACGAATATGGTTATACAATATGAATATGGTTATACAATTGCATAAATAATCATACAGTTCAGAATTTAACTTGCAAATAGTCTGGAATTAATATAAATACTAACATAAGTCATTCGTTTATCATTCTAGTGTTATTCAGTCCTGATTCTGGAGCTGTACTCTGCATTTTTTAGTGTTTTCACTGCTGGAGCATGTCCCCAAAACATTTGTAACCACTTTAAAATCTTGTATTTTTTATTTATGAGTGTAAAACTGAAGTTACTATTTAATTCTGTCAGTGTTTAAGCTTTAAATCAATGTTCCACCTATATGATAGTGTAAAAGCTGATGTCACATGGGAAGGTAATGGGTTTATACCCCAAACTCAAAAAAGAATGTTTGTGGCTTTATTAAAGCACATTTATAACAAAGTTTATAACAAGTTTAATCAACCGAATTCTTTTACTCTTTTGATGTAGGAACTCCTCTACATTTTTCTCAACTCTGATCCCTTTCTATTGGTCAGGCTTATCAAGCATGTCTTTCCCAACTCAGAACTTAAAAACAATACAGGCACTTAATGTTCCTTGTAACATCCTCCTTCTTTGCGTCTTCTTGGGTATGCTTCTTTAATGTTCAGCTTTTTCCTGAGAAAATTTATATTAATTTTCAATGTAAGCTGGAGCTCCTGTCAGGACTGATGGAGGAAAGGCTTGTTTTGTTCTGCCTGACACACACGGCGTTTTCTGTACTTTTAGTATTATTCATTGAAATGAATAGTTTTAAGTATAATTTGTTTAATAATTGTACTACTAGGGCGGCACGGTGGCTTAGTGGTCAGCACGTTCATCTCTCAGCACTAGGGATTCCCGGTTCGAATCGTCATCTGGGTGGAGTTTCCATGTTCTCCCCGTGTCCGCATGGGTTTCCTCCGGGTTCTCTGGTTTCCTCCCACAGTCCAAAAACATGAATCAAGTCAAATGAATTCTCCAAATTGCCCCATATAGAGTGTGTCTGTGTGAGTGAGTGTGTGCCCAGTGATAGATTGGCACTGCCCAACACCGAAACGTTCTCTCCTGGATGGGAATGGAGAACCCCCCGCCCCCCCCGCCCCGCGACCCTAATATAGGATAAAGCGGTAAGATAATGGATGGATGGATTGTACTGCAAGAGATAATTATTAAAAAAAATTCAAAGTTAATGGTTTAATCATCAACTGCTTTTTCATAATCAACAAAAATTACTAAATTTAATTGAGATAATGGAGGTTTTAAGAACATTTAACAAAACACTGTTTAAACATTATTGAGAGTCCCTCCGATATTTGGATCAAGTGCATTGGGAGCGTGGAAAACACCAAAAAAATGCAGTGTCTCACAACCTGTATTTAAAAAATACCTAAATACACAAAGTATTAATGATTGTGATAAGCTCAGCAAATTATTGCAAGTTATAATTATGTATAAATATATTTCAGTCTGTGAGAAATGAGGCCCCTATTATTAAAGATTTCCCTCAAAAAACATTAATAACATTTAATGTGCAATTTTTTTTTACCACAATTTAAGCCAGAGACTTAAAGTTTAGGCCGGAGGCATCCCACAGGGGGTTTGTCATAGCAGAACTCAGTCCACCATGACGGACGATCCAGAACATTCTTTCCATGCAAGACAGCTGCCCATAAATTCTTATAGAGCTAAAAAGAATAGAAAAGATTAAGAGTAAACCACATTTTAAGTTCGGTTGGGCAGTTTCCCAAAATTCAGCTCAGGCTACTTTAACATGTACAGAAAAACGGCTGAAAGGTTTACTATACACTAGACACAAAGACAAAGAGCGTTTTACAGAATGGGTACATGGGTTTTTGATTGGATTACCCATGCTGTTGTTGCTGAAGTAAGACAGAAATTTACTTCCCATGAACTCAATGACAAAATAGTGAGTCAAACGAATGAACTCGATGCCAGAAGGAAGAGTAATTTTCCCGTAAATACTGACTCAGCTCTAAACAAGCCTACAGCATTGATGTTTTGAGATTGTTGAATAGAGCTGTGTCTGGATTTCACTGCTTGTTTTGACTCCAGATCAGTCGGTTCAGACTCTTAATAAAGGATCTGTTTTCTTTACCTCAAAGCATTATGGTTAAGGAAACAGCAGCTTAGTGTTGTGAGGACACATGGAATCAAACAGATCTCAGGTCTGTCAGAGGGAAATATATTACATTTCTTTAATGGCAATGTCTAGTAAGATAAACTTTTGGCTAAATTCAATTTAATAATGATTTAACAGGGCTTATAAATGCACTATCGGACAAATGTTGAAACAAACGGTGATGAAGAACTATATTAGAATATATTTCTATTAATAAAATATGTATAATGTTAAATGATAATTTAGTGGTGCTTGAAAGTTTTCTTAACTTTTGCATAAAGAGTAAATAAAGGGAAGCAAATCAATCATATATTACACCTGGTCAATATTATATTTCTGTCTATTCGAGGTGAATTATTCACTCTAAATTTACCCTATATAGTGTGTCTCTGTGTGAGTGTGTGCCTAATGATGGACTGGCACCCTGTTCTAAGTCATCTTAGACCCTAAAATGTTCTCCCCTGAATGGGAAATGGAAACACCCTCGCAACCCTAGTATACCTAGTATATCCAACATTACACATTTGAATTACATTTCTGTCTATTCATTGTGAATTGGCTGCTCTAATATAGTGTGAGTATGCCCAGCGATTAATTTGCGCCCTGTCCTGGGTGTATCTGCCAAGCACCCATGATGTTTTTCCCTGGATGGGCATGGGCATCTGTAAACTGTAGGGGAATCCCTAGTATAGGATTAAGTGGTTAAGATGATGAAATGAGATTACATATCTAAGTAGCAACAGTTGAATAATAATCAGAATGAGAAATATCAAAGTCTACTCAACACAATGCGTTCAGAAACAAAAATATATTCTGAAGGTCTTAGAACAAGTGTTGTTAATGTTTATCTGAGGTTTCATATAATTTCTAAATAGACTTCATTAAGCCTCAGTATTTTGTCTTGTCTGTTTGATTTGGTTCACTTTATCTCCCTCAAGAACCTAATAATCTAAAGTTTTATGTAAAATGTATGCAATAAGGGTTCACAAAAAGCACCAAGGACACAGGTGAATTTGACTGGAAGCCCTTGTATAAGGTTTGCAGAATGTGGATGTGGTTCAAATGGCCAGAGCCATCAGAATTAAATGAATGTTTATACAGCTTGACAGAAGCAGTGCAGTTAGTCTGGCTTATATATTACTGAGGGTTTGTATCCCTGGAGATTTGAACCTTCATAACAAAAACATGTAACACATGTTATTAAGAAACATTAAAAAGCAAATAGTTTTCTTACAAATTTCCTGCCATCCTATGTCAACATTACAAACATTTATAACTAATTCATGGGGCAGCATGGTGTCTTAGTGGTCAGTACGTTCTCCTCTCGGTGCTGGCGATCAAAGTTCAGGCACCTATATAGTGTGTTTATGTGATTTATTGAGATATTATATGTATACTTTGTCCCCTAGATGTGCATGGGGGACCCTACCCCGACCTTAGTATACTGTAGGATTATGGAGAAGATAATGTATGGATGGATATTCATAAATGGATGGATATTCATATGGTGGCTTAGTTACTAGAAAACAAAACAATCATAATCAAAATGACTGGGTGCTGAGATTTTGGGCTCCTGTGTTTAAGTGAGTATAACTGTTAATTTGTTAGCTCTGTCAAGTACTTTAGTAAATTTGATGGTGGGAGAAATTAGGTCATTTCTATATTTACCAATTTGGTATTTAAAACATATATTTTTCCAAAACTTCTGTCACAGATGTAAAAGAGAACTGTATACCAGTGTGTTTTCCCAGCTGAGCATTGAGCAACAACAGGTCTCTTACCTCACCATCAGCTTTGCCAATTGGTGAGTTTAGAATAAAGTCAGGAGGAGCAATCACGTCAACCAAAGCTACTGCATCGTCTTTAAGCTTGGGAGAAACAAAGATCATATGCGTCACCTTAAAATGTGACAGCCATAGTATGTTATTGCTGTCTATATCATGTTTGAATACTCTGTTTGCACATGTTCTGACCTGCTCACAAAGTGTAAGAATGGCAGTCTGCATGAAGTCTGCAGGCTTTTTCCCAAATAAATATCCTCCTGGAACATGAAAAACATTTTTCTTCATGAACAAACAGAAGAAAACGTGACATTGCTTCATACAAAATTGTATGTGTGAGAGGGAATTGTTTACCCTGATAGAGAATGCCAATGTGCTTGGTGAGGGTCCAGAGGCCATAGAGTGCACACAGCCTCCTCAGAACCGGTCTGAGGTCTGCAGGAGTTTCTTCATCCCTGCTAAAATCATGAAAGCGTTGCAGAACAACGTGCTCGATGTAGGCTATTGCTAATGAGCGACAGTGATAAACCTGAAAGACAAACATGAACAAATGTCAGTAAGTCACGGTTCTGAATAAACAATAGGTTCATAAATATTTTTGTGTTCTCTTATATCACTTGTATATTGGAGCTGAATACTGCTTTACTACAGTCTTCAACAATAGCAACTCAATATGTAACTATACAGTGGTTTTCTCTGGGTTCTCTGATTTCCTCCCACAGTCCAAAAACACGGGTGCAAGATGACTGATTGCTATAAATTGCCTCTATACATTTGTGTGTATATCTGTATGAGTGTGTGCCCTGCGATGGATTGGTACACTTTCCTGAGTGTATCCGACCAGTTAGTCATGGATGGCCATGGGGAACCCCCCCTCCCCACTTTCAGACCAGGTTGCATTATATTTTTCTTTAGGTACTTCATAGCATATTATATTACATATGCAGATTCCATAAATTAACATACACAACACATTCAAAATATTACAAATGTAATTTAAATTAAGTGTGTGTGTGGATGCTTTTATGTGCTGTACTCAGCCCTCTGTTACGTACTGTTACTGTAATCACCACCAGGACATAACGTGAGCTCATCACATACACATTGTAAACCGAGCGATTAGCTTGTTTATTTGAAAAGCAGTAAAGCACTTATTGTATAATGTGATCTCTAAGCATGCATTTACACACTATTAAATACATGCAGTAAAAGTAAGCCTGCAATGCATTTGGAGTCATGTTCACATCAGTTCACAAGAGAAAAACACTTTGGGAAATGGAAAACAGTGATTCAGTGTTAGGGTGAAAGCCGAGTACACTGTTTTTGCTAGTCACAAACACATTGTGGTGGGGTGGAGAAGGATGTTTAACTTCATTACAGTCTATTTATCTCACTCTATTCGCGAGGTTGTTTGCTGAGACATGTTGTTTTGCACAAAGCAAGTGACTAAACAAAAACAAATTTCAATTTAAATACAAGACTGGAGAGAAGATGGGATAAGAATGGAGAGCAGCATGTAGAATGGAGTATATGTAAGGGTCAGGAAGGCATGGGTGGAGTTAGACAGTTCCAGACATTTAATGACCTCGTTATTATGTCATACATTCATAAGGCCTTTTGCACAGCCAGACCTTAAAAATCAAGCACAAACATTTTCAGTTTTGTATTTAAATGTCAGAACAAATCCTTGGAACTAATAGCTTTGCCAAACTGTGCTAGCTAAACATACATGTATTAAATTAGAAGAGGCAAAGGCAGGTCTAAAAAAGTGCATAATGGAGGCATTTTACTTGTTTTACATGAAGCAAGCCATTGATGAGAATGGAAAAAAAGAAGGAAGTATTTTCCAAGTGAAAAATATCCACATTTTGTCACGGCAACTGACAAAAGGTTGTTTGTTCGATGAGACTAAGATTTCACAGTTCGGGCCAAATTTGCAGTACTGAGGTTTTGCAAACAACATACAAACCACAAAAACACACTTTACGTTCTGGGAAGTCTAGGGTGGCAAGATCAGACAAAGTGTTTCAGGGAAAACTATTATTTGGATAAATCGATCCTGAGAGGAAGATTGACCTTTTAGTACAGCAACAACCCTAAACACAGCCAAAACCAAAAATACAACAGTTTAACTAAGTGTCTAAGCGCCATTCAGAACTCAGACCAAAAAATTGATAAATAATATGTATATTACAAAATTAATGATAATTTCTTAAAAAAACAATAATCAAACTTTCCACATCATAGATGTTCACTGTGGGTAAAGAAATCCCCAATATATTCATAGTTGTATATAATGAAACTAATTAAAGCAACCCTGTGGACTTGATTGCTCAACTGCAAAATTATTGGACTAACTAACTGAAGGATTAGGGGTTTAAATTCAGAGTATAGGAAAGTTTTTAAGTTCCAGTAAGCTGTTGCTCTGAGGGTGCTGCATCATTTAGCTAAGCCTGTGCTCTGACTTCAGCCAGCTAGATGTATGGCGTTACAATGTATGAAATTTGGACCATATTTTTTGATAAAAGAACAGATTTGTTTTCACCAAGTACAGAGTCCATCCATCCATTTTCTTCTGTTTTATCCTCTACTAGGGTCGCAGGGGGGTTTCCCATGCCCAAACTGGGGAAAACATTTCGGGCGCTGGGCAGATACACCCAGGATAGGGCGCCAATCACTCACACAGACACACTCAATAATGGGGCAATTTGGAGAATTCAATGTAAGAATCCATGTTTTTGAACTGTGGGAGGTAACTGGAGACACGGTGAGAACATGGTAACTCCACTAAGCCACCGTGCCATCCCCAAGTACAGAATATTTATATATTTTTTGTAGTGCAGTGTCACACATAAAAGAAAAAAAAAAAGAGAAATGTAACATAGAGCTTCTTAGAAATCTTTTATCCTAAGATCAAATTTTGATGCTATTAAAATTGAACTCATTAACTGACATCATCTTAATTTACTTTTGACTGATGGGTTATGCATCGGAGAGAATCAGTCCTTATATAAGCTTTGCTTAAATGGCCCAAAGAAACTTTTGATATGTTTAAATGGTTATGTTGTATTACATCAATAGACTTAATGCGTCTGAAGGAGTAACATTGTACCTGGCTGTTGTTGCGTGCCTCAAAGTCTTCAAGTCCTAGATTCTTTTGCTGCTGTAGCTTCTTTTGACTCTCAACAAGCAGGAAACACACCAGCCACTTATACGCAGCCAGAGGCACTTTAGGAAACAAATATAAAGCAAAACATAATTACACATTGTTGTTTGGTCTGCAATTATACCAAAACAAACAATAATTAATAACACTTTGCACACCTCTACAAAATATGTATTATTTCATATTGTGAGGAGTTCACTAGCCAGCAGAATATGTTATCTTTAAACAATTGTGTAAACAGAAAGTACACTCTCTTTAAATGCTTTAATTTTGTATAGCTTTATTTTGCCAATTATTGACATTGAATTTACTAACTGTAAGTATAATTAGTGCTCAACTGCTGGTTATACCATTTTAACGCTTGTTGATGTTTTTCTCTTGTATTTTTGAAAGAAAACAGATTGGCAGCATAAGCTATGATTTATGACTATGTAGGGTTGTCGAAACCTGACCCATCTGTAGTTCAATATTGGTCTTCAGTTTTAGCTGAATCACCTTCCAAGATGTGAGTAAATTATCGGACCACAGCATGGCAGAAGATAGCAAAGCTGTACACTCGTAACCAAAATATACAAGGTTTCATATTTTAGTTTTCACTCAAAACTGTGCTACAAAACACTCGAGGTTAGGTTTAGATTGTGGGCACCAAGTGGAATATCTTTCAAACTGACAACAGTCACATTATGTGGTTATAGAAAACACAGATTTTTCCTCAAACATAACCAATGATTCAAACGTGCAGTGCAAATTGTCACTATGTATTTTTTTAAATTGCACATTGAACAGTCAAAACCTAAGTAGCTTGGTGTGTCATTAAGGCATGACATAACTGTATGCATTTGGTTTTATTTTCCATGTCCACATAAAAACATATGAAGCCATTTTCAAACATCTGCATTTTCAGGTCTGAATTTTTTTTTTTAACAGCAACATTTTCTTGTGGACAGCCTCTATGCCAAGACCTTGGCTGAAGTCATCTGCAAAGGCAGTGCATTTGCATAGTGCTCCTTTTCTTTTATCACTCCAAACCTGAACCTGACCAAATGTTTAATTACAAAAAAAATTAACTAGCTTTAAATTTTTGTTGTATAACTATATATATATATATATATATATATATATTCATTCATTCATCTCCCGCTTTACCCTCTAGTAGGGTCGCGGAGGGGTTCCCCATGCTCCAGATAGACCCAGGACAGGGCGCCAATTCATCGCTGGGCAGACACACTCACACACACACACACACACTCTATATGGGGCAATTTGGAGAATTCAATACACTTGATCCATGTTTTTGGACTGTGGGAGGAAACCGGAGAACCCGGAGGAAACCCACGCACCCACGGGGAGAACGTGGAAACTCCACCCAGATTGGGATTCGAACCGGGAATCCCTAGCGCTGAGAGGCGAACGTGCTAACCACTAAGCCACCGTGCCCCCACATATATATATATATATATATATATAATGTATATACATACACATACATATATGTGGTCATAGACTCCTCACAAAAGCAGGAACTATAACTAGGGTGCTGAAACCTTTGCATGCCACTGTATCTATGTAATGTTGAAAACAGGTGAAGTATTACAGCTGCACTGGATTAGGGTGCTTGAGATGATCGTTCATATATCATGTTGCAGAAATCACAACATCAACTCTTAATCTGCTTCACCTTACTCACGATGGCAGTGTAATTTTATTTTTTCTTCATAACAAAGTAGACAAGAATCTAAATCTCGAGACATACAGTAAATTTGTAAAGGAGACCATACTTTGAAAGGCTGAAACCCACTAAAAAGAGATTACCATATGTGAGCTAAGAAAAAAATAAAAGGCCCAGACGGAAATGGGCAGGTTTGGTTTTAACATTTGAAAGACAACAGGACCCTTGGGTTTGCCCTTTCGGCCCGACAGCCGTTTCAGCACTGACCACAATGTCAGCTTAACTCTGACACACAATAGCCAAAGTGTGCGAGTGTGTTGCAGTACTAAACTATTTTTGATTTTATTTATGTTTAGTGAGATATGGAATAACAAATGAAAACTTTCATAAGTAGTAACAAGTTCCAGACAGGACAGAGAATATATGTGTATTTTGGAAAGCTTGCATGAAACGGGAATTTTGACCGTAGTGATGCTGTTAAATACCTCACTGGGTTTTAAGGTTACCCTTGTACAATGTTTATGTGTTGTGCTAGGTGTCGGGGCTTGACGTGTTGCATGTTTGCCTATATAAGTTTTGTTAAAACCTGCTCCTACTCAGGTAACCAAGCAACAGCCAGTCCATTCTTAAGCTAAGGAATGAAGTCGGTGAAAAAAAAAGATTTGCAGATGTGTGGCAGATGTGCTACAGAGGCCTTAACTCAGCATGAGAAACTCCAAGGCAGTGCCTTAGACTCATTACGGTAAAGCCTGTCTACACATGGAACATGACACCGGGTGTGTTTTAAAAGGTTTTAACTGAGTAGTGTTTCTTGGAATTTTTTAGAAGGCATTTTTGTCACCCCACCCATGCCGTTAAAAAACAGCTTAATTTATTGGTCGTTCAGTTTTTTACCCTTTTTTACGCTCAACCTGGAAAAAAAAGGTCCCGCAGTCTCATCATTACCTTCAGAATCCATGCACTCCTCAACTGAGGCAGCAGTGAACCTGCTTTCCAGGATCTTTTTCCACTCCTCCAGGAAGTTCACTGTCTCCAGTGGAGACTCAATTTTCCCTTTACCTAGTGTAAAAAAAAGTGTAAGACAATAAGTCTTGCCAAAATAAATCTAATGAACAGCTTGCAATAGTTCTAATACATCCATCCATCCATCCATAATCTTCCGCTTTATCCTCTTTTAGGGTCGCGGTGGGGTTCCCCATGCCCATCCAGGGGAGAACGTCTCGGGCGCTGGGCAGATACACCCAGCACAGGGCGCCAATCTATCGCTGGGCACTCACTCACTCACACAGACACACTCTATATGGGGCAATTTGGGGAATTCAATTGACTTGATCCATGTTTTTGGACTGTGGGATAAAACTGGAGACCCCGGAGAATACCCATGTAGACACGGGGAGAACATGGAAACTCCACCCAGATTGGGATTCGAACCGGGGATACCTAGCGCTGTGAGGCAAACGTAAGTGTCGCTCGTTCTAATATATGACATGGTATTTTACACTGGAAGCATATTTAACACTTTACCATCCACTCTTAGCACTACACATTGGTCAGCACACCCTCCTCCCAGCACCTCCAGGTTTGAATCCCAATCTGGGAGGTGTTTCCATGTTCTCCCTGTGTCCGCGTGGGTTTTCTCCGGGTTCTCCAGTTTCCTCCCACAGTCCAAAAACATGGATTTAACGGAAATTGCCGGCTAGAAATTGCTCCTATATATTGTGTGTGTACTGTGTGAATAAGTTTGTGCCCAGAAATAGATTGCACACCGTCCTGGGTGTATCTGCCCAGCGCTTGAAAGCTTCTCCCCGCGATCCTAGTAGAGGATAAAGCGAAGGATAATTAATGGATGGATGGACTTCATACTGCTTAACCAAAAGCCATATGTGGTGTAAAACAAACCCTGCTGTTGGTGCTGGAGCAAGCTAAGCAGATAATTGCTGGTCTGTTGCAGCAAAACATTGTTGTCCCCCTCATATGTGCAGTTTGGGTCGTTGTCATCCCGGATATCTCCGAGTCGGTTCACTAAAAAGTAACATAAAAGTATTGAATCAATCATATAAAAGCTATAACGCAACAAGAGTCAATTAATGTAAACATGGTTTTATATATAATTATAAAAAAATAAACAATTAATCAAAAAATAACATACTACTTTCAGTTACATTCTTCTTCTTCTTCTTCTTCTTCTTCTTCTTATTATTATTATTAATAATAATAATAATATTATAATAATATTATTATTATTATTAAAATATATAATGTAATATTACAAGGAGCAATAGTAAAAATAGTAAAAGCTATAGATATCTATAGTTTTCTTTTTCATTTTCACCACAATTCATCCTCTTCATTCACTCATTATCTCCCGCTTTATCCTCTATTAGGGTCGCGGGGGGGGGGGGGGGGGGGTTCCCCATGCCCATCCTGGGGAGAACGTTTCGGGCGCTGGGCAGATAGACCCAGGACAGGGCGCCAATCCATCGCTGGGCACACGCTCACACACACTCTATATGGGGCAATTTGGAGAATTCAATTGACCTTGATCCATGTTTTTGGACTGTGGGAGGAAACCGGAGAACCCGGAGGAAACCCACGCGGACACGGGGAGAACATGGAAACTCCACCCAGATGGGGATTCGAACCGGGAATCCCTAGTGCTGAGAGGCAAACGTGCTAACCACTAAGCCACCGTGCCGCCCCACAATTCATCCATATGTTGTAAATGTCAACATTTGCTTTTGCATTAACCTCTTCTTTCCCTAACACAGCAGCAGGGCTCTTCTCAGGAAAGCAACAATATAACAAAACCCCAGGTGCCTGTGTCTTAAAGTAAAGGTCACTTTGTCTGGGCAGTAAAGATCAGTCACAGTGGCCTTGAGCAATTTGTGAAGTGGCCTTTCAAGTCCTGACCGAATGTGCCTGTGAAACCATCAAACCCTCGATGAGTTGGGTCCTTCAGAACGTTGACAAGACTCATGCCTTGTATTAACAGAACACATCAGCAGAAGAGTCTAAGGACTTCTTAATGGCACTTCAAAATATTTTTATCTATTTATTTGAACACATTAACAGTGAATTCATATGAATTCATATAAATGCATAGTGCTGTCACTTAGCTCTCATTTTGCAAGTTTGATTAGGAACTCGAGGATAAGTGATGCATCTTGGAATATTAGACTGTGGGACTTATTCTTTATAGAATTTGAAAGAATTAAAGAATTTTGAACTATAGTTGTGGGGAATTTAATGCTGTATCCTTAAAAATATGACATTTTTGCACTTTCTTAACTCAGTCACAGGGTTAGATCCTCAAAAGCAGCAGCACTTGAACATGTATAAGAATGCATTTAATTACGGGTCAAAAGGAAACAGCTACACTAATCAGAACAATGTTTCTCGTTCAGAATTCTTTGTTCCACAGATCAACAAAAACAGAACATTGTGTGACAGCACATTTAACCTTTAATTTTATATATAAAGCTTCAACTAACATTAAATTCAACATTAAAAGTACATATTAAAGACTTATTTTGCTTATATTAAATTTAAATTCAGGTGTAACAGTGATCGTACATAAATCCCAGCAAATTTCATTAATCACAGAGCTTCCATAGGCTGAATGCTCTCCACAGCTGCTTCATTAAATCACTTTTAAAAAACTTTGTGGCATAAACAGGTATAAACTCACTGGCCAGGTAGCCATGTCCTCCACACGCTTCCCGGCATTCCTGAATGCCCTGCTGAGCCGTCCAAGATCCAAGAGGTTTGCTTGCACATGACATGGCATGAATTTCTCGACCAAGCTCAGCCTTATAGAAAATAATACAGATTGAAAAGTAAAGAGATAATAAAAATAATAATAAAAGATAATAAAGAGAGAATAAAAATGAACATACAGCATACAATATTAACAGCTTCTGTGCACATGCAACTGGGGAAAATTCTGTACATGTACCTGTCTGTCACTACTGTCCTTCATCATCAGGCCAATCTGAAACTCCAAAAAGTTTTTGAAGAAAGATTTGGTAAACAACTCCAGTGCATACACAGCTGCCAAGTATGGGATGAGGCGCCATTGCTGCAAGAGATAGCACAAATTTTTCATTATTTGTGTCAAACACTGGGAATCCTTTGGAATGATCCCTGGAAGGTTCTGTTCTGTTCAAGGCTGGAAGGACAAGCCCAACCCAGTGTCAACATTTTAGGGTGTGGTTGTATCACTCCATTAAAAATTAAATACATTTGAAGATGCTCTTTGCTGCAGCTTTGCAAGACAGATTTTACCTAGTGTTAATTCTATACATTTTCAATAGGAGACATCTGAATGTCAGGCAGGTGAGTCAAGCAGGTGCCCTTCATGGCTATGAAGCCACAATGTTGAATAGTTCTGCTTATATAGACATGGAATTTCTCAGAAAACAAGATGTATTAAATGTGGCTTCCACAAAAGTATTGGCATCTCATATAAGAAGATCATCCAATGCCTACCATGGCATTTTGTTTTTGGCACTTTTCGTTGGGTATGAAAGATTTTTATTATTTTTCATTCATTCATTATCTTCTGTTTTATCCTCTATAAGGGTCGCGGGGGGGGGTGTTCCCCATGCCCATCCAGAGGAGAACGTGTCGGGCGCTGGGCAGATAATACAACCAGGACAGGGCGCCAATCTATTGCTGGGTACACACTTACACACACCGACACGCCCACACAAACACACTCTATATGGGGCAATTTGGAGAATTCAATTGACTTGATCCATGCGTTTGGACTGTGGGAGGAAATCGGAGAACCCGGAGGAAACCCACGTGGACACGGGGAGAACATGGAAACTCCACCCAGATGGGATTCGAACCGGGAATCCCTAGTGCTGAGAGGCGAACGTGCTAACCACTAAGTCACTGTCCGCTTTATCCTTTATTAGGTGGGGTTCCCCATGCCCATCCAGGGGAGAACGTCTCGGGCGCTGGGCAGATAGACCCAGGACGGGGCGCCAATCCATCGCTGGGCACACACTCACTCACACAGACACACTCTATATGGGGCAATTTGGAGAATTCAATTCACTTGATCCATGTTTTTGGACTGTGCGAGGAAACCGGAGAACCCGGAGGAAACCCACGTGGACACGGGGAGAACATGGAAACTCCATCCAGATTGGGATTCGAACCGGGAATCCCTAGCGCTGAGAGGCGAACGTGCTAACTACTATGCCACTGTCCGCTTTAATATTTTTGGATATGTAAAATTGAAAGTTTATTTTCCCATTTTATATTATTTTTCCAAAAACAAGCTGAAACATGGAATTGTCTGATAACAGAATAATTTTCCTACAATTCTTCGGTCCATTTAAGATACTTTCAGATTCAGAGAACTGGCTAGCCTTTATGTGATTAAATAATATATAGGCTCTTTTATGCAACTTTAATTTTTAAGCCCATGTGGCTATGCTTATCACAGTAGCATTACAAATTAACATTACAATTTGCCAGGCGGCGGCACGGTGGCTTAGTGGTTAGCACGTTGGCCTCTCAGTGCTAGGGATCCCCAGTTCGAATCCCCATCTGGGTGGAGTTTCCATGTTCTCCCCGTGTCTGCGTGGGTTTCCTCCGGGTTCTCCGGTTTCCTCCCACAGTCCAAAAACATGGATCAAATCAATTGAATTCTCAAAAATTGCCCCATTTAGAGTGTGTCTGTGTGAGTGAGTGTGTGCCCAGCGATGGATTGGCGCCCTGTCCTGGGTCTATCTGCCCAGCGCCCAAGACGTTCTCCCCTGGATGGGCATGGGGAACCCCCCCCCCGTGACCCTAATAGAGGATAAAGCGGGAGATAATGAATGAATGAATGAATTTGCCAGGCATTGCACTAGTTTACTTCCAGCGCACTTGGCAATAAAACAAAAAGAAAATAGTCATAGTGTGCCCTCTTGTGGTCAACAAATAAAATCGCAAGAAGTACGATCAGAGAACAATGACAGTGACCCTTGGATTATACCTTCAACTTTAATCTTTTAAACAGCTTGTTAATATCAAAATCCTTTAAGGAAGATATACATTGACCCAGCTGGACTAAATTTTATCTTACATGATTAGCAACATGGGAACAGACAAGTTCATTCCGTACTAGTACATTTTAGTAATTTTGTTATGAATATATAATTAATTCAGCCTAATGTTTTTTTTTTTTGTTGTTTTTCTTAAAGAGAATACATTAAATGTCATAAATGTTGTTACACAATAAAATTATGATACATGATTTATGTAAGCTGTAATAATTCCACTGTAATAGTTTAATCTTTTGTCTTTTTTATTTAGTTTGATTTAACAAGTTAGTATTTGGTCTAAAAACAGTTTATAAAAATGCCAGTAATTTTGTGTGACAGCCAATTTTGCAAAAATAATTTAAGGATGAATCTGCTAAACAATGCAGTATAATATTACTGAACATTACAACCTTTGAAAACCAATTGATTTTGAACGTTAACTTAACTCTTATAATTGTCAGAGTGCAGCATAGTTCATTCATTCATGATCTTCCGCTTTATCCTCTATTAGGGTCGCAGGGGGGGGTTCCCCATGCCCATCCAGGGGAGAATGTCTCGGGCGCTGGGCAGATAGACCCAGGACAGGGTGCCAATCCATCGCTGGGCACACACTCACTCACACAGACACACTCTATATGGGGCAATTTTGAGAATTCAATTGACTTCATCCATGTTTTTGGACTGTGGGAGGAAACCGGAGAACCCGGAGGAAACCCACGCAGACACGGGGAGAACATGGAAACTCCACCCAGATGGGGATTCGAACCAGGAATCCCTAGTGCTGAGAGGAGAACGTACTAACCACTAAGCTACCGTGCTGCCTGTGCAGCATAGTATTACAATAAAATATGATTTTGTTACAGTTATATGTGATATAACTCATACTTCATAGTTACATTAGTTATATATATAATTACATAGTTATATATGACATACCTCATAGTTACATTAACCGAGGTCATGTTATTAAACATTAGATAAGTATCAGATTAGAGCAACAGGTATGAATATGAGGTCAGCCTTGAAAATATCAGATTTCTTGTGATCACAGGGCCATAAAAAGGTCAGAATTGTGTCACAGTTGACTCAAATCTAATCAGCCGTGACAAGTTTTTTTATTATACTTTAAAAGGCCGTTTCTATTTATTTTACTTGGTTTAAACTGTACTGAGCAAAACACAGTTTAAAAAAACTCAAAGCAAAATCATTGCAGTGTAAAAAAGGGTGTTTTAGATATACAAGACAAAACAATCAAATCGAAATAAAACTGCACACTGAATGTCAGTCCTAACGATTTTCTGTAAGTGCTAGAAACATAATGATAACAAGAAATAAAGTCACAATGGACATGCTGTTTTACTCAAAACAACAAACTCGATGCTGACAGAATAGGACAAAAAAATACATTTTAATGGATAACTTTAAAAGCTACATATAATGGAATAACAAAGACATAGGGATATCGATTTTAGAACCAACTATGAGACCAACGAGGACTTGTTTATTACTGCACTTACAGTTTGTAATTTTCTGCTTTTAATGATAGTGATCATAAAGAATAATTGAATTATATAATGATGCAGTGATTTGATAATTGCATTCTTTCTGCTATTGTGTATTTTGTAAGTATTATTACGGGTACTGAAAATGTAAAAATATTTACAATCGTTTATTAAATGGAGAACAAAAGTTTTTGGTACCTGCAGCTGATACTCCAACACTGGGATTTCTTCATCAACTTTAGGACCAAACTGCCGCCGTGTTGCTGAGAAACGTACAGCAATGGTCACAACCAACTTAAGATTTAATCAAAGCCATTCTCGTAATGGACACTCTGCCTCCAGACAGCGCACCCAGCGAGGCTCCAAAACGCTTATTAGGGTCCTGGAGAAGAAATGACACTTGGTTGCATAACAAAATCTAAACCCTGAACCATTAGACAATTAGATAATGCTCATGTACAAATTCCCAACATCAGTTTTTTTTTCATAAAGGCATGTATTATTAACAGCTGTATCCTTTCATTCATTCATTATCTTCCGTTTTATCCTCTATTAGGGTCGCGGTGGGGTTCCCCATGCCCATTCAGGGGAGAACGTCTTGGGCGCTGGGCAGATACACCCAGGACAGGGCGCCAATCTATCGCTGGGCACACACTCACTCACACAAACACACTCTATAGGGCAATTTGGAAAACTCAATTGACTTGATCCATGTTTTTGGACCGTGGGAGGAAACCGGAGAACCCGGAGGAAACCCATGCGGACACGGGGAGAACATGGAAACTCCACCCAGATGGGGATTCGAACCGGGAATCCCTAGTGCTGAGAGGCGAACCTGCTAACCACTAAGCCACCGTGCCGCCAACAGCTGTATGTTTTGTATAATTGCAATCTGTTTATAGTAAAACCTTAATGCTTTATAAATATCTTGCACATAGATATTTGTTTTTTTCATAGCATTCATGGCTGTGACTCTACAGGTCTCACCACTACTCACTAGGGCTGTATTGAACTACAGATTTTGGTAGTCGAATCTGATTCGTCAGATTTTTTTTCCTATAGTCGACTGATAGTCGAATCAGTTAAAATTTCACCACAAGATGGCGCTATAAGCATAGTTTTTAAAAATATATATTTTTTAATATTTTACTTGTTTTTCTAACAAAAGAAAACCTTTTTTTTGTTTTTCTTTTTTCTTTTTTTTTCTCTAGAAATTATGATGATTTTATTTGACAAAAGGCTATATATATAACGAAAACAAAGACATTTCATGTAAAAACTAATGCTTAGCAGCAGCCATGGGCACCCCCATGTGGTCAAAATGGTACATTCGACTATGAGGTTCATAGTCGACTACGGTTCTCCGAATCGAATCGTCGAATCAGCGAATATTGCAGCTCACCCCTACTACTCACACATTACAATTTTGGTGTTACACTGCAATGTAATTTGCTCCAAGATCCTCAGCAGAAACATGTTATTTGACTTTGCACTAGGGGTATTTTCAACTAAGGATTTTCATAGTCGAATCTGATTCGTCAGATTTTCCCTATAGTCGACTGATAGTCGAATCAGTTAAAATTTCACCACAAGATGGCGCTAAGGGCGTAGTTTTTAAAAAATATATATTTTTTATATTTTACTTGTTTTTCTAACAAAAGAAAACCTTTTCCTCTTTTTTTCTAGAAATTAGGATGATTTTATTTGACAAAAGGCTATATATATATAACGAAAACAAAGACATTTCATGTAAAAACTAATGCTTAGCAGCAGCCATGGGCACCCCCATGTGGTCAAAATGGTACATTCGACTATGAGGTTCATAGTCGACTACGGTTCTCCGAATCGAATCGTCGAATCAGCGAATATTGCAGCTCTCCCCTACTTTGCACAATTTTCAAAAATGTAAATGTGGTCTGTTTTAAACATTGT